>CM019064.1:72320681-72662299 GCA_009667805.1 Leptobrachium leishanense | reverse complement strand
CAGTTCCTGTGTTGTCGGTCCTCCTGGTGGGCCCTTTTGTGATAAGGGTCTCTTGATATGTTTGGTGTACTATAGTAATCCCTTCCTGGTTTGTTTCTTCCTTCCTTTTTCTCTGTACGGGGCGTTGGTTATATTTTGTTGGAATGTAGGTCCAGTTTTCTACTCTTCCTTCTCTCTGTCTCCCTCCAAATTTTCTTCTTGAGTATCTGGGGGTTTGAGGTTTATAGAAGGGACCTCTCCTGGGGGGTCTTCTGGGTGTGCGTGGTGTGCGGCTTACTTCCCGGTGTCTGATGTTAAGATTAGGATTTCTCCGTTCGTTCTTAAACTCTTTGTCCTCTCCGGGGTCCTCTACCTGGGTGTCTTTCTCTGCTTGTGAGAGTTTCCAGACGTTACCTTTCTTATAATCGTCTACGTCCCTAAGGTATTTTTTCTTTTTCCTGTCTATCAGTTCTGATTCTAATTTACCCAGGGAGGCTTCCATTCTTTCTGTGAAGTCTTTAATCTCTATTTCTGTAGAGAGGGTAGTCAATTTGGTGTTGGAATCCTCGATATTCTGATTGCATTCTTCCAAATTGTTCTTTCTTTCCTCTATGATTGCCTCTATGGTTCTAATGGAAAAGCTCTCTAGCATGAGGCCCCATTTCTCCAGGAAGCATTCCCGTTCTTTGCCGGAACAATGAACGGGAAAAACATCAACATCAAGTTGGAGACCAATGGAGCAAAGAGGAAGTAAACTTCCTCGACCTGACAATATACCGGAAAGACAATGGAATAGCTACCAAAACTTTTTCAAGCCTGTAGACTGCAACAACTTCATAGACAAACCAGCTGCCATTTGGAGAAGTGGCTGGAAGGGGTACCAAGAAGTCAAATCTTGAGATTAAGGAGAAATTGCACAGACATCAATGTCTTGACAAACAAACAGAGAGACTGCAAGAAGCTTTTAAGGAGAAAGGGTATGACCCAGACACACTGGAAGAGACAAGAAAAGAAATAAGAGAAAGGGATAGGACAGACCTCCTGAAATACAAAACTAGAAACGACACTGAGAAACCCCAACTCCCTATAATTTACACCTACAATCAACAGAATAAAGCCATTAGAAAGATCATCTCCAAATACTGGCCTATTCTTAGACAGGACCCCGCACTGGTAGAAGTCCTTCCAGAAAAACCCGATTCGTTTGTAGGGGAACAGGGAACCTGAAGAAGGCCATCACTAGGAGCGAATACCCAGCCCAGTCAAGAAATAAAAAAGAGTATTTCCAGATAGAAAAAGGATTTCACGGCTGTGGTAATTGCTTAAGCTGCAGGAGCACGGGGAATAAAAAAAAATCATTAGAGAAGTGGATCATAAAAGAGGAAAATGGAAAATCCGCGACATCCTAACCTGCTTCTCTAAGAATGTCCTGTACCTTCTAGTCTGTCCTTGTGGTCTCAAGTACATTGGGAGAACAACCAGAGCTCTCAATGTAAGAGTCAGAGAACACATCAGGAACATATCGAAGGGTTTGGAAACGCACAGTGTACCTTTACACTTTAAGAAATCACATAATTGCGATCCTAAAAACCTCGAATTCCTAGCCCTCAAAAAAATCCACCCACAAAGAAGAGGGGGAGATGCAATTAAACTACTGAGCAAAGAAGAGATGAGATTTATATATGAGTTCGGAACTCTACACCCTGCTGGTCTTAATATGGACTTTGAAATCTGTCATTTCCTCTAGAAAACATTATGCATTAGACAACACACCCCATCGGACTACCACACGATATAACTTCTCCAATTCTCAACATCATTTCCACACAGAGTATACATACCCACACTAAATGTGCATGAACAAGATATACTCCGTATGAAATGCAAATTATACAGGGCAAGCATGTCATCCAACATTGGAAACACTCCTAACCTAACAAGAAGTATAACATCTAATGGAACACCATTTCACGTTCTATCCTTTTTGCGTATAGGCAGGGATGTGTGATAGTATTTCCGTTACCAAGCATTAGACCTCAACACCCCCACTATCCAGATAGGACCATGTACCCTCTCACGCTTAATTATGGGGACTACCAGGAATTTATTTTATATTCACGGCCTCCCTATGGATAATAACATGACCTCCCCTATCTAATATTCAGACATTCTGTAGCCCTCCGGCGAATTTATGATTCTAGACTGACCAACTGAATGTATGCCTAGAACAGAATTTTATTTACCAACACATGTCTTTTTCCTAAGAAACGTATAGTAACACCTCCCATTGGAGGAAGAACATAGCCAGAATAGAGGACATCCAAGATGATGTCATCACCCGGGGACGAAAAGACATACCCACAATGAAACGGATCTCTATGCGGACTAAAATTCGTATCTACACAAAAAAAATCGTATTTACAACGAACGAAACTCTGCACAGACGAAAAGACGTACCCACAACAAAGTACGGACGAAAATCGTATTTTATATACAAAACGGAATTCCGCGCATATGAAAAGACACACCTACAAAGAAACGAATTTTCGCGCATGCGCTTACGAACGAACAACGAACGATTCGCGCCTTTTTCGTTTGTATAAATTTTCGCATTGTAAATAGAGTCCATCCAACTGATGAAGCTAGTGGCAACCTAGCGAAACGCGTTTTGGAGGACCTTTTATCCATCTCTACCCATTGGAACACTTACTGCCTGACCCATTATTCTTTTTTATTTTTTTTGTTATCACTGATATTAAACCCTATTTTAGCCGTATCCCTGTATCCAGCGTCATTATTCCAAGGAACCCAGCCCCCACTTCCATTCTAGCACCCAGAAAAGGGCTACATTGGATTTGTGGAAGACTAACTCCATAAAGGAACATCGCAGGAGCAGAGGAAGGCGAACCAAAGGGGAACATATCGATGAAACATTCTAAAAGATCGTCTGGGAGACAGAGCAAAACGTAAGTGCTTTTGGAGAAATCTACTCAAATTTCTCTGAAATTTTTCTGAAATACAATTCCCTAACTCCTACTCTCTGTCTTGGAGGCACAAGATCAAGAGAGAGGAACTGGGACACAAGGAAGAATAACGGATGCACCCTACCAGGAGAAGGAGATTAAAGACTGTTTTTTATTAAAAAGAGACTTTGGCACATACCCACCAGCCCTCTCGGACAAGGACTAATATTTCCAGTGCTATATTTAACCACTGTATTAACATATCATCCTTATTGTATGCGTATGTTTTGGTGTAAAGACTGTTTTTTAATAAAGAGATTTTTACCAGCCTCTCGGATAAGGACTAATACCTTAGTGCTATATCTAGCCACTGTATTAACCATCATCCTTACTGTACGCATATGTTTTTGGTGTATACTGCAGGTACATTTGCACAATATTGTATATACACGATCCACATCAGAAGGGCTTTATTTACCGTCCTAGAGATACCTATTGAGAACAGGAGCTCAAATCACAAGGGGATTTTCCCAGACAGAATCACCCATTCTCTTGCGAGGAGCGCCATATAGTGGGAACCCCCTCTTCCGTTTCACTATACGGTAGCAGTCATAGGCTCTGCTACAGCCCCCTATTGGCAGCATACACGCTACCCATATCCACACAAACCTGGGAAGCGCCATAAGGGTATCCCCACCCACATCATCAATTTACTTAGCCTTACAATACCCTGGGCTGCATATCTCAAGTTTGTCATACATATATATTCCACCCATACTATGGAATTTAGGAAGAAATTCGGAAAGCATGGGGAAGATATCTTCAAGACAGAAGAGACACCCAGCAATCCTCATGAAACGGTGAACATCATGAGGTCCTTAGGTAACGAACTCAAAAAAGAACTGAGACTTAAATGGGAGGTTATAGCTCTGGAGAAATATCTCAAAGATAAGATAGTCCCCAGAGGCCTCAGATACACCAAGGGCCCAGCATTCGGCAAAGAACGGGAATGCTTCCTGGAGAAATGGGGCCTCATGCTAGAGAGCTTTTCCATTAGAACCATAGAGGCAATCATAGAGGAAAGAAAGAACAATTTGGAAGAATGCAATCAGAATATCGAGGATTCCAACACCAAATTGACTACCCTCTCTACAGAAATAGAGATTAAAGACTTCACAGAAAGAATGGAAGCCTCCCTGGGTAAATTAGAATCAGAACTGATAGACAGGAAAAAGAAAAAATACCTTAGGGACGTAGACGATTATAAGAAAGGTAACGTCTGGAAACTCTCACAAGCAGAGAAAGACACCCAGGTAGAGGACCCCGGAGAGGACAAAGAGTTTAAGAACGAACGGAGAAATCCTAATCTTAACATCAGACACCGGGAAGTAAGCCGCACACCACGCACACCCAGAAGACCCCCCAGGAGAGGTCCCTTCTATAAACCTCAAACCCCCAGATACTCAAGAAGAAAATTTGGAGGGAGACAGAGAGAAGGAAGAGTAGAAAACTGGACCTACATTCCAACAAAATATAACCAACGCCCCGTACAGAGAAAGGAAGGAAGAAACAAACCAGGAAGGGATTACTATAGTACACCAAACATATCAAGAGACCCTTATCACAAAAGGGCCCACCAGGAGGACCGACAACACAGGAACTGGAACACCACAAAATACCCCCACAAGTCTCCATATAGGAGACACCCAGATGAAAGTATACATCCAAACACCCCATATCATGAACGTAGGAAGATGGATTTTCAGTGGGCTTCACCGAAAGAACAGAGGAAGCGGAAACCAGAAACAACTTGGAGCCCAGAAAAGACCAAAGAGAGAGGGAATCCACAAAGAATAAGAAAAAGAGAAAGAGAACCGTCCATACAGGGAAAAAGACCAAGAGAAAAATACGAGGATGTAGAGGAGGAAGAAGATCAAGAATCACTAAAAAGACAAAAATACAGAACAACGGAGGCATCTTTAATCTGACAGACAAAACACTTACCCAAGAACAGGAAGTGTTTTACGAAAGGGTCTTAAATTTGCACCAACCAATCATGTGAATCATTTTGACATGTATATAGATCTCCAGAAGTTCAAAAGAACCCTCTGCTTAAAGAAATATTTTCAGAAGAACCCCATAGAAAGAGAGTGCATAACAGGAGTATATCAACACACCGGATTGAAAGAAAAATCTCATTTTTTTCCCAGATCTATGATCTCACAAGAGATCAGTACCTTTGAAAAAATGGTAACACAGGATATAGAAAAATAAAGGGTAACAACAAGAGAAATAATCTTACTGCAAATGAAAATAAGGCTCTCAGACAACTAGCAGAGGATAAAGAAATTATAGTGAAACCAGCCGATAAGGGAGGAGGCACGGTAATTCTATCCACTAAATACTATGAAGAAGAAGCATATAGAATCCTGAATGATTATACTACTTACAAAAAACTCAAGGGTGATCCCACTGTGGAAATGAAAGAGAAATTCGACGAATTTCTCGATAGAGGCTATGCTTTAGGAATCATTAACAACAATGAGTACAAATATATGAAAATAAATCATCCACGTCGACCGGTTTTTTATCATCTACCGAAGATACACAAAAACCCCACGAGACCCCCAGGAAGACCCATAGTGTCGGGCATAGACTCTATGTCCAGTAGATTGTCAGAGTATATAGACAAAATACTCCAACCCTACGTAAACCAAACAACGTCACACTTGAAAGACACCCTGAACATTCTCCAAGATCTAGACAAAATACAATGGAAGGAACATTACATCCTAGTGACAAGCGATGTGAGCGCATTATACAGCAGCATACCCCATGTAGAGGGAATCACAGCTGTCAAAAACATCCTAGGAAAACCAACTCACTCCCCCCGAACAAATAGACTATATTCTGGAAGGAATCCACCTTATCCTCACCAATAACTACTTCTGGTTCAATGAGGATTTCTACCTGCAGGTGAAGGGAACCGCAATGGGAACCAAATTTGCACCGAGCTTCGCGAATCTGTTCATGGCAGAGTGGGAAGAACCTTTAGTACAGGAAGGAGGGGGAAACATCGTCTTGTACAGAAGATATATAGACGATATTTTCCTGATTTGGGGAGGAGGAGAACGGAGTCTAGAAGAGTTCATTGGAACAATGAACGGGAAAAACATCAACATCAAGTTGGAGACCCAATGGAGCAAAGAGGAAGTAAACTTCCTCGACCTGACAATATACCGGAAAGACAATGGAATAGCTACCAAAACCTTTTTCAAGCCTGTAGACTGCAACAACTTCATAGACAAAACCAGCTGCCATTTGGAGAAGTGGCTGGAAGGGGTACCAAGAAGTCAAATCTTGAGATTAAGGAGAAATTGCACAGACATCAATGTCTTCGACAAACAAACAGAGAGACTGCAAGAAGCTTTTAAGGAGAAAGGGTATGACCCAGACACACTGGAAGAGACAAGAAAAGAAATAAGAGAAAGGGATAGGACAGACCTCCTGAAATACAAAACTAGAAACGACACTGAGAAACCCCAACTCCCTATAATTTACACCTACAATCAACAGAATAAAGCCATTAGAAAGATCATCTCCAAATACTGGCCTATTCTTAGACAGGACCCCGCACTGGTAGAAGTCCTTCCAGAAAAACCCCGATTCGTTTGTAGGGGAACAGGGAACCTGAAGAAGGCCATCACTAGGAGCGAATACCCAGCCCAGTCAAGAAATAAAAAAGAGTATTTCCAGATAGAAAAAGGATTTCACGGCTGTGGTAATTGCTTAAGCTGCAGGAGCACGGGGAATAAAAAAAGAATCATTAGAGAAGTGGATCATAAAAGAGGAGGAAAATGGAAAATCCGCGACATCCTAACCTGCTTCTCTAAGAATGTCCTGTACCTTCTAGTCTGTCCTTGTGGTCTCAAGTACATTGGGAGAACAACCAGAGCTCTCAATGTAAGAGTCAGAGAACACATCAGGAACATATCGAAGGGTTTGGAAACGCACAGTGTACCTTTACACTTTAAGAAATCACATAATTGCGATCCTAAAAACCTCGAATTCCTAGCCCTCAAAAAAATCCACCCACAAAGAAGAGGGGGAGATGCAATTAAACTACTGGGCAAAGAAGAGATGAGATTTATATATGAGTTCGGAACTCTACACCCTGCTGGTCTTAATATGGACTTTGAAATCTGTCATTTCCTCTAGAAAACATTATGCATTAGACAACACACCCCATCGGACCACCACACGATATAACTTCTCCAATTCTCAACATCATTTCCACACAGAGTATACATACCCACACTAAATGTGCATGAACAAGATATACTCCGTATGAAATGCAAATTATACAGGGCCAAGCATGTCATCCAACATTGGAAACACTCCTAACCTAAACAAGAAGTATAACATCTAATGGAACACCATTTCACGTTCTATCCTTTTTGCGTATAGGCAGGGATGTGTGATAGTATTTCCGTTACCAAGCATTAGACCTCAACACCCCACTATCCAGATAGGACCATGTACCCTCTCACGCTTAATTATGGGGACTACCAGGAATTATATTTATATTCACGGCCTCCCTATGGATAATAACATGACCTCCCCTATCTAATATTCAGACATTCTGTAGCCCTCCCGGCGAATTTATGATTCTAGACTGACCAACTGAATGTATGCCTAGAACAGAATTTTATTTACCAACACATGTCTTTTTTCCTAAGAAACGTATAGTAAACACCTCCCCATTGGAGGAAGAACATAGCCAGAATAGAGGACATCCAAGATGATGTCATCACCCGGGGACGAAAAGACATACCCACAATGAAACGGATCTCTATGCGGACTAAAATTCGTATCTACACAAAAAAATCGTATTTACAACGAACGAAACTCTGCACAGACGAAAAGACGTACCCACAACAAAGTACGGACGAAAAATCGTATTTATATACAAAACGGAATTCCGCGCATATGAAAAGACACACCTACAAAGAAACGAATTTTCGCGCATGCGCTTACGAGCGAACAACGAACGATTCGCGCCTTTTTCGTTTGTATAAATTTTCGCATTGTAAATAGAGTCCATCCAACTGATGAAGCTAGTGGCAACCTAGCGAAACGCGTTTTGGAGGACCTTTTATCCATCTCTACCCATTGGAACACTTACTGCCTGATTATTCTTTTTTATTTTTTTTTGTTATCACTGATATTAAACCCTTTTTAGCCGTATCCCTGTATCCAGCGTCATTATTCCAAGGAACCCAGCCCCCACTTCCATTCTAGCACCCAGAAAAGGGCTACATTGGATTTGTGGAAGACTAACTCCATAAAGGAACATCGCAGGAGCAGAGGAAGGCGAACCAAAGGGGAACATATCGATGAAACATTCTAAAAGATCGTCTGGGAGACAGAGCAAAACGTAAGTGCTTTTGGAGAAATCTACTCAAATTTCTCTGAAATTTTTCTGAAATACAATTCCCTAACTCCTACTCTCTGTCTTGGAGGCACAAGATCAAGAGAGAGGAACTGGGACACAAGGAAGAATAACGGATGCACCCTACCAGGAGAAGGAGATTAAAGACTGTTTTTTATTAAAAAGAGACTTTGGCACATACCCACCAGCCCTCTCGGACAAGGACTAATATTTCCAGTGCTATATTTAACCACTGTATTAACATATCATCCTTATTGTATGCGTATGTTTTGGTGTAAAGACTGTTTTTTATAAAGAGATTTTTACCAGCCCTCTCGGATAAGGACTAATACCTTAGTGCTATATCTAGCCACTGTATTAACCATCATCCTTACTGTACGCATATGTTTTGGTGTATACTGCAGGTACATTTGCACAATATTGTATATACACGATCCACATCAGAAGGGCTTTATTTACCGTCCTAGAGATACCTATTGAGAACAGGAGCTCAAATCACAAGGGGATTTTCCCAGACAGAATCACCCATTCTCTTGCGAGGAGCGCCATATAGTGGGAACCCCCTCTTCCGTTTCACTATACGGTAGCAGTCATAGGCTCTGCTACAGCCCCCTATTGGCAGCATACACGCTACCCATATCCACACAAACCTGGGAAGCGCCATAAGGGTATCCCCACCCACATCAACAAAATGGATGCCTGTAGCCATCTTGTTATAATGTAAAGTTTTTCTCAACTTTAACCTAGTTTTAGAATGAACCCTGAGAGATTTTTTTTCAGAGGCAAGTTCACTAACTCATTAGAGAGGAATGTGTGTTTAAAAATATAAGTGCCAGACTATGATGCTATAGACGATATAAAATGTCTTTATATGATATATGCCGAGCCTAATTGCTAAGAAATGTCATATTTAAATTTATTGGTTTGTTTTAACAAGTCCTTGACTTAAAGATATTTTTTTTTTGGTATAAAATCACACTTAAGGTTTAAAATATATTTTTATAATCAATCTATATTAGTAGTATAGAAAATAATATTAAGAAATAGTTTGAAGAGTGTATAACTGTAGAACTATATAACAGTATAATTACTGAAGAATAGAAATAAGTTGTTTAGCCAAAGAATAAATGTATTCTGTTTTAATGGTAAAGGAATGTCTAAGTGATAAGAGTACTCAGTAAAATCTTTGAAATGGGCAGAATAACGAGAAATATTAAATCAAATATGACAGGACAGAGAGTCTGAGACTAAGTGAAAGTTTTTTCTGTTCAAATTTGATTACAATATTGAACTATGACCTTGTCATATGATTCAACTAAACATTAAAAATAATATTTGTTAATTTTATTTGAAAAGCAACACTGCGTCTTGAGGTGTAGTAAATATTACATTTTAAAGAATAAAATGGAGGGTCCCCATAGAGAAATATTATATTTAAATTAGGAAATAGATAAAAGAGTGATATGGAATCTACTATAACTGGCCATGTACTGTTTGTTGCCTTCAGTCAGACCATCTCAGGACACGACACACAATGCATTGATTCCAGGACATTACACCTCATTTCAATTAGACACCACACTTAAATCTTCCCTCATGGGAATGCACAATTCTAACTCTCATGCATTGACTTATCTCTCATTTATACCAAGGAGATGATAAAAATAATATCAGACATTGATAATTTTCACATATTCCAAAACAATACATCATATCCAAAGAATATTGCTGCTGTAACTACAGAAACCTTGAATCCAGATTTGGACAGGTAATGTATGAAAGCAAATTAAGGAATTAATGTAATTATATATATCTGGATTATTTATTGCAATAGATATAGACTGAGATTTCTCAGGTACTGTTAGATCCGGAATCTTTAAAAATATTTTTATTCTGCAGATAGAGATATAAAAAAGGGAATCGGATACCAGGATTTTATCCTAAAGTATTTGTTGCAATGATATACAGATATATATATATTGAATTAGGAAGTTACTGTGATTGATATTAATAAGCAAGGAATTATATAACTACAATATAAAAAGCAGAAGATTAGAAGCTTAATTCTCGTTATTAGGGGAGGATTCACTAAATAAGTTTTTATTACTTATCATTCTAGAAATAGAATAAGTGATAGCTCATCTTTTGTTGATCCATGTAGCATAGAGAGGTACATATATCTCTACAAGATTGCTAGCTTGTTTTAAACTGGTGCTGGGAATACATGTTAATTGTTTTCTTTAAGCAGAGATGTTTATTAACCATCTCTGTGTACTTACTAACTGATAAGGTAAATGATATTAATCATATTTGCAGTTACTAACAGGAGATACATATATTGGGGAGCTAGAAATCTGTGTGCTGATGGATGGATGATGTTGTCTTTTATAAGTCTTTGATTATGAGATTTAAGACCTTTTTGTATACGTAATAAATATATATATGTTTTTATCTAGTTGTTTGGTTAGTTATATTTTTTAAAGCAAAACACATACAATTAAAAGAATTTAGGAGAATTTCTGAGAGATATAGACAATTGATATTTATATCTCATATAAGTTTCTTATTGAATATACACTATATTGCCAAAAGTATTCGCTCACCCATCCATATGCGAGTCAAGGCAGGTGAGCGAATACTTTTGGCAATATAGTGTATCTTCGACAGAACACAGCCAATAAATCTGCCAAATGGATCTGCAAACTGCCAGACACAACCGACAAACTGCGAAACATAGCCAAAAAAAACCACTGAACGTAGTCGCAAACCACCAAACTCAGCCGACAGCCTAGTTCGGACTGGTGTGATTGTCCTCACACCCAGATCATAAATTCCAGCGATGCTCCTCTTAACCCTCTTAACCCCGTCACTACCAAGTGATTTTCCAAAAAAACATTGTCAGAAACCAGTGTTTTTTTAGTAAAATCACTTTTAATTAATTATAAAGTAAGAAATAGCTCTTACTGTAAATAACCTGGCCAGCAGATGGTGCCATCTACTGCCAAACTGAATTATAGCAGTTTGAGCTTTTGAGCTGCAGGAGGCCCCCCCTTGATCAGCTGCTGAAAGCCCGATATTTCAGGGCATTCATCAGCCGATTTTACAGTTTTAGCTCTTTGGGCATTATGGCCACTGGGCTAAAACTTTGGGGGCACCTTCTGCAGCCCAAAACCAAGCAATTTTTTTTTCAGCAAGCTAATTTCATTTGCTTTTGGGCTACAGATCAGAAGATCTCGATATCTCAATATCGGGGCACCGGATGGTGCCTTTGAAGCCCAAGATATCACGATCTCAGTAGTGAAGGGGTTAAGTGTGTGGACTGCGATACAGTGCCAGATCGTGGCCGTCTTTCAGTGGAGGGCTCCCATTGTTTACTGACATTGTTGCGCATGGCACAATGACGTCAGTATGGGAATCCCCCCTAGCTGGGCACGGGATTCCCTATGTCAGAGAGGCCAGTGCATGGCCTTTCCAATGATACCAAACATGACAATGTTATAAGTAAAATATAAAATAATAAATAAAAAGAAAAAAATTATAAAAATAAGTGTTGATTTTTTATTTATAATGCAGCACTATTGTTCACTTTTCAATTATAATGTGAACATTGATTCTGCTCAAACTCATCTTCTCATTTCCAACGATGAAATTAAGTTTTTTTCCAGTTTTAGTTAAAATTTAGTATTTTCTCAGAAAAATACTGTAACAGGTTCCCATTTCAATTTTTTTTAACAAGAGTGCCTATAGAATATATAACCGCAAAAGCATGTATGATAAAATGTAATTAAAATAATTTTACACACTTGTAAATGGATGAAATCTGAATGGAAATTCCCCTTTTTTTAAAAATTTTTGTTATAGAATTCTGGTAAGACATAACATATACATAAAATAATGATATGTTATGAATCTACCGAGGCTGCTTTTAAAAAGGATACATAATTTGTCTAGGTCGTATAATAAAACATGACTTAAAATCATGTTTAAACACGAAGAGCACAAAACAGTCAAAATGAGCTCAGCACACAGAGGTGAAATGGCTCAGTAGTAAAGGGGATAAAATATGATTTGGTTGGCCGCAGACTGAAGACAGATGCAGAATGGTGATTGGCCAAACAATGTTAACTTTTTCAAGCAAAGTATTGCAGTGATTGGTGATTGGTTGGTTGAAATGGTACCTTTCAGACAATAGTAAACTGGAAAAATTCTTTATTTGGTTCATAAAATTATTCTGCATTGTTTATTTTTGTGTTTTCTTAAGGTCACATTTGAGAACCACTCAAGAGAAACTCGTATTCAGCAACTAATATTTATGGTGAGTCTGCTCTGACCTTTAAGGGAATAGTGTTTTAGAAGGATATATTCATTCATTAGGGAGTTACAATATCTTAGTGCCAGATGATACATTTTATAAATTTGGCAACGTTTATAAAGTTATGAAAAATGAAAGAATTAATCAGAAGAACCATAGAATTGCGTAACATTCTTCTGTTTGTAGATTTATAAAAATGAAAGGGACACTTTAAGCACCTTTACAACTTCAGCTTATGAGAATGGTTATACAGCAGAAACCCTGCACTCCCGGCATTTAATCTCTTTACTCTCGAGATCGAGATAACTCGATATCTCGCACCTGATACCTGAATTATCACAGTCTGCAACTAAGCAGAGCAAAAGCAAATGAAATTCATTGCTGTAAACGCATTTCGTTTGCTTTCGGGCTCCAGAAAGTACCCTCAAAGTTCTAGCCCTGTGGGCATAATACCCAAGGTGCTATAACTGTTTACAATCAACTAGGGAATGTGTCACGGATCCCCCTGATACTAGAGTGGTGGTCCCTATACGCAGGACACTCTCTACCCTTCCGATCCTTAGAGTGGTCGGCACGACTAGACAGACTACAAGAATGGCAGTACAGAGCACGTACAAGAGAGACGTCACGGATCCCTCTGCTTTATCTGAGTAGTGGTTTCTAGACACAGAACAGTCTCTACCCTTCCGATCCTTAGAGTGGTCGGCACGACTAGACAGACACAGAATGATACACAAGAAGTTAGAATAATTAGCTCTTCCCAAGACCCTAACAACACAAGGGGTAGTCTGATGCGTGCTTAGGGTGCCACACAGACTGACCTCAATACCAGAATTAGAAGAGTTGATGCCAATACCAGGGGTTATGCACAGAATGGTTCGTTCGCCAATGCCAGGGGTCATACACAGAATAGTCGTTCGCCAATGCCAAGGTCAATACACAGAATAGTCGTTTGCCAATGCCAAGGGTCAATACACAGAATAGTCGTTTGCCAATGCCAAGGGGTCAATACACAGAATAGTCGTTTGCCAATGCCAAGGGGTCAATACACAGAATAGTCGTTTGCCAATGCCAAGGGGTCAATACACAGAATAGTTGTTTGCCAAATATACAAGAGCTCTGCGGGAAGTAACTACCACGTCAGGGCACCGGCATTTCTGAGAGCCTGGGCTTTAAACCCGGCGGGTCCGCGTCAGCCCGCCAGGCCCCGCCCCCCGGCTTCCCCACGTGTGCGGAAGCGACCGCAATATCATTCGGCGCCTGGCCAGCGAGCAGCGAGGAAGCTGCTGCCAGGCGCCGGGGTGCGGGGGCCACCGTGACAGAACCCCCCCTCTACGGGCGGCCACTGGACGACCCCCAGGGGCGCGGGGATGAGCCAAATAGAAAGCCCTCACCAACCGAGGAGCATGAACCTCAGTAGCCGGAAGCCAAGAGCGATCCTCTGGGCCGTAGCCCACCCAGTCAACCAAGTACTGAAGGACCCCCCTAGAAACCCTGGCGTCCAGAATGGCCTCAACTTCAAACTCCTCCTCGCCCTCCACAGAGACCGGAGGAGGGGGGACACGGGCCCTGGTGTACCGATTACACAAAAGTGGTTTCAAAAGGCTCACGTGAAACACATTGTGTATCTTGATATGGGAGGGCAGAGCCAGAGCATAGGAGACCGGATTGATTCGCCGCAGAACCTTATAGGGGCCTATGTACCTGGGTGCCAGTTTCATGGAGGGTACTAAAAGCTTAATGTTGCGTGAAGAAAGCCAAACCCTGTCCCCAACTTGATACACGGGTGCCGGCCTCCTGTGTCTGTCGGCTTTGATCTTCTGGGTAACACTACTATCCTCCAGTGCCCGTTTAACCCTTCCCCAGGTTTCTTTCAATGACACTAAATGCTCATCCAGAGCAGGAATCGCGGTATCAGGAAACGTAGCAGGGAGCACGGGAGGATCAAAACCGTAAACAGTGAAGAAGGGGGAACGTCCTGTGGCTTCGCTTACTGCACTGTTCAAGGCATACTCTGCCCACGGTATCAGGTCTGACCAGTTATCTTGTCGTTCGGATATAAAGCACCTGAGATATTTTTCTATATTTTGGTTGGCTCGTTCCGCCGCCCCGTTGGTCTGGGGGTGATAGGCCGAAGAGAAGGATAGGTCTATCCCCACACTCTTGCAAAACCCTTTCCAGAATCTGGAGACGAATTGGGTCCCCCTATCCGAGACAATCCCAAGAGGAATACCGTGTAAGCGGACCACATTGGAAAAAAATGGGCACCAGTTCGGCTGCCGAAGGAAGTTTCCGAAGAGGAACATAGTGACCCATTTTGGAGAATCGATCTATGACCGTGAGTATTACAGTATTCCCTCTAGACTCAGGTAACTCTACTATAAAATCCATAGCTAAATGCGACCATGGTCGTTCGGGGATTGGCAGAGGCTGGAGTAAACCAATAGGCGCTTTTGGGACTTTTATGTCTTGTGCACACTTCACACACGGTTATGTAATCTTTAACGTCACGGCGCACCGTGGGCCACCAAAGGAGTTTACGTATACTAGACACTGTTTTGGTGATCCCCATGTGCCCAGAGATTTTGTTATCATGATACAGTTTTAATACCTCTTCCCTTTCGTTCTCAGGTACAAAGAGTTTCGCAGGAGGTCTCCCCCCAGGAGCTGTGCCCTGGGCGGTCTGCAATCTTAACATTAGAGGAGACGAGACACTAATCGTGGTAAGTGCTATAATCCTTTCCTGGGGTACAATGGGATGCTGATCTTGGATGTTATGTTCGTATGACTCGTACTGTCTTGACAATGCGTCTGCTTTAATGTTTCTCGACCCAGGTCTGTATGTGAGGACGAAATTAAAGCTGGAAAGAAACAATGACCATCTCGCTTGCCTGGCATTCAACCGTTTAGCGTCTCCAATGTACGTGAGATTCTTATGATCGGTTATGATGACAATGGGGTCCCTAGACCCCTCTAATAAGTATCTCCATTCCGTCAAGGCTGCAATAACTGCTAACAATTCTCTGTTTCCGATATCATAGTTCCTCTCTGCGGGGACAACTTTCGGAATAGAAGCCGCATGGATGCAAGGGCTTGTCGGGTGCCTCCCTTTGGACAAGACTGCACCAAGACCTAGCTCGGAGGCGTCAACTTCAACCTGGAAAGGCAGAGCCGGATCAGGATGTCGGAGAACAGGGGCAGTGGTGAAAGCCTGTTTAAGTGCCTCAAAGGCTTGACTGGCCTGGGGTGTCCACTTCTGATTCACCACCCCCTTTTTAGTCATAGCCGTGAGGGGAGCTATCAAGGCCGAGAAATTTTTAATGAACCTCCGGTAGTAGTTAGTAAACCCCAAAAACCTCTGGATGGCTTTAAGCCCTTGGGGTAAAGGCCAGTCAAGAATCGCTGAGAGTTTTTTAGGATCCATTTGGAAACCTTCAGGGGTTATTATATACCCAAGGAAGTGCACTGTCTCTATGTCGAATAAGCATTTCTCTAGCTTACAATATAACCCAGCCCTCAATAGTCTCTTCAACACTTGTCTCACGTGGGCGTGATGAGTCTCCTTATCAGGAGAGTATATCAGGATGTCGTCCAGATATACTATAACGAACGTTTGCAGAAAATCCCTTAGGGTGTCGTTTATGAGGTCCTGGAAAACGGCTGGCGCATTGCATAACCCAAAGGGCATCACCAGGTATTCATAATGCCCGCTACGTGTATTAAAAGCCGTTTTCCATTCGTGCCCCTTCTTAACCCTGACCAGGTTGTACGCTCCGCGTAAATCAAGTTTCGTATAAATACGGGCCCCTTTTAAACGGTCGAACAATTCGGTTATAAGAGGTATTGGGTATGCATTTCTTATGGTAATCCTATTTAAACCTCTATAATCGATGCAAGGTCGCAGGTCACCCTCTTTTTTGGAAACGAAAAAGAAACCTGCTCCTGCTGGAGAGGAGGATCGTCTGATGAATCCTCGCTCTAGATTCTCCCTTATATATTCCTCCATAATGTCATTTTCCCTTTGAGACAAGGGGTATACGTGTCCTCTAGGAGGCATAGTACCAGGGAGTAACTCTATAGCACAGTCATAAGGACGATGCGGTGGTAGGACCTCAGTCCTGGTTTTAGAGAACACCTCCTTTAGCGCCATATAACATTCTGGGACTTCAGTGGACAAAGGAGGTGCTGTGGCAATGTTGAGACTACCAATCACATTAACCCTGCCCAGGCACTTTGACTGGCAACTAGGACCCCAACACATTATATCTCGCTGGGCCCAGTCAATCACCGGGTTATGTTCTGTCAACCATGGGAACCCTAGAACGACAGGACATGAGGGAGAGTCGATAACCTGGAATCGTATGGTTTCACAGTGCAGAACTCCTGTAGTCATGCACACATCGATAGTGTCGTGTGTGATATGGGGACATGACAGGGGTTTCCCGTCTATGGCTTCTACCATAAGAGGCCTCTCCTTTAGAACCAGAGGTAAGAGGTGGTTGGCAGCAAAACATCTATCCATAAAATTACCTGAGGCTCCAGAGTCTAGGAATGCCTCAGTCTCGAGGTGAACCCCCTCCCAGGTGAGGGAGATGGGTAACAGAATCCGAGTTTTTTTTTTTCATCATCCACAAAGGAGGCATACAGAGAACCAATAACCTGGGTATTACTTGTCTTTTGACCTGATTTGCCACTCTCACCCCTGCTACCCCTGGGTCTCTGAGGACATTGAAGGCGGAAATGATCTGCCCCGGCACAATAAAAACAGAGCCCCCTTTCTCTCCGGTGAGCTCTCTCTGCCTCTGAAATACCCGTTTTACCTATCTGCATAGGTTCAATGGCCGGTACATCGGTCTTAACGGTCTCCAGGTTACCTGATGCAGTGGTATGCCTGGGTACTAAGGGTAAAGGAGGTAGGACCCTTCTGGGTCTGTCTCTGGTGTGTCTCCTTTCCCTGATTTGATCGTCCATGGCGATGCAGAAATCAATCAAATGATCCAGATGTTCTGGTAATTTTAGGGGAGCCAATTCAAACATAAACGCCTCGTTCAGACCTTCGGTAAAGGCCAGGGTTAAAACGTCGTTCGGCCAGTGTACCTCAGAAGACAAAGTCTTAAATTCTATGGCATAGTCGGAAACCCTCCTATTACCTTGTTTGATGTGAAACAGGGATCTACCCGCATTGGTAGCCCGTCTAGAGGGATCAAAAGTACGCTTTAACTCGGAGGTAAAACCCTCATAGTCATATATGATGGGTTTCTTGTTCTCCCACAAGGGCGTGGCCCATAATAAAGCTTTTTCGGTCAAGTGATTAATCAGATAGCCTACTTTGGCTTTATCGGACATACAGGACCCGGGATTGTTTTCGAATAAGATCTCGAGTTGGGTCAGAAAGCCCCGGCATAAGTTCGGTGTTCCGTCATAACGTACGGGTGCTTTCATACTGAGCCTACAACCCTCGAGAGCGGCCGAACTGACCCTAGGCACTACTGGGTCTGGCGGGCTTGCAGTACCAGAACTGGATCGGTTTAGCAGGGTTTGCAGGGCAAGAGCAATCTGGTCCATTCTATGGTCCTGCTCTTCTTGTCTGGCTGCAATACGTGTCAATTGATTAGAGAGGTCTGCGGGATCCACTGCCCTGACGTAATGTCACGGATCCCCCTGATACTAGAGTGGTGGTCCCTATACGCAGGACACTCTCTACCCTTCCGATCCTTAGAGTGGTCGGCACGACTAGACAGACTACAAGAATGGCAGTACAGAGCACGTACAAGAGAGACGTCACGGATCCCTCTGCTTTATCTGAGTAGTGGTTTCTAGACACAGAACAGTCTCTACCCTTCCGATCCTTAGAGTGGTCGGCACGACTAGACAGACACAGAATGATACACAAGAAGTTAGAATAATTAGCTCTTCCCAAGACCCTAACAACACAAGGGGTAGTCTGATGCGTGCTTAGGGTGCCACACAGACTGACCTCAATACCAGAATTAGAAGAGTTGATGCCAATACCAGGGGTTATGCACAGAATGGTTCGTTCGCCAATGCCAGGGATCATACACAGAGTGGTTCGTTCGCCAATGCCAGGGGTCATACACAGAATAGTCGTTTGCCAATGCCAAGGGGTCAATACACAGAATAGTCGTTTGCCAATGCCAAGGGGTCAATACACAGGATAGTCGTTTGCCAATGCCAAGGGGTCAATACACAGAATAGTCGTTTGCCAATGCCAAGGGGTCAATACACAGAATAGTCGTTTGCCAATGCCAAGGGGTCAATACACAGAATAGTTGTTTGCCAAATATACAAGAGCTCTGCGGGAAGTAACTACCACGTCAGGGCACCGGCATTTCTGAGAGCCTGGGCTTTAAACCCGGCGGGTCCGCGTCAGCCCGCCAGGCCCCGCCCCCCGGCTTCCCCACGTGTGCGGAAGCGACCGCAATATCATTCGGCGCCTGGCCAGCGAGCAGCGAGGAAGCTGCTGCCAGGCGCCGGGGTGCGGGGGCCACCGTGACAGAATGCACTGATATATGTGACTTTCCCCAGCTGATGCACGGAGTCAATGCCTGCTGTGCTATTTGAACTATATGCATTTGGCAAGTAGATGGCGACACTTGCCTGCCAAATTGGCTATTACAGTAAGGAATATACTTAGAATATTCTCAAATATTTCTTACTGCATACTTAATTAGAAATTATTTTTTAAAAAAACACTGGTTCCTGACAGTTTTTTTTGGCAATTATATCACTGTTGGCTATCTACAGAACCAAAATCGAACTACGGCCGGCGAAGTTGCTGCACAAAACGTGAATAGCGCTAAACAATTTACCACTGTTTTTCTTGTGTAAAATAACATAGACTATTTACCACTTTATTTACCATTGTTTCACTGTTGTTGGCCAGTGAAGACTGGTCAATATACGTCTGTGATTCTAAAGCGGTGATCTCTATAGACTTCCCATACAAACTATGATAAAAAAGAGCGATAGAAAACTACACTAGGCAACTTGAATTGAAATAATAGTCTAGACTACATTGACACCTATGCTAAACTACTACAGCAGCTACTACAGTGGAAGCACCAGTGGAAACCCCATTTAAACCGACGCTGAGAACTATAATAGACAACTTTGGCAGATGCTATAGGGAAGGAAACGTACGATGAACTATGCTGACAGGTCTCTAAATAGTGAATTCACTGTAGTTTTACTGTTCATGCGCCAATGACCTTTAGTAAAGTAAAGCCACCATTCCTTTATTGAAATAACAGTGGTTAGTGAATACCCCATTTAAGGCTCAAGGCTAAAATTATAACATCAAGCAGAAACCTGTCACTCAATCACATTTGCTAGGTCCCTATTCCAGTGTTGCTACAAAAAGGGAGACGGTAAGTGAAAATAATCGTTGCAATTCCGGTCTAGGCTACGTTGCTGGTATCAGCTTCCGGAGTCCTTAGGACTCCAGGGAGACCAATGCATCCCAGTCAAGAGCTCTACATGAGCTTGCACATGAGTATGAATCACGGAGGGAGAATGGTAACTATTTGCTCCCAGTCTCACGCTGCTGTGCTGTGCATCGTCCCACCCTCTCCAGAGTGGGATGAGAGGTGGGTATGGGATATATTGAGGGGGTTATTTTAGTGTCTTAACTGATTTTGCAAATGCCAAATGACTTAACACAAGGTTTTCGGAGTCAGTATTTCTTTGAATAATACCAGCTCCAAGATAGAAGAATGAGCTTCCTTGGAATAGCTTGTTCTTCTACTCCCAGGCACAAATTAATACCTCCTATACAAAGTATAGGAAATGCCAATTTAGAGAAGGGTTGTGCTATTTTTGAGCCACAAGCAGAGCTTGGGGCATGAGTGGAATAGCGATTCTGGACATTAAGATAACTTTTGGAGATGTTATTTATTTGTCATTTTAAGGATGGGGATTAACCCTTTGACGCGGGATGTGCTATGCCGTCCGGGAGGTGGGAGGGCTTTGAAGAACATGTACGCCCCGCTAACTTCAATGGGCCACCTCGGTACCTCGCTTCACGTGCCATTGGCTACAGAGAGACGGCCTGAACTCAGGCCATCCCCATGCAGCCAATGATGCGTGTCGTGGGGCAGACTGAAATCAGCAGCTTGTGGGGGCACCTTTCGGCATTAACCCCAGCCCAATGGGCGATGCCTGCCCATCCTTAAGGGGTTAAGTGGGCATCATTGCTATCACAAAAAAGAAGAGTGGTTATACTCCGTGGCGCTAGATATACACTTTTAAGGATTCACTATATTCCCGCACTGTGGTGCTCCCGTCACCAGAACAAATTGCAAAATGTGAAGTAAAGAAATGGGGACAGCTCTTCAACTTAAAAAGATGCAGTGTATAAGTGATGTGGTAAATATGGAAAAATGCTCACAAGCAATGGTAGGTCCCTTAGGGAGGATTAGATGTGTACTAAATCAATCAAAATCTTCATAATAGGATGATCTCAAAATACAAAAAAATATATAGAAAATGGTACAGTAATGCACAAACTATACTACAATAGTAAAGTTATAATGTTCACTACTCACACTTTATGAGAGCTGCTAGCTCACATATGAAGACCTCACAGGTGTTCAGGGCCAACCTGTTCGCCTCATACTCTTGCACTCAGACTCGATAGAATTGAATCTCCAACAGAATCTTTCCAGGGTAGCAGCATATGTAATTTAAAGAAAGAAACGAACCTCCACAACGGAGGTGAACAATCACCCCACCCCGAGTAACTACTGAACACCGGGCGTGGGCACACCCAGAAGGACTAAACCTAGTAATGAACTGTAAAGAATATAGCAGCATATGTAAACCTCAGTGCAGGAACAAAGGCAACATAAAGGCCAGATATGCTGGAAAAATATTTATTAAAACAAAAAATAAAATATAAAATATACAAGCAAACAGCCAAACGCGTTTCTCGCCTCTGGGGTGCTTCATCAGTGGCAAGGGACAAAAAGCATGAGTAGCACTGCTATCACCACTCCTGGCATTGAATTTGGGACCAGGCAGTTTAAACCACACAGATTTTGCTGGGATGCTGATATGCAGATAGCAGTGCACTGTACAATTCAGCAAATATTAGAGTGGCCAGCAATCACCATGTTTTTAAACTGAAAATCCTTTAATCTTACACTGTACTTGCCATATCCATGTGCCAGTGCTATGCCAGTACTGCTCATGCATGGTGTCCTGTGATCTTATGCATTTTCCTGGCTACTTCACACCACAATCGAGTCACATCTCGCTGATAGAGATGCATAGTGAATCAAGCCCAATGTCCGTGCTCTTTGTACAGACACAGACTTTCAATACAGCATATGGCAGAAACAAATATATTTCCTTCCACCTTTCACATGGGTAGAATGAGTACTTCTAAAAATAAATACATGCAGATATCAGAATCAAGAGTATATCTTTCAATGAAACAATATTTTTCAAGCAGTATATTATACAGTATCTGCCTTACACTGCCTAGGGACAACCAAATATTTCAGCATTGCTGAGCATTTTAAGTATTCAGGACTAAATATATTATATGGAATAAAGTTTTGACTTGCCTTAGGCCTCTATAAATTGAGCCCTTTTCTTTTTTGACAGTGGATCATTTTGCAGATCAATGATTATTATTAACGTGTTACGATTGCCGTCTGCCTTATTCCTCCCGTAGGCCTTGTCTAATGGAATGTGACAGCAAAATCCATATATGAAGTCACTATTGGCAGAAGGATGTCGATGCCTTGACACCCTCTTACAGCCTATATGTCAGGCATGAAAACTGATTGGCAAAGACCTACTATTGCTACCCACCCTTAAGAAATGTAAGTTTATTAATCTTTCTTTTTCTATTATTCGAGCATCATTTTCCACAAACTCCCCTCCATCTCAACGCCTAGAACAAAATGCTTCTCTTACGTCAGTTTCCCTTTCTTTTGGCTTTTGTTATAAGTTAACATTTATTTAACGCATTTGAAGTGTTTTCCGAATAAATCAAGTTTGTGAAAAGCATTTATTTATTTAATAAGACATCGATGTCACACTATATAGTATTAACTTGCTTTTGAGACCTCCGTACATCATGCAAACGACCCTAAATAAATACTGATTGCTTCATTTAAGTGATCAGGGAAGCATTGGGAAACTTGATATTGTGTCGAATGTGTCAGTTCTCCAGCTAATGAAAGTGGATATTTATAAATGGTCTTATTTAAATTTGTTTCTGTACAGTTTGTATTCAACGCATGTAATACAGGACATACATAAACAATATATAAAACACTACTATATTATATACGTGGTGCAAACATGCAATACTGTTTTGCTAATGGGCAAAGTATACACGCAGTAATGTTAAAGTTAATATATAATTTAGATTCAACCAGAAGGACCTGAATTGAAATTTTAGCCTCTGCTCGGACTGGATGATTGCTAATGGAAACTATATCTCAGCTCTCATTGAATGATTGCTTTCCTCTTCAAGTGATTTTTTTTTTTGTGTGGAGTGAAAATGTACATTTCAGTATTTTTTCCTAGGAAACATAAAGTCCTATAAGTGGAAGTAATTCACTAAACAACATTGTTTACTGTTGTTGTAAATGATGATAAAAATCACCGTTATTGCAAACAAGAAAAACTTTGGCGAGCCAGAGAGGGAAATTCAAACAACAGCAGTTGATTTTTTTCCCTTGATGAGATGTCATTTGCTGTTGGTTAAATTACTCTCTCTGGATCACTGACATTTCTCATACTTGCAACAAGTGTAAATAACGGTGATCATTGATTAACCTCTTCACTACTAAGATCAAGATATCTCATGCTTTAATAGCACCATCTGGTGCCCCGATATCGAGATATCTCGATCTGCTGATCTTCAGCCCAAAAGCAAATTAATTTTGTTTGCTTTTGTGCTGCAGAAGGTGTCCCTAAAGTTTTAGTTCTGTGAGCATAATGTCCAAAGAGCTAAAATTGTAAAATCGGCTATAAAAAGCTCAGAAAAATTGGGTTCTCGACAGCATTCAGCAGTCGATGCAGTGGGGGAGGCATAGACCCGCTGCTCAAACCTCTTTAATTCAATTTGACTGTAGATGGTGCCATCTACTGGCCAAACAGGTTATTTACAGTAATAGCTATGCACTACAGTATAATTAATTAAAAATTATTTTCCAATAAAAAAGCGGTTTATGTGTTCATAAGTGCCTGAATCGACCAAACAAAATAAGAGTCCCTTGTTACAAGAAAATATCTAGTCAGTCCAACATTACTTTGAATAATCAAAAGCATTCACGTTGTGTAATTAAAGATTGTCTATATAATGCATAATCTTAAAGTGACAGTAATAGAGATTGAAGCGATTGTTTCACTATATGGAAACTGGTCACACACAGGGACCTGAGTGTCCTCCACCCTCTGCTGGGGTCCCAAAAGGTTGATTCAGTCCTCCAAGAAAGGGGATTTTTCTCAACTAGAAAGATCATGATTTTCTCTTTTTGATCTGCTTGCTGGGAAAATGTTCAGGAACTTGTAGTAGTACACTCCCACTGGGTAAATGGTCCTTACGGCCAGTGTCAGACGAGCGTTTTGAAGAGCGGAAGGAACGTCCATGAGAGTGGATGTTCCTTCCACTCAATGACCATCTGACGCCCGTCTGGCCGCCTCGCTGAGCGCAGTTAATGCGCTCAGCGCTGCAAGGGTCGATCGTCCTATGGAGAAATGCGCTTTGCAGCTCCGACAAGGCGCGTCCAAGCTCTTTGACGGAGAGGCCTGCTGCACGGATGCAGCATGGCCGCTGTTGCGCACGCAATTTGTGACGGACGCCGGAAGCCACGTCTTTGCTGTTGTCAAATGTATCATGGTGTTGGTTTCTTCTTTCTGTCGTAGTTTTATATAAAAAATGTATTAAAAAATGATATATGTATTATAGTATCTCATCTGAGAATCAGAGTTTAATAAATAAATAGGATATTGGTTTTTCAGTACTTTATGGAAAATAATGTAATTCGTCTGTAAAGTGTCAGTAGTATTTCATTATAGGGAATATCTGTAGAAGAACTTGAATGCACAGCTTCCTGTCGAGCACACCTTTCTCCCTGTGTTTCCTGGCTCCTTTCATTCAGCATGAAAGAAAAGGGTAGATATGTGACAAAAGATATGAGAGACCCCAGCAGAAATCACATAAAGGAATTGAAAGGTGGGGGATTGACAGGATAAGAATAATTGTTAGTCTGTCCTTCCCTAGGGGAAGAACAAACAAACGGAAAAGATCTAAAAAGGAAGAACTAAGGATCTCTCTCCTCAAAAAAATAAAATAAATCTTTTTCTTCCCAGCCTGAGATCTGCATGAAACCCGAGAAGCATAAATCTGTGAAGTTTTTAAGACGTGGGAAGCAAATAAAAACAACAACAAATAATAATATATATATTTAATATTTCAGATGTGTCATCGGGAAAAAAAATCAGTTTTTGTTAAATCCTTTTTATGAGTAAAATATATAAATGAAGCAGTAGAGGCATAAAAGACATTTGAGGAAATACGTTATTAATAATGGGCATTACGAAATCACATTTCAAGATAAAAGATACTTATAGTTGCAGGTTTAACCCCTTAAGGACCAATAAATAGCATGTTTGAACTGCAACAATAAATTAGGTATTTTAGAAAGACGCGTCTGAGCCACATGCTTTCTCTCATCACCTTTTTATATTGCCCTTTCATGAGATATTTACATTTTTACACTTACCAATAAAAAGCAAATGATAAATGTGAGACAATGTCTACCTTGGAGGAAGAAAACGCAAGGGAAATGGCACGTTCCTTCTAGGAATTTCACTATAAATAACATGTTACACATACAGCATTTCAGTATTTGTATGTGGAGACGCTGATGTGTTAAAAGTGATTTGCATGTCTTACCCAGAGTTCTGTGTTGCTTATGGGGAATATGTATATATATATAAAAATAAATAGAATAGTGTTTAGTTAAACAGTAATGTACCACATGATTAGATGTTGACCTTTATAAAAATAATAAACAATATGATGAAAAAGTCAATATCTCAGCCACAGAGGTGTCTACCTCAATATTCTTCATAGAAATAGAGCTATCCCAGTAAATATAACTTTACTCCTATCAATGGATTTTAAAAGAAAAGTGTGGACATGTATCACAGCAACCAGGTGCTGATGCATTAAAATTGAGCTGTCATAACAACAAGAAGTATAAGTGTGACACACCTTTCAATGTCAGTAAGGTACAGCTTGGTCGGGAGCTAAACTCAAGCTGATAGTGCTAAAATATAGCAGCTGAATACCGTATTTTCTGGCGTATAAGATGACTGGGCGTATAAGACGACCCCCAACTTTTCCAGAGGCAGAGAAGGATGTACGGTAATAGGATACAAGGGCGGGCCAGACAGGTGAAAGAGGCGTGTTTTTCTGGGCATAGCGCCGCTCTCTTTTTTCCATACCCCGGGCGTCCCTGCAGCTTGCTCCGCCCTTCACTTGCACCTTCCCAGTTAGGCGCCCCCTCACCTCGTCATCGGGACCGAGTCAAGTCACTTCTTTCCACGAATCCTGGTGAGTGGATTTTCTTCTACCGTACTTGTACAGCAGCGCCCTTGCTGCTTTCATATGGTCGCCGCATACGGCGGGGATGCGGCCACAGCCGTTTTTGAGCTTCCCCCACCATATGCAGTGACCGCAGATTCTCCAGTCCGGCTCAGAAGTTTCAGCACCCGCCCTATAAGACGACACCCGGCGTATAAGACGGCCCCCGACTTTTGAGAAGATTTTCCTGGGTTAAAAAGTTGTCTTATACGCCGGAAAATACGGTACTTTAAATGCTTCACTCCTCAAATGCAGCAGCTAAACAGGAGACACTCCTTAAGCCGACAAATAGGAGACAGATCAGATCCCGCTTCTCAAGGGCAGCTCCGGTCCTGTTTAATGACCTACCTTGCCTTATCAAACTCTTCCCTAATCTTCAGGCCTTCAAGAAATCCCTCAAAACCCATCTCCTCAGATTAGTGTACCACATCACTGATGCAACTCCTCCCTCTGCTCACCTACTCACACATCATTAATCATTCCTGAACCACTGGCACTAGTGATCCTGATGATCAATAAAACACCCCTTGTGTTCCTCCACCCCAATGCTTACAGATGTAAGCTCCTATGAGCAGGGCCCTCACATCTCTTGTCTCCATCTTATGCTTGTTTATTTGTGTCTTGTTCCCTTTGGTTATTGTAAAGCACTGTGGACATTGTTGGCACTATATAAATGAAGAGGATAGTAATAATAATACTGGACGAAAGGAAATTCAGCCTAATGCATAGGAAGGGTTATTTTACAGTGAGAACAATAAAGCTGTGGAATTCTCTGGCTGTTGAGGTGGTTGGGACAGAGACTGTACATACTTTTAAACAACGACTGGATGACTTCCTGCAAAAACGTAATATTAAGGGTTATAAAAATTTAATATGTGAGTAAAAGCTGCTTGATCCAAAGAGAAATCTGACGCCATTCTGGGGTCAAGAAGGATTTTTTCCCCCAGTATGTTGCATATTGATGAGTGCTTCAGACTGGGGTTTTTGCCTTCTTTTGGATCAACATCAGTAGGTGATGTGTGAAAGGCTGAACCTGATGGACACAAGTCATTTTTCAGCCTATGTAACTATGTAATACTGACTGAAAAGCAGTGAAAACAAAAGTGAAAACTACACTGAATAACTTTGCTTTAGGGCTGATTTTAGGGTTAGGGTTAAGACTACTATTTCTGCTTGTTTTATGATTAGGGTTACTATTTCTGCTTGTTTTATGATTGGGTTCCAGTTACTTTTTCTACTTGGTTTATGAT
This sequence comes from Leptobrachium leishanense, assembly GCA_009667805.1. Lineage (NCBI taxonomy): Eukaryota > Metazoa > Chordata > Amphibia > Anura > Megophryidae > Leptobrachium > Leptobrachium leishanense. The sequence continues at coordinate 72,634,713 of CM019064.1, read as the reverse complement.
GAGCAGTAGGGTTACACTTAGAGCGCCTTTAGGGCTAGGGTTACTAATTCTACGTATTTTATAGTGAGGGTTGAGTTACTTTTACAGTTTACTATTTCTGCTTTTTTATGATTAGGGTTATTGTTTCTGCTTGTTTTATGTTTAGGGTTAGCGTTATTTTTCCTGCTTGTTTTATGTTTAGGGTTACTCTTTCTGCTTCTTTTATAATTAGGGTTAGGGTTAATGTTTATGCTTGTATTATGATTAGGGTTAGTGTTACTATTCCTGCCTGTTTTTGGTTTACCTTTAGGGTTAGACTTAGCATTTCTATTTTTGCTTCTTTTACGATTACCGTTAACCTCTTAAGGACTACTGACGTAAATAGTTTGTCCTGGGGAAAATTCCCTTTAAGGATCAAGGACGTACTATGTACCTCATGGTCCTTTAACCCCCTCTCTCCCTATACTCAACTCTCTGGCCGGGGTCCCATGCTGGCCTGACTTCCTTGAAGTCAGCCCATCATTTTTATGGGCCCCAGCCATTGTGATGTCATCGCCGTGCGCCATCGCCGTACGTGATGATGTCATTTTCAGGCATCCCCCGGCGCCTGCTGGGGGAACTGAAAGGGGAGGGGAGAGGTCATTTGGATGCCTCTCCTTCCCGAATGGTTAGGGCTAGAAGAAAGGTACCGTTGGAGAGGGCAGAGTCTGCCCTTTTCAGTGGTACCTCTCTTTAACTCTAAGGGGCCAGATCGTGATTCAGCGCTAATCGGTGTGATGATGTCAGTCAGCCTGTTAACCCACTAGCTGCTAAGCAGAGCTAGGGGATCCTTTGGATCCCCATATCTCACGATCTGTAGCAGATAGAGGGTTATGCTTGGAAACATTGGAAAGGCCTGATCCTGGTTTGATGTAAACATAGATAAATAAATAAAATATATAAATTTAAAAAATTTGTCTAGGGGTATAATAAAATAGGACTTCAAATCATGTTTAAAAACGATGAGCATAAAATGGTGAAAATGTGCTCAGAGTCAGCACACAGAGGTGAAATGGCTCAGCAGTGAAGGGGTTAAAAAGCAAAAACATGTAAAAATTGAGTATTTCTAATTTCAGGACACAATTTAAAAATTATTTAGCAGGGGTCTCTTGGCGGTTGCAGATTTTGGGGATTAAAGTTTTTATAATAGTGTGTTTTTTTTTCCATTTTTTCATTATAGTAAAATATATATATATATATATATATATTATATATATATATATATATATAAAATGGAAATAATGACATCTATAGAAAGTCCATTTAATATCGAGAAAAACGATATAGAATATGTGTGGGTTCCATAAACGAGTAAGAGGAAAACTAGACCTAAACACAATCGGCTCGGAAACGTGAAAACAGCAGTGGGTACTTTCGGACAGCCAATGGTAAAAATGTCTGGTCACTATGGAGTTAAGGTATTTGCATTGCAGATAAGTGCGTGCATTTCTTGTCAGTCATTTGAATCAATCCATTATATTCAGATAACTTCAGATCAATTCATGAGATTTGTTTCAGAAACCATTTGTTTTGGTGACTCCGCAACATGGAATTACAATGCATTTTTATATTTATTTTAAGGGCGGCCCTGGTGATAATGTGCCACATTTTCCAAGGTAGTCCACTCAAAAATAAAATCCAATATGACTACCTTCATGCCTTCATTATGTAGTGCAGACTCGGTGTATTTGTATATGTATATTTAATTCCTACTTTTCTTTAAAACTTTCATACTTATGAATAACAGTTTGGCTTGGAATCTAGGTTGAAACAGCTGGTGCGTATCAATAGTAAAATTATTCTTTTCAAATTAAAAATAATAACAAAAATCTATTACAGTGCGCTAAGCCTATTGTGAATCAGATTTCTTTGCGTAATTGGATTTTGCTTGAAAAAAGTCCCAATTTGAGTTCCCTCCAGGAAATTCAACATTATTTAAAGCATGGAGGCTAATTCAACTCCACATCCAATTTAGCTCTAGGGAGAACATAGCATAATATATTATTAATAATAACAAAACACCTCTTAGTAGCAGAAGCAGCTGCATTTTTTTCCTACTGTAAATCCTGGCAGAATATAAAAGCTCTGATTGTTCATGTACAATAGTGATAGCATTGATTGGCAGCTGAATATTTGCTTTCAAAATTAATATTCTGTTCTCTAATTGGTGCTGTTAAACCCTTCCCTGTTAACGAGAAACCTACAGAGTATGTAATCAGCCGTTTCAGAATTGAAAATGTTCGAATGTAGAGTGACAAACTGCAAAGTCTACATTATTAATCCATTTAGGAAATTGTTGCTAATCACTAAGGTATTGTCATCACTTTTTTGTAAAAGGAATGCCCAAAATAATGACAGTAAATTTAAAAAAATTTCTCCTGCAAGCTGTGTTTGGTGTTTAACCCCTTCACTACCGATTTTGAGATATCTCGGACTTCAGAGGCACCATCCGGTTCCCTCGATATCAAGATATCTTTGTATGTTGATCTGCAGTAGGGATGAGCTGTTTGGTTCGATCAGTTCGGAGTTCGATTCGAACTTTGGCCGTTCGCAAGTTCGCGAACTTCGAACTTTTTGGCGTGTTCGGTTCGAGTTCACAAAAAAAATTATTTTTTTGGAAAAAAGTATTAAAAATGCTTAAAAAAATACTAAAAAATCTAGAAATAAAGAGACTCTTTACTGCAGAATATTATAAGCAACGGTTTATTAGATATTGAATTAAAAACTAATGTGTACGTGCAAAGATTCTCTCCTCTAAATGACCTGTGTTCTCAAACGGTAAACAACAGGTGTTTTTAGTCTGGTCTAATGAATTTGATACATTGTATGTATGTAGACTATACTGAGGGTGTGGTGTCTGCTTCTGAGAAGTGTTTAATTTCTCTACTAAATCTTCCTCTAATATGCTGTATTTCACTGCTGTGTGCTCAGCTCATTTTTACTGCTTTCGCTCATCATGTTTAAACGCGATTTTATTAAATAACCAAGACATATTAGATATCGTTCTTTCCGGCAGACTCCGCAGATTCATAATACATAATTTTTATATGTATACGTCATGTCCTGGCTGTATATTATGACAAAAAATGCAATAAAAATTGAATTTTTAATCATCTACAGTGTGTAAAGTGTTTTTTTTTCACATTTCAGAACATGAGCGTTTGCGGTTATGTTTTCTATGGGGTGCGCTTGTACAAAAATTAGAAATGGGGACTTGTTACATTTTGTTGGGGGGAATTACGTGATCTATAGCAAACGCACCCCATTGAAAAAAATTATTAGTGCAGCATCATTGTTCACATTATAATTGAAATGTGAACAATATTTCTGCATTAATAAAAATAACACACAAAAAAAAATACAGTTTTTTGTTTAACTTTATACCTGGTCATGTTGGGTATCATTCGAAAGACCATGCTCAGGCCTTTCGATTGACACCCTCCATGACCCCCTAGCTTCACATGAACCCACTATCTCCACCAGGGGATTCCGGGCAGCTAGGGGTTCCCCGGCTATCTGACGTCATCACGCTATGCGTGAGGACGTCAGGCAGTGAGGGGGGACCTGGGGGTGGAGCCGCCATCCAAGATGGCAGCCCCCACCGGAGCTTGGCCGCATTTCGGCACCGCAAGGCATCTCTATACACAGCCCCATCAGCATCTCTATACACAACCTCACAGCATCTCTATACGCAACCTCACAGCATCTCTATACACAACCTCACAGCATCTCTGTCAACCCTCAAATGAACCCCCTATCTCCACCAGGGTATTCCGGGCAGCTAGGGGTTCCCCGGCTATCTGACGTCATCACGCTATGCGTGCATGTCAGGCAGTGAGGGGGGAACCGGGGGTGGAGCCGCCGTCCAAGATGGCGGCCCCCACCGGAGCTAGGCCGCACTTCGGCGCCGCAAGGCACCAAAGTGCGACCCGTGCATAAGGGGTTAAAGCCAGGCACTGCTTAAAAGGGGATACTCTCTCCTTTTAATTAGAGCTTGCGTGAAGCCTTCTAAGTGAAGCCTTCAAAGTGAGCACTTGGAGATCTTCTGGAGATACTCTGGAGGTAGTCTGAGGTTAGACAGGAGGTAGAAAACCTACAAAAAGGTAAGATTTGCTGGTTTTAAATCCATTCTTTTATAATGGCAGGCTTGGTCCAGTGTAGATCCAATTTTTGGAGGTTTGGAGTGTGCCTGATATGTAGGTAGCTCTCTTTATTGCAGCAGGAAATTGCCTGTTTGAAGTCTGAGATTTGTAAATTATCTGTTACCCAAACTCAGGCTATGGCTATGACTGTTACAAAACCACTGCCACAGAGGCCTCCTAGGAGCGGCAGATGGACTACTGTAGGATCTGGTAGAGTTAGAGTTGTGGATAGAAGGCATGTCCAACAGTCTGTGGCTCTTCTTAATTCTTTTGAGGCACTTTCAGAGTGTAGTGGTGAGACGGAAGTAGGCTCAGACACCATAGTTGAGGAACCACCATCCCCTATGCCTAAGGTATGCAGGACTGCAACCAAGGACAAAAAGGAAAAGGTGGGACTTGATAAAAGGCAATTGTTGCTGGGTGATTCTATCATAAGAGGTGTTGAGCTGGAGAGTAGTGGTTTGGTGAGATGTCTTCCTGGGGCTACTGTTTGTAGAGACACGAGACGTATTCTCAATATTGTCAAACGAGCAAAGCAGCAAGGGGAAGTGGATGTTCTAGTCCATCTAGGGACAAATGACTTGGCTAGCAATGAGGTTTCTGAGATTAAGGAAGATTTTTGTGTTCTTGGAGGTGAAATACAGCAGATTGTGTCCACTGTGTCATTCTCTGAAGTTCTGCCTGTGCATTACATTCAGGATAGGCAGATGCGCAATAGGGAATTTAATTTGTGGCTTCGGGAATGGTGTCGGGAGCAAGGATTTGGCTTTGTGTCCCATGATAGCTCTAATTGAAGCAGAAAGGAACTGTATAAAAAAGATGGTTTGCATCTTACTCATAGGGGAACATATGTTCTCAGTGAGAAGTTCAAAGGTTTCACAAAGGAATATTTAAACTAGGAGGGGGGACAAAAGGGTAAAAAACAATCTGCCCGATTGTCCCCCAAAACTAAATCGGAGGGTGCAAGCAACATGCCGGGAAAAAAATGACAAGCTCAGAGTCGTGTCTATAAATACTCGCAGTTTAGTCAATAAAATCAATGAACTGGAGGCAATGATGGCAGCTGAAAAAGTAGATTTAGTGGCGGTTACTGAGACATGGTTCAGTGAGAAAAATAACTGGGACATAACAATACCGGGGTACTCTTTATATAGAAAAGACAGAGAAGGTAGGAACGGAGGAGGAGTGGCCCTGTATGTGAAAAACAACATACAGTAAAAACGAACCAAATAAAAGTGAGCGAGGTGAACATAGAGTCAGTTTGGGTTACGCTAACATTTGGCAATCATACAGTAGCTCGTGTAGGTGTGATCTATAGACCCCCTGGACAAGTAGAAGAGCTAGATAATCTGCTGTTTGAGGAAATAGCCAAAATGGCAATGAAGGGGGAAGTTATTATCATGGGGGACTTTAATCTTCCTGATGTGAACTGGAAAACCAAAACAGCTGGGTGCACCAGGAGTACAAATATTCTAAACTCCCTACTGGGATTATCTCTAACACAAGTAGTTGAGGAGCCGACCCGTAAAGAGGCCATATTGGATTTAATACTCACAAATGGAGGTTTGGTATCGGACGTTGTTGTAGGTGAAAATTTGGGATCTAGTGATCACCAGTCAGTATGGTTTAATATAAGAACAGGGATGGAGCCGCACCACACAAAAACAAAAGTTTTAGACTTTAAAAAAACGGATTTTTCTAAAATGAGATTTTGTGTGAAGGCGTCATTATCAGACTGGAGGAGTTTAAAGGGAGTCCAGGAGAAATGGGATTATTTAAAGGAAGAATTATTGAAGGCCACAGGCAATTGCATTCGGCTTGTTAGCAAAAACAAAAAAGGGAAGAAACCACTGTGGTACTCTGCAGAAGTGGCCAAAATAGTGAAGAACAAAAAGACACCATTCAATAATTATAAAAAAACTCTGAGTGAAGAAGATAGGCAAACCTATAAGATTAGGCAGAAAGAGGCAAAGCAATTTATAAGAGCTTGCAAAGCACACGCAGAAGAGAAAATAGCTCAGTCAGTAAAAAAGGGGGACAAAACATTTTTTAGATACATAAACGAGAAAAGAAAAGTAAAACAAGGATTAGTTAGATTAAAAACAAAGGAAGGAAGGTATGTAAAAGAGGATAAAAGTCTCGCTGACTGCCTCAATGAATATTTTTGTTCAGTCTTTGCAGAAGAAAAGGAAGGAAAGGGTCCTCAGTTAGGAGGAAACACTGACGAGACATTTACATATGAGTTTACAGAGGAGGAGGTTCTATAACAGCTGTCTAAAGTAAAGACAAATAAGTCAATGGGGCCTGATGGGATCCACCCTAAATTATTAAAAGAGCTCGGTGATGTAATAGCAAAACCGTTAACAGATTTATTTAACCAATCCTTGCTAATGGGAGTCGTCCCAGAAGACTGGAAATTAGCAAATGTTGTGCCCATTTACAAGAAGGGTAGTAGGGAGGAATCGGGGAACTATAGGCCAGTTAGTCTTACATCAGTAGTGGGGAAATTAATGGAAACCATGTTAAAGGAAAGGATTGTTGAACATCTAAAAACACATAGATTACAGGATCAGAAACAACATGGGTTTACCTCAGGGAGATCATGCCAAACTAATCTTATTGATTTTTTTGATTGGGTAACAAAAATAATAGACACAGGTGGTGCAGTAGACATTGCTTATTTAGATTTCAGTAAGGCTTTTGATACTGTTCCGCATAGAAGGCTTATCAATAAATTACAATCTTTGAGCTTGGATTCCAATATTGTTGAATGGATTAGGCAGTGGCTGAGTGACAGACAACAGAGGGTTGTGGTAAATGGAGTTTATTCGGCGCAAGGTCTTGTTACCAGTGGGGTACCTCAGGGGTCAGTACTTGGACCCATTCTATTTAATATTTTTATTAGTGATATTGCAGAAGGTATTAATGGAAAAGTATGTCTTTTTGCTGATGACACAAAGATTTGCAACAGGGTTGACGTTCCTGGAGGGATCGGCCAAATGACAAATGATTTAGGTAAACTAAAAAAATGGTTGGAGCTTTGGCAATTGAGTTTTAATGTGGATAAGTGCAAGATAATGCACCTGGGACGTAAAAACCCAAGGGCTGAATATAGAATATTTGATACAGTCCTAACCTCAACATCTGAGGAAAGGGATTTAGGGGTTATTATTTCAGAGGATCTAAGGGTAAGTAGTCAATGTAATAGAGCAGCAGGAAATGCTAGCAGAATGCTTGATTGTGTAGGGAGAGGTATTAGCAGTAGGAAAAGGGAAGTGCTCATGCCACTGTACAGAGCACTGGTGAGACCTCACTTGGAGTACTGTGTGCAGTACTGGAGACCGTATCTCCAGAAGGATATAGACATCTTAGAGAGAGTTCAGAGAAGGGCTACTAAAATGGTGTACGGCTTGAAGGAGAAAAGTTACCAGGAAAGGCTTAATGATCTTAACATATACAGCTTGGAAAAAAGACGAGACAGAGGAGATATGATAGAAACATTTAAATACGTAAAGGGAATCCACAAGGTAGAGGAAGGGAGTATATTTAAACGGAAACAAAGTAGCAAAACAAGAGGACATAGTCTTAGATTAGAGGGGCAAAGGTTTAAAAGTAACATCAGGAAGCATTATTTTACTGAGAGGGTGGTGGATACATGGAACAGCATTCCAGTTGAAGTAGTAGAGGCCAAAACAGTAATTGAATTTAAGCAAGCATGGGATAGGCATAAGGCTATCCTAAACAAAAGATAAATCCAGGTAAGGTATCCATGTAATTGGGCAGACTAGATGGGCCGAAAGGTTCTTATCTGCCAACATCTTTCTATGTTTCTATGTTTAAGCAGTGCCTGGCTTTTTTTTGTGGGACCTCCCGATCGGGAGGGAGAGGGATCCAAAAGGACCCCCCCTCCCTTCCAGGCGATCTCCCGGCATTGACGGGGGGGTCGCCTGGAAATGACATCATTGCGCATGGCACGATGATGTCATTTACGTCGGGAGGAGCTTGACTTCAGCGTCTGAGGACACTGAAGTCAGAACACCGTGGGACCCCGGACAGAGAGGTGAGTATCTCTGCCAGGGTCCCGCAAAGTTGATGACATGTGGGACACGTCCTCCTCAGCATACAGCGGGAGTAACTGAGCCCACACGTCGCCAGCAGTGAAGGGGTTAAAAACTTTTTTTTAAAAAAAAAAATTGTCCTTGTTTCCTGTCCCCAGGGCACTACCCGGACCCGGACATTGTTTTTAAATATTTCTATACATCCTAGAAATCCTCCACTTCACGGGCAGATTATGGGGACCTCCTAGGCAGGATATTTGAAGGAATTTTTATTTTTTATTTTTAACCCTTATTTCATGGGAAACTCACTGTCCCTTTAAAAACGTTTTTTTTTTACTTTTTGTCCTTGTTTCCTGTCCCCCAGGGCACTACCCGGACCCCCATACACCTTTTATGGCAATATCTAGCACTCTAAAAATCGAATTTTGAGTCCCATTGACTTGTACTGAGTTCGAGTTCGAATTCGAACTTCTGAAAAGTTTGAGTTCGAATGCGAACCGAACTCGGGGGTGTTCGGCTCATCCCTAATCTGCAGCCCAAAATCAAATGAAGCTTGTTTGCTGCAAATTAATTTCATTTGCTTCTGGGCTGCAGAAGGTGCCCCAAAGTTTTAGCCCTGTGGGCATAATGCCCAAAGAGATAAAACTGTAAAATCAGCTGCTCAAAGCTCTGAAAAATAAGGCTTTCAGCAGCCAATGCTGGGAAGAAAATAGACCAGCTGCTCAAACCTCTAACTCAATTTGGCAGTAGATGGCACCATCTAGTGGCCAAAATAGGTTATTTTCAATAAGAAATACAATGGGTATAAGCTCAAATATTTCTTACAGTATAATTAATTAAAAATGATTTTACAAAAAAAATACTGGTTTCTGACAATGTTTTTTTGGAAATTCGCTTGGTAGTGTCAGGGGTTAAGAGCATGCAAGAAATACATCAAACCACGTAATGTCACCCTTGATCAAGATAATATACAGATACATATGGTACACAAGACATGGTCTTCTATATTATGAATAAAAATTCACTACCCAGATAACAAATCTACTTTTTTTAAACAACAAATTCTAGTAATGTGCAAATAGCACTTTTGACATTGTCACCATGTCCTACATCCCAAATACTAATATTGATACTGATATGGGTGCAAATATTGTCTGGCAGAAAATATTTTGAATGCTCCTTGCTTGTTACTACTGTCTGGTTGCCCTCTAACGATAAAACAAAGATCAATTTAACACTGAATTAAAGATATAACAAGCAAAGATATAACTCAGCTCACACGGGTGAAACACCCCAGCAGTGAAAGGGTTAAACACGGAACATGCATCCATGTTTATAGTAGGAGCCACACAATACATTAAATGCGCATCTGGCATACATATTTACACTCTGACTTTTGATTTATTGGTTGCTGCATTTATATGGACGTATTAATGGGGGATGCTCGATTTCCCTGCTTTTCTTTACGGTGAAATTGTGCAGTCCATCATTGTGCAATCTCACACACCGTTCCAGAATCATGGCCATCATGGCTGACTGCTTTTCACGTGGTCCCTCCCTCTAGCAATAAGCCCATATTTAAGCAAAAAGCATGAAAATAAATAGGGTTCTGTCGCGTCTGCCCGTAATACCATTGACCCCCATCACGGATAAATGGACCTTTCGTAGATCCCACCCTACATGTTGTCTTGGATATTTGCTTTAACGATCATCTGTGCTCATGGCTGTATGTGACATTTAATCATGTTTATTTTATTATTGTTTTCACTGATATTACCTACCTCCTGCCTTTTTGTAATCTCTACTGTCTTCACCGCATCTCCTTTTCCAGGATGAGAGCATTCCCATAAGGGCGATCATTAGGTGAAAGGAATAGAACCTATCGAAGGTGGGATACATTGGCGTTGTGACAGGCTTAAGCAATTTGTGTCTTTATATTGTGAACTAAATCCGTATCATTTTTAATGGAGCTTAGGACCTTGTAAAAAATCTATAATGGGTTAAAATAATTAGAAATGTTGAAAGGTTTAAGTTTTGATAGATTCTTTAAAGTGTTAACATTTGATAACGTTTTTAAAAGTATAAGCTACTGTTGAAGTCTTTGAATGTGCTAGAAGGAGCGCTCTCCTTTTGGTTTGTTGTATTTTTTGTCTTCAGAAGCACCCGCCCGATATGCTTAGTTAACCCCTTCACTACCAAGTGATTTTCCAAAAAACTTTCGTCAGGAACCAGTGTTTTTTTGAAAAATAATTTTTAATTAATTCTAACGTTAGAAATATTTGGGAATATTCCCAGTGTATTTCTTACTGTAATAATCTATTGACAGGCAAATGGCGCAATCTCCTGGCCAAATGGAGTTACACTAGTTTCAGCTGCAGCTCATGGTTCTCTGCTTCGGCTGCCGAAAGCCTGATATGTCAAGGCATTCATCAGCCAATCTTAAACAGTTTTAGCACCTCGGGCATTAAGTCCACATCGCTAAAACATTGGGAACACCTTCTGCAGCCCAAAACGAAACGAAATTCATTTACAGCAAGCAAATTTCATTTCCTTTTGTCCTTCAGAGCTGCAGATCAAGATAACTCGATATCTGTACCTGAGGGTGCCTTTGAAGTCCCGAGTTATCTTGATCTCGGCAGTGAAAGAGATATGGTTGAGTGCTGCCCTCCTAGTGTACTTTTTATGATATTTTGATAACCGCCTCAATTTGATGCTGTTTTATTCAGATTTCATTGTATGCACCTTTTGTGTCAATTTCAATTTATCTAACTTGCCAGTTTGAAAACTTAAAATATTCTATAATATTTTGTAGAAAAAAGGATAAAATATATGCAAAGGGGCATACATTTCCGGGATATGATAATGGTGCTGATATTCATTAGCACTGATTTAATCCATAGAGATTGTATTGATAGCCAAGAAGCAAAATTTATGATAAGTTAGAAAAAGATTCTTACTTTTCCCTTAATATTGTAATTCAGTCATTTAGCAGAATTAATTCTTGCTTTTGAATTATGTTTAAGTGGCAAATAACACAACTCTTGAATCTAACTGTTCTCTAGCCTCAGATATCATTCAAGCAGCATATTAATATGCGCATGTGATATTTTAGATCTAATTAGCACTTACAGCCTTGAAAGGAATATATTGCAGTATGCAGATTTCAGATTTAACCTTGGGTTGCCTAACTGACGAACGATTGCATCTAGCAGATAATTTACATAAGAAAAACAAAACATGAATATTGCATGTAAAATATTTTAACAGTTATGACAAAATGTAAGACCTTCAAAGCTTTAGTTATCAAACAGGTGGAGATGTCACATATAGCAAATAAACAAGGTTATTTTATAACTAGGAATGTACTGAGTTAAGCCCCTCCTGACGTCAATGACATCATCGCACCATGCGCGATGACGTCATTTCCAGGCGACCCCCCGGCAATGCTGGGAGATCGCCTGAAAGGGAGGGGTGGATCCTTTTGGATCCCTCTCCATCCCGATCGGGAGGGTTTACAGAAAAAAAAGGCACCGCTTTGAAGGGCAGTGTCTGCCATTTAAAGAGGTGCCTTTTTTTAACCCCTTCCATGCCAGATCGCGATGCAGCGCTGTTCGGCACCACATCGTGATTGAGCTCCGGTGGGGGCCACTATCTTGGATGGCGGCTCCACCTCCGGGTTCCACCTCACCTCCTGACGTATCGCACATAGCGGGATGATGTCAGATAGCCGGGGAACCCCTAGCTGCCTGGGGATTTCCCAAGGGGTCACGGAGGGTGGCATTTGAAAGGCCTGAGCATGGCCTTTCAAATGATACCAAACATGACCAGGTTCAAAGCAAAAACAAAATTTAAAAAAAAATAATAATAATAATAAAAAATAATAATAAAAATAAATAAATAAATAAAAACATGTATTTTTTGTGTGTTGTTTTTATTAATGCAGCAATATTGTTCACATTTCAATTATAATGTGAAAAATGATGCTGCACTAATGATTTTTTTCTATCGGGTGTGTTTGCTAAAAATCACGTAGTTCCTCACAAAAAATGGAACAAGTCCCTATTTCTTATTTTTGTACAAGCGCACCCCATAGAAAATATAACCGCAAACGCTCATGTGATAAAATGTGAAAAAAACTCTTTACACGCTGTAGATGATTAAAAATTCAAATTTTCTTGCTTTTTTTGTTATAATAAACAGGCAGGACATGACATATACATATAAAATGATATAGTATGAATCTGCCGAGTCTGCCGGAAAGAGCGATATATAATAAAATGTGGCTTTAAATCGCGTTTAAACGTGATGAGCAAAAGCGGTAAAAATGAGCTCAGCACACAGGGGTGAAATGCCTCAGCAGTGAAAGGGTTAATGCCTTTGCTACCAAGCATTTTTTTTTAAAGAAAATACAACACTTATTTTAAGAATGGAATGCTTAGTTTGCAAATCATTATGGGGTAAAATGGCAATTCTACATAAAGCTAGTTAAAAGATTAAAGTAGATTTGCCCATTTTAAATGTTTCATGTATTTGTTTATCCTTTAGGCTAGGGTCAGACTAACGCAGTATTAACGTGCGTTTAGCAGCACTAAATTACGGCCGTGCTAGCAGCAAATTACGTCCAATGCTGGGCAGCATACGAAGAACGGCCGCACAAAAGTGCGACCGCACAACGCAAGTGGCAAACGAACGCATTTTTTCCCGAACGTGATACCGCTAGTACTGACATACACCCAGAGACTCTGAACATTCACCCAGAGACCCTGAGACTCTGAATATACACACAGAGATCCTGAGACTTTGGGTGAATGTTTAGAATCTCAGGGTCTCAGGGTGAATATTCAGACTCTATTGGATTCAGCACCACAGGCCAATTGACAGCCAAATACAGAGCAGTTTGGCGCAGTTCGCCACACTTTGGCAGCAACAAAATTGTCCCATAGAGAACTATCGAAATGAATGATTGCTATTTACAAATCACTAAAGTGTGCCAAAACACTAATTATTAACCCTAGCTTTTTACCCTCATCTAACTCTAATCTAACACTAATTAAGCAGCATTTATTGATTTCTTTAGCGATCCGAATCGATGCAAATCGATCCGAAATTACAAAACAAAACAAAGGTTTTTCCGTCCGATACGGAACACAATAAATTTTTTATCCATGCATACCTATAGATAATGCTATCTCTACTGAGTGTAAAACCTTGCAATTCATGAAATACTACATAATAAACATTTCTATATTAATTCTTTTCAGAAAAATTTAATAAAATCGGCAATTGCTGATCTTTATTATTTTTTATTATTATTATTCTTTATTTATAATGCGCCAGCATATTCTGCAGCGCTGTACAATAAGCACAGTATAGACAGGGTTACAATACATTAAACAACATTTGACAAACAGTACAGGAGGAGATGAGGGCCCTATTCCAGTAGGAACTCACAATCTTTATGTTTCAGTCTTAATCTAACTGAATGCATTCACTTATTGACTGCCAGGCAGACTCCAGTACAAAGGAAGGCCTTTTTAACTCGCATATCTATTAACATACTGCAGTACTCTGCAAGCATGGAGGAACTGTATTACACACGTGAAGTGGTAGAGAGACGATCATATGCACCCTAAAGTTATTACTGCAAAATAGACTTCTGATATCTCTAATTGACAGTGACATTCATTTGTCAATCATAACAATTCTATGTAAGCTATTGAAACTATATTCAATTGAACTAATTTAAGTAACAATTAAATTTTTTTCCTTTCTGGTTGACAGCTGAAAAAAATCATGGATTTTGTACCTGCCTATGAAGAGCCCTAAGGCTCATTCAGTCCCAATATTAATATAGCCCTGGTAATGATTTTAGTTAAGCTTTTCTGTTCCTTTTTTGCTTAAACAGTTGATATAACAAATAGCAATTTTCTGTAAATCACTTGCTGCATGTAGACCTCACTTACATGGTTATTCAGAGAGCACTGAAATGTCAATGACTATTCGGTGGTCTCCCGTTCGCCACCCTTCTGCGAGTCATATTATGCTGAATTCACTGCAGGGTCCTCATAGTGCAGCTAATAACCCACTGAACGGATCCTAAAAATCACTGCATCGATCGGAAAAACTGCTGCAAAATCGCAGAATCGATCGATAAAAACCCTTAATCGATCAGAAAAAAGTCAACGACTGTCACTTTTCCACATTTCAGCCAGGCCCCCTGGTGGTGAGAGCGATCCAGGCCAGCTCTTGAGGGGTTCTGGGCTAGCCAGTCCAGGCTCTTCACTCCTGGATTCTCTGTGGCTGATTGTCCTGAAGTCACATGACCAGCCCTGTCCTCATAAATATGGCCATAGCCAGCAGTGTATCATTCCCTGCTCCTGGGTGAGTCATTGTTTCCTGAGTGTCTGCTATTGCTTTATATGTTCTGTGTTACTCTGTGAATGATCCTGGTCTGGTATTTGAAAACGCTATTTGGCTTATACCCGTCTGCTATTCATGGTTATTCTGTGTATGACTTTGGCTTGGTTTGACTATTCTCTTGTCTGCTCCCTGTACCCTGAATATTGTATTCCTGTGTATCGACCTCAGCTTGTCTGACTTGCTCTCCTGGTTCTTGATCCCTGGCATATGGCTGACACACTTCCCTGGCATCTAGACCTTCTGCTTTCCCTGACTACTCTCTTGATTATCCCTGTTTATGTTCTATGTCATTTATTCCTTGTGTCCTGTTCTCTTGTCTTTGTGTATTACCCAGCAGCATATTATCAGTCTGTGTTTGAGGCCAATATTTGGCAAATTGACAGCTTTTTGAATAGCCGAATGGCCACGAAATTGCACCGTACTGGGAAATTCACCATTTGATGCAATTCGATAGCCAGTTTGGCTCTCTTTGAATAACCCTGTTAGAAGGTAGTCCCACTACCAGCACGTTTCATTGATCTGAGATTTAAAGATAAATACATATTGCTCACTATTGATATCCATCAGCAATAAATCTTAAAGGTAGAGAGTTCTCATTTTACATTTACCATACCCCCGTCAAGTTGAACATTTGAGATTTCACTCATTCAATGAAACTGTGGGATAAACATATTTGGAGGATTCTAAAATACTTCTTTAAATATTCAAGCAGTATTTAAAGGCAAGCTTTATCATTTCTGATACTGAACAATACGTTAGGAGCTATATTTTTCTTAATAATGAATTATTAACTCTTTCATTCTGGGATATCTTAATAAAAGGTTCCTTGAATGTCATGGAATTACAGGTTAAAGATAGTAAGCAATTTGATTGTAGTATGAAGTGAATAAAGTAAGGTTTATTTCCTGAAACAGGAATTATGAAGAATCAATAAGAGAACTGCAGAGCATCATCATATAAATAAATGGCGAATTGTCCTTTATACAGTCATTTCAGAATTCGTCTCATTCTATAGGTCACAGTCTGTAATTATGCACATACTGACATTATTGTTCCCTATTATAGTAAATACAAAACAAAGCTAGATAAGTTTCACTGATGTGAACGCAATGAATAATATATTAGTTATCTAGTGGAACACTGCTTTGATGAGCCCTCTTTGCTAAGCACAATTCCAGATAATCATATGTATCTGAAAATCCATCTTCATTTCATTCAGCTCATAAATATTATACTCTAGGCTGTTTTTATTAACTGCTAATTAGATTTATCTTTTCATGGCCTTCGAGTAATGTAGACGGTGTATCGGAGGATAGAAATGCTTTTTTTTTCTTTTATTTGCTACGTGTTAACGTTAGGAATTTCTGAACTGTGATATAAAGGATCATAGACTTGTCACAGACTAGATTATTTGAAAATTTATCTGCATTGCTAAAGAAGGAAAATGATATATAAACTCGAAGGGTTTAGGATTTGGTGTGTTTATGTATAGCGACAAATGGGATTATAAACTTGCTTCAAATATTTTCCATTCCTATACTTTAAAATATACAGGGGGATTCGTATAGTTGCAAACTCAGAGTTTTCATTAAATGAAAAAATGGAAATTAATGACAGTTTCAGGAAATGTGCCTCCTCTTTTATTGAGCACATCTCATCACAGCAAGTGCTAGAATGGTCTGCTATTTTTTGCTAGACACATTTCGAAGCAACGATACGTGTTGTTGCTAAATCACCTCAATATTGCACCATTAGTGTT
Source organism: Leptobrachium leishanense (assembly GCA_009667805.1). Classification (NCBI taxonomy): domain Eukaryota; kingdom Metazoa; phylum Chordata; class Amphibia; order Anura; family Megophryidae; genus Leptobrachium; species Leptobrachium leishanense. The sequence goes on along the minus strand of CM019064.1, from coordinate 72,618,316 downwards.
TTGGATTTCATTCTTAATGTTATCTGCTAAGGTATCAATCATGTGAGGCTTGTTACAGTACACTCGGTCCTCCAGGTGCCTCACATAAAGAGGTCTTGGCTGGTAAGATCGGGGGACCAGGGTGGCTACAGATTCTTGGAAATGACACAGTCCTCAAAAATGCTCTGGATTGTCGTCATTGACTGATTGATGTCATACTTATAGTATGTTCCACATCCGAAATGCAACTAAATATGGAATTTTATGAAATAAAGCCAAAAGATATTAGAATATACATATTCCAGAACCTCCCATGTCATGTTAGATATAACATAGTTACATAGGCTGAAAAAAGACATGCATCCATCGGGTTCAGCCTTTCACACATCACCCTCTACTATGATATGTTTTCCTAGATGGCAGGACTTGCTCTGGAGGCAGTTTCAAGTGAAAATATTGGTTATTTACATATGTCATTATTATTAAAGAAGAATTTTTGGGTATGAAATGCACTAATTTTAAACTGTTGATCTTCATGTTTATATTACTATATAAATCTAATTGTAATATTGTAATGTCAAACAGATTTGTCTTATACCTTTACATAGTTTTTCATATGAACATTCAGGATGTTTGAAGAACTCTCAGCATTGATTCACAAACACATATATCCATTCTTAGTTTATGGGTGCATTACTTCTATTATATAACTGACATTTTCATCACAGAGTTATAGTCTTTGCTTCTATATTTACCAAATACAGCATTCCTGTTCCTGTTACTTTAGTTTCTTGTTATTCTAATGATAAACCCAACCTTACTGTAAAGTCTAATTATGGTTATATCCTTAAGCAAACCTGTTATGGGCAAATTCAATTTCACTTATTGAATAGGGAATTCAATTTCAACTCCACATTGTGCTTCCCAAACGGCTAACAAATGCATCTTGTGTAATTAATTCCCTATGAAATACCTCCACTAGTGTGCCAACGGAAATGTGATAGAGGACAGCTTCATGGTATGGCGAGCCACATGGCAGGCTACCATGCTCTTCTCCGATTAGCTGAAGCTGTCTACATGATAGCTTCAGTAAGAAGGTCCACTTGCACAATAATCACACGTAAGAAGGAATTATCATTGTATATTACTTTTGATTATTTTATTTACACCACATTTCATCCCCTGAGGAAGCTTATGGTTATGTGATCGAAACGTGTAGAGCATAATGCCACCAGTTTAAAACGATTCTATTTATTATATAATTCAGTGTTAGTTTCTCCAGAGTCCCTGCATTACTGTACTTGCAGCTAAAAGCTTTTTCAAATTAAAGTAAGAAGAAGAGGGTCACTATGTGGTGGCATTTTATCATTTAAATCTAATGCATTTGTTGCTATTTTCTCACTTTTTGCCTCTAAGGTATTTCACTGTTATGGTAATTCTTAAGGACTCTCTCCCTATTGCTATTGATATTCACTTTAACGTTAAACTGTATACTTACTGCTTCCCTATTTTTAACATTTATTTGAAGGTGATCACTAAAAAAGCCAATCATAGTGATTGTATGTTCTTATCTATCAATTAAGGTAAATGGTGCCTGTGATGGCTTTCTGCTGATCAAAGCACATATAAGTAAACCTATGTGAGCTACTGAACTGCTTCATATACACAACACTAACTCTACCCTAAAATGGTTATTCAAAAAACATCAGCAAACAGCCATGAAAAATTAAAACAAATGCCGGTGCTTCACAAAAGAAAAATCCAAACAGCTTCAGGAGAAGCTTCATAGTGAAGGGCCAACAATCTTTTGTGAAGTGCCAAGGTTCTTTCGTGAAGTCCCACATTTGTCGCGTTGCATCAATGGTGATTTACGACAGTGCTATCTGAATAAATAACCCCTTAAATATTGTATTTGAAGGATGTTTAATTGCCTGAGACCCCCCCATTTGCTAAACATGAGTTAACTTTAACAGAAGCACAATCAGTATACATGAGCGACATGTTTCTAAACAACCTAATGGTCATCATGGGCATAGACAATAATGGCACCGTAAGCACTCAAAAATTACCACCCATCATGCACCTCTTCATTTTTCTAGTCTTATTGATTGCTCTTTACATCTTCTTGACATGTATAGTCTACCTACTAGGGGTTACACGCATGCATAGAATATTTATTACTGATGAACTACAAATAATCCTCAACAGTCAGTTTTCCAAATGAGAAAAAAAAACAAAGTGTGAATGAGAGCCACAAAGGACAAACAAAACCCATTCCTCTGGCCAGCATCCTCTAGTTCAGTGCATAGAACAAGGAATCATTTAAGGGTCTATTCGGGGTGCTTTGCGTTTTGGCCCATTTCGCTTCACTTTGGCGATTCCATTTAGTCGAAAATATGGTGAATTCACTATTTAGCATATGGTCATCGTATGTTCCCAAAATTTTAGTCGTCGAAGCAGTTATCAGACGTCGGTGAAAACTGACGAATTACGCTGATAAACGCCAAATGCTGCCAAACTGCAAAAAAAAGGAAGAGTCCTATTCCCCAAATAGGACTGTAAATCAATAATATCAGGGTTATCCAAAGAGATCCGAATTGCTTGAGAAAGGTAACCGAACGCTGAAAATCAGCATTCGGTTACCTTTCCTGGCCATTCGGCTATCCAGAGAGCAGGCAATTCGCCAAATACTGGCGAATTGCCTGCACATACGGTGCCTGTTCGGTGCCTGTTCGAGGGCAGTGAAATCCCCATTATAAAGCACTGCTTCGGCTATTCAGAGAACACAAACCAGCAGTGAAAGGTTCCTCTAATGCCCTGCCATTCAGTGGTTTAATTCGGCAAATTTATTCAGGAGAATCCCATAGACTTCAATGTTAAAAATATTCCCGTTTTAATTCAATATCTAATAAACCGTTCATTATAAAATTCTGCAGCAAAAAGTCTCTTTATTTATAGATTTTTTAGGATACTTTAAGCATTTTTCAGTTTTTTTTTTTTTTTCATTAAAAGTCCGATTTTTTTTTAATTTTTTTTCAGTTTACTGATTTTTTTTGTAACAGCCCTCTTTATTATCATTCCCTGGACCTCCTGTGAAAATTTCAGACATTTTCGCTCAGTAGTTTCTTTGCAAACAGCGTTTCATTTTCCCAGATTCATACAAATGGTTTTGCTAATTTATTCACTGCCTCCTCTACGTCACAGCTGCTTCGGCTCTGTGTGATTCGGCTCATGTTCGGCTCCTGTTCGGCTCCTGTTCGTCTTTTTCAAAGGTTAATCCAGATGTTTTTGCTTGTTTTCAGCGTGCATTCGGTTAGTTTTCGTGGGGTTTACGGCAGCTTTTCCCTGCAATTCGGGGACCCTGTGCTGTTTGCTGAATACACCGCAGGGTCACCGAAATGCAATCGGCAAAAGGAACCGAATTGAAGAGAACGAAAAGTCACCGAACGTGCGGTGACTTTTCGAATCTCTTTGGATAACCCTGTATGTGTCCACATAATATAAAAAGTCCTTTAAAAAGAATAAAAAGGTCTGTTACAAATAAAGTCTTTTAAAGAAGTAAAAAAACAAAAATGTTGTCTACAAAAAAATAAAAAAGGTGTTCTAAAAAATAAAAAGGATTTTGCTGAAAATGAAAAGAATAAACGATCTTTAAAACATAAATTAAAGGAGATATTACATTGAACCTATGGAGTTTGCCAGTTTAAACCTGTCGAAACACCGAAAATCAGGACATTTTGCAAGAATTTTGGTGCAGTTCGGCGTTCTGTGAATAGAAGACAAGATAGTCTTCTATGGGGCATTTTCAGTGCTGCTGAACTGTGGTGAACAGCGGCAAATTGCTCCATAATTTGCTGTCAATTAGCTACTATTTGCCTAATTGGCAGCTTTGTGAATAGGCGAATTTGCCCTAAAGTGCACCGAATGGTGAAATTCACCGTCCGGTGCAGTTTGGGGCCAATACGGAGGTTAGTGAATAACCTCTATAGTGTCACATCACGGTACACAGACTCTATTGTAAATTAGAAGTGTTAGGCTGGGGTCAGACGAGCGCAGTAATCACGTCCGTGTTGCCGCACATTAGTACGTCCGTGGTAGCAGAGAATCATGACCGATGAAGCCCCACACACAAAGTACGTCTGCACGGAAGTGCCGATGCACAATGGACGCAGCAAACGGATGCAAGGTAGCAAGAACGTAAAACAGCTAGAACGCTGCGTCTGCAACGTCTGCATAGCTTTGTGTGTGAGTGATGGAACGTGGTCAGAACGTGGCATTTATACATCCAGCATTTTTGACAGACAAAATGTTTTTTCATTTTAATTTATTTTCCCTCCTACATCCGTCAAAAATAATGTCAGTCACAAAAAACGGACTGTGTGGCCACTTCTGCGTCTTCCGTCAAAAAGTGCGTCCGTACTGCACGGGCGCACAGTCCATAGAAAACGCGCTCGTCTGACCCTAGCCTTAGCTATTTTCTGCTCAACCTTTCCACAATATGATACCATAACCTGTAGAAATAAGTGTGTTCACTATGGTAAGCAGTAAGAACTTGTGGACATAAGAAAGTTTAACCTCTTTTGATTTTCTTGCAGTGGGATTACGGCACCCGTCACTACTACATAATGAAAGGAAGGTTAATGGAGTAAGAAAGACCTGTGTTCACAGATGGTTTAAATGTAAGCAAAGCCCTGCTATAAACAGGGAACGCAACGAATCTCTGTAAGGTGCCATATCACTAACCTCAAGGGATTTAACAGAAAAATGTGTTACTTGCTTAAAGTAGAATTAGATAGCACAATACAAATATAAATGACATATAAACTCATTATTTTTAGTTGTGCTGAAGATCTGAGTCATCTTTTCCTTCCGGCAGAAAAATATATCGTATTGTAGCAGCTCCATGTCTGAAACATTGCAGACGAGGCAACTTGTTACATATCACGAATGCCCTGCAGGGCTTGTGAGGGACATTTCAAAGGCTTTATTTTCCGAATATTTTCTTAATATTATTTTATGAAAGATGGATGTCATTGATATTATGACCAGAGATGTAAAGTATCTAAAGTGAAGCATGCTAATAACACAAATGTGATGTTTCAAGTTTACTAGTGTATGTTTTGGTAACATTGTCCAATCAATTTTCACATTCATTCATTCTAGTGGTCATTCAAGTGATAGTAACAACGAAAGGAATTATTTCTCATTTGTTATTATAGCCCTTCACTACCAAGTGATTTTCCAAAAAAAACATTGTCAGGATCCAGTGGTTTTTGAAAATAAATTTTCAATTAATTATACAGTAAGAAATATTTGAGACTATTCCCAGTGTATTTCTAACTGTAATAACCTATTTGTCAGGCAGATGGCGCCATCTCCTGGCCAAATGGAGTTACACTAGTTTCAGCTGCAATCGTGGTTTCCTGCATCGGCTGCTGAAAGCTATGTCAGGGCATTCATCAGCCGATTATAAACAGGTATAGCCCTTCTGGTATTATGTCCACAGAGCTAAAACTTTGGGGGCACCTTCTGCAGCCCAAAAGCAAACAAAATCTGTTTGCAGCAAACAAATTTAATTAGCTTTTTTCCTTCAGAGCTGCAGATCGAGATAACTCGATATTGGGACCTGATGATTCCTTTAAAGTCTCGAGTTATCTCGATCTCGGCAGCGAAAGGATTAACCAAGAAAATTTTCACTTTTATTAGCAATTTTCAATGCTTTTGAAGAACGAAGCAACACACCTGATACTTTAGAACAGGGATCTCAAAGTCTGCCCCCTATATGTTGATGGCCTACAAGTCCCAGAACTCTTTAAATGCAATAAGGGCCAGAGTATCGTGGAAGTTGTAGTCTAGAAATATCTGGGAGGTAGACTTTGAGATCCCTGGTTTATAGACACCCCTGGATGTAGTTGAGCAGCTTTTGATTTCATGGTATTATGTAACTAATACTTGCCAATAATATCCAGTCACAAAATGATTAATAAATTCCACAGACCTCAGGGCTCGTCCAGCAAGATGTGCCCAGAAAAAACAAGACTCCTTGCACTATAGGGGTTATTCAAATACCAACAAATTGGCCATGGAATAAGGCTGGGGTCAGACCAGCGCACTTTTAACGTGCGTTCTGGCGCACATAATTACGTCCGCACTAGCAGCAGATGACGGGCAATGACGGCCAATATACGATGTACGGCCGCACAAAAGTCCGGCCGTGCAACGCAAGTGGAATTTGAACACATTTTTCTGAGAACGCTGAACCGCTAGTACTGACGTACTGAGTGCGCAGCTGCGGCATAGCGGCGTGTGTGCGTGATTAGGAGATGTCAGACACTGCTAATGTCCAGCCTACATAACGTCCAGACGCAAAAAGAGTTTTATTGACGATCCGTACAAAATCACGCCCGAAAATGCGCGTCGTCTGACCGTTTTTGCGCATTCTGTGAAAAAATACGTCAATGTGTTCGGACGCACTTTTTCACGTTCACGGGGAAAAATGCTTTCATCTGACCCTAGCCTAAACAGTGAGTTTCCACAATGGTGCAACTTTGTGGCCATTTGGCTATTCAAAAAGCTGGCGATTTGTCAAGTATTGGTGAATTGCCTGTGAAATACGGAACAAGTTCAAAGGCAAAACATATCATGAAATTCAAGCACAAAAGACAAAACACATTTTGCTACAAAATAAGTTCAACAAATACACATTGCCAGACAAGTCCAAAAGACGAAACATATAGGGTTATTCAAAAAGAATAGAAAAGTCACCGCACAATCGGTGACTTTTCGTTCTCTTCAATTCAGTGCGATTTGGAGATTCCATTTCTGCGACCCTGCGGTGTATTCATCAAGCACCACAGGGCCGCCGAAATGCAGGGAAAAGCCGCCGCAAACCCACCAAAAACTCACCGCAAAACCAGGGCGAACGCACACCGAAACCCGCAAAAACATCTGGATTAACCCCGCCGAACACGCCGGAGAAACCCAAGCAGGAGCCGATCACAGCGCAGAGCAGCCACTGGAAAAACCCGACATCACAGATGAATGGAGTGAAAAAAAAAAAACAGTACGCTTGAATGTTTGAAAAGTAAAACACTGTTTGCAAAGAAACTACATAACGAAAATGCCTGAAATTTACATATAAAATCCAATGAATGATAATAAAAAGGGCTGTTACAGAAAAAAGAAAAAACGATTTAAAAAAAAATAAAAAAATTTGCAAATAATGCCTAAAAGATCCTACAAAAATCTAAAAATAGAGAGAATATTATAGTCTTAGATATAGATATTGAATTAAAACAGGAATATTTTTATCATTGAAGCCTATGGGATTCACCTGAATAAACCTGTCGATTGAAATCATCGAACAGCAGGGAAATTCTGCAAATTTTCACTGCTGATTTTTGTTCTCTGAATAGTTGAAGCATTGCTTCTCTATGGGGATTTCACTGCCCTCGAACAGGCACCGTATGTGCAGGCAATTCGCCAACATTTGGCGAACTGTCTGCTCTCTGAATAGCCGAATGGCCAGGAAAGGTAACCGTACGCTGAATTTCAGCGTTCGGTTACCTTTCAGCCCCAATTCGGATCTCTTTGAATAACCCTGATATTCTCAGACAAAAGACCTTCAAAAGACAAAACCAGGTGCTCAGACAAAACAGGTTGAACAGAAAATAGGGGACGTATTGGCTATTGAAACTTGTGCTTGAAATGCATTTTTCTGCTATTTTTCTTTTGTTCACAATTCAATGTTTATAAAATGATTATACATTAATGTATAATCTTAATATACTGAGGCACTCAGTATTTTTCCAGGACTGATATAACTCAAGAGTAGTAGATCAATTCAGATGATCTCCTTTGTGTTGATACTTTGCATATAGTCAGTTCGGCATACATTAGAATATTATCATAAAATAAATCAAATCACTACAGTACATTTCATAATGGATCCGCAATAAGGTTGTGGAACATGTTTTCAGGTCAAAATCTTGCTTTTTTTCTCACAATAAAGTCATAACATTTCAATAAATGTGAAATATCACGGCAATCGTTATTTACGAAAATCATGTGTGTAAATGTATGTTTTTTTAAAATTTTTACATTTTATTGCTTCTTTTGTTTTCCACAGTATAAAGGTTTTAAGATGGAAATAACACTCGCTATAAACAATTTCACAATTTATAAAATTACAATATAGATTAAACAATCTGGAAAAATGTGATATAGTTGTCATGAAGATACTACATATTTTTATTAGTAGCACAACTAATAACATTGTATTTTGGAGAGACTAGCAGGGTTATCCAAAGAGATCCGAATTGCTTGAGAAAGGTAACCGAATGCTGAAAATCAGCGTTCGGTTACCTTTCCTGGCCATTCGGCTATCCAGAGAGCAGGCAATTCGCCAAATCCTGGCGAATTGCCTGCACATACGGTGCCTGTTCGGTGCCTGTTCGAGGGCAGTGAAATCCCCATAGAGAAGCACTGCTTCGGCTATTCAGAGAACACAAACCAGCAGTGAAAGGTTCCCCTAATGCCCTGCCATTCGGTGGTTTCATTCGGCAAATTTATTCAGGAGAATCCCATAGGCTTCAATGTTAAAAATATTCCCGTTTTAATTCAATATCTAATAAACCGTTCATTATAAAATTCTGCAGCAAAAAGTCTCTTTATTTATAGATTTTTTAGGATACTTTAAGCATTTTTCAGATTTTTTTTATTTTTTTTAAAAAGTCCGATTTTTTTTTTTTTTTTTTTTCCAATTTACTTATTTTTTTTGTAACAGCCCTCTTTATTATCATTCCCTGGACCTCCTGTGAAAATTTCAGACATTTTCGCTCAGTAGTTTCTTTGCAAACAGCGTTTCATTTTCCCAGATTCATACAAATGGTTTTTCTAATTTATTCACTGCCTCCTCTACGTCACAGCTGCTTCGGCTCTGTGTGATTCGGCTCATGTTCGGCTCCTGTTCGGCTCATGTTCGGTTTTTTCGAAGGTTAATCCAGATGTTTTTGCTTGTTTTCAGCGTGCATTCGGTTAGGTTTCGTCAAGTTTTCGGCAGCTTTTCCCTGCAATTCGGGGACCCTGTGCTCTTTGCTGAATACACCGCAGGGTCACCGAAATGCAATCGGCAAAAGGAACCGAATTGAAGAGAACGAAAAGTCACCGAACGTGCGGTGACTTTTCGAATCTCTTTGGATAACCCTGCTGGAAAACCAAACTAGCAGGGTTATTCAGAGTGCGGTGAAAACCAGGAGAATGACTGGAGAAGTGAAAATTCTAGGTCAAAATAGCCAATTTGGAAAGTGAGATCAATGGGAGAATGTTTCGAGATCAATGGGAGAATATTTCTGGTTTGGCTATTTTGACTTCGAATTTTCACTTCTCCAGTCATTCTCCTTGTTTTCACCTCTCTCTGAATAGCCATGTATGTTTCCTACAGGCATATTAAATCAGAAATATTATTAGTTCTGGACTTCCCATTTTCAAGAAGACATGCTGGTCAGTTCAGGGAAATGTTGAGGATACTTCTTGAAGACTTTCAATAAATGTACTATTTTCGGGAAATTTTCCTTATTGCAACATGATCTGAATTTGAGTCATCAAGATGAGATGGAGTGTCTCTAAGAACCCCAAGTGTGGGTAAGGAATAGGAAATCCACAGCCCAGGACCCCTGTCATCATATCCTGAATGAGATTGAATAATGAGTTTTAGAAATACATAAACATTTAACAGATTTAATGAGGCAGGTGTATGATGTTCTTTTTTTGCTTATTTGATTAACCTCCCTGGCGGTTTTCCCGAGTGTGGCTCGGGGTTAAATTTCACTGCTGAAAGCAGTAACCACGAGTCACACTCGGGCTGGATACATATCTTTACCTTTGCTCCCTTGCTGTCTCCTCCGTGTGATCACTGCGTCGTGCTTCCTGGTTCCTTCGTGAGAAGGGAACCAGGAAGCCGGATGCCGTGATCGGCCGGAGGTGACTGCGGGGGACAGCAATGGAGCGTAGTGACAGGTAATGTATCCATCCCGAGTGTGGCTCGGGGTTACCGCTTTCAGCAATGAAATTTAACCCCAGCCACACTCTAATACCACCAGGGGGCCGAATAAATGTTACCGATCCTGACATATAAAATATGCCAGAACCGGACCGCCAGGGAGGTTAAATGGATTGACATTTCTTGTCTTAATAGAACCTGAAAGGTAATAGGCAGGATAATTTCTGGGATTTTTTTCTTTTTCTCTCTAAAAGATCGCCACAATTCGAGTGAGATTCAATTAGATCAAAGACATCCAAGGTGCCTGATCTGTAATATATAAATAGTAACTTTATATAGTAATTCACAGGTTTATTCAGAAACCTGAACTCAGGGTTGGTAAATTATGTTTAAATTATGAAATATACAGGTTTATTCAGAAAGTGGAGGTGTTTTCCAAGGACAATTCACAGCAAACCTTAACCATTGGCTGTTTGGATTTTTCTTTTAAGAAGCACCGGTGTCTATCACTGTTGCAATAACTGAAATTTTAGACAGTGCTTGCATCATTGGCAAACACCATCGCTTTTTGTATAAAGCTTTATTTTTAATTATTTGAACTTAATTCACTGATTCAGAGTTCAGTTACATGATGATTTTGCAAGCGAACGATTGCCAGGCACTCAAACTCTAAGATCTTGTTCGGAGCACTTCGGCGAGTTTATGTATTTATTTATAAAGTATTTTACCAGGAAGGATACATTGAGATTTCTCTTGTTTTCAAGTATGTCCTGGGTTTAAGAACATTGAATTGTTACAGTTGTTACAGAAATACAAAATAATAAAATGCAAGATATAAAAAAACACAAATATACAAATTAACACAGAAAATAAATATGTAGGAAATAGTCATTATGTTACATGTCTACAGGTGCATTCCGTATTGAGGTACAGTGGCAAGAAAAAGTATGTGAACCCTTTGGGATTACGTGGAGGTTTGCATGAATTGGTCATAAAATGTGCTCTGATCTTCATCTAAGTCACAACAATTTGAAAAGCACAGTCTGCTTAAAATAATACAACACAAACATTATATGTTTTCATGTGTTTATTGAACATAACATGTAAACATTCACAGTGCAGGGTGGGAAAAGTATGTGAACCCCTAGCCTAATGACTTCTCCAAGAGCTAATTGGAGCCAGGAGTGAGCCAACCTTGAGTCCAATCAGTGTGATATTATTGGATGTGTTGCTGAAAGCTGGTTTCAAGAAGCACTGTCTGATGTGAGGCATGGTCGTCCTGTAAAGATGACTGCAAGAGCACAGCGCAGAATGCTTAATGAGGTAAAGAAGAATCCTAGAGTGTCAGCTAAAGTCTTACAGAAATCTCTGGCACATGCTAACATTTTTGTTGACACATCTACAATAAGGAAAACATTAAACAAGAATGGAGTACATTGGAGGACACCACGGAGGAAGCCATTGCTGTCCAAAAAGAATATTGCAGCATGTTTGAAGTTTGCAAAAAAGCACCTGGATGTTCCACAGCACTACTGGCAAAATATTCTGTGGACAGATGAAACCAAAATTGAGTTGTTTGGAAAAAACACACAACACTATGTGTGGAGGAAAAAAGGCACAGCACACCAACATCAAAACCTCATCCCCACTGTAAAACATGGCGGAGGGAGCATCATGGTTTGGGGCTGCTTTGCTGCCTCAGGGCCTGGACAGATTGTTGTCATTGATGGAAAAATGAATTCCAGAGCTTATCAAGACATTTTGCAGGAAAACGTAAGACCATCTGTCCGCCAACTGCAGCTTCGCAGAGGATGGGTGATGCAACAGGACAATGACCCAAAGCATACAAGTAATTCAACAAAAGAATGGCTTCAACAAAACAAAATACGCCTTCTGGAGTGGCCCAGTCAGAGTCCTGACCTCAACCCGATTGAAATGCTGTGGCATGACCTTAAGAGAGCGATTCACACCAGATATCCCAAGAATATTGCTACACTGAAACAGTTTTGTGAAGAGGGATGGTCCAAAATTACTCGATCGTTGTGCAGGTCTGATCAGCAACTACAGGAAATGTTTGGTTGAGGTTATTGCTGCCAAAGGAGGGTCAACCAGTTAAGTTAAAAAGTTCACATACTTTTTCCACCCTGCACTGTGAATGTTTACATGTTCTGTTCAATAAAAACATGAAAACATATAATGTTTGTGTTGTATTATTTTAAGCAAACTGTGTTTTTCAAATTGTTGTGACTTAGATGAAGATCAGAGCACATTTTATGACCAATTCATGCAAAACTCCACGTAATCCCAAAGGGTTCACATACTTTTTCTTGCCACTGTATATTAATAGAGATCTCTTAAGTGACTTTAGACTGGGGGAAGATTTGATGGCGTCTGGGAGGTTATTCCATAATCGCGGTGCTCTGTAATGAGGATCGAGACACTTTATTTTTGTACTGTGGTATTGCAAGTAAGGTGCAGGTCCTGGATCGGAGGTTATAGGCTGAGGGAACTGCTAGGGGAAGCAGTCTATTCAAGTAGGGTGTTAGCTTCTCAGAAAAGCTCTTAAACACCATGTTGGAAACTTGAAGGGAGCGTCTAGATTCAATTCGCCAACCCTGCAGTGAATTCAGCATTCACCACAGGGTCCCCGAAGTGTGCCTAATCAACCTGCATCCTATAATCCATTGAATTGATCCAATAAACCACAGAATGCATCTGATGATCCACTGAACAGACTGCCAAACGCCTCTGAAAAAAGTCGACTAGCTGCCAAACAGGGGTAAAATAAAAAAAAAATAAGAAACTCAACTTTAACCCTTTCGCTGCTGAGGCTTTTCCCGCCCCTGTGCTGAGGTCATTTTTACCGGTTTTGCTCATCATGTTTAAACGTGTTTTTAAGGCTTATTTTAGTATATGACCCAGACATATTATATATCGTTCTTTCCGTCAGATTCGGTATAATCATAATATGTCATTATTATATGTATACGTTATGTCATGTCTGTATATTATAACAAAAAATGCAATAAAATATGTATTTTCAATAATTTACAATGTGTAAAGTGTTTTTTTTCACATTTTAACATGAGAGCAATTGCGGTTATATTTTGTATGGGGTGCGCTTGTTAAAAAAATTCGAGATGGGGTCTCGTTACATTTTTTTTGGGGGAAAATTACGCGATTTTTAACAAACGCACCGCATACAAAAATCGTTAGTGCAGCATCATTGTTCACATTATAATTGAAATGGGAACAATATTGCTGCATTAACAAACCAAAAAAAAAAAAAAAGTGTTTATTTTTTTTTTATAATTTTTTTTTTTTTTTTTTTTACAACATTTTTCACTTTCATGTTTGGTATCGTTGGAACGGCCATGCTCTGGCCGATCCAACCATACCAAAATTTAACCCCTAACTGCCACGGATCGGGAGATAGGGAGTTCATTGGAACTCCCTATCTCCACCGTTGGTGGCAGTTAAGGGTTAAGTTAAGGGTTAAGTCATCTACGCACGATGACGCCAGTCCTCAGGGGGAGTTCCCGGAGGCTTGGCCGACATCCAAGATGTCGGCCAGCTCCGGGAAAGGATCGCGAATCGGCGCTTTTCAGCGCCGATTCGCGATCCAGCTCCCCAGGGGTTAATGCCAGGCATCATTTGGAAGGGCAGGCTGTGCCCTTCCAAATGATGCCTGGGTTAACCCCCTGTGCTCCACCGATCGGGAGGGAGAGAGGTCCAAAGGACCTCCCCCCCTCCCTTTCAGGCGCCTCCTCCCCACATGCGGGGGGGGGCGCCTGAATTAGGTGTCATCGCGCTGCCGCGATGACACCTAATTCCGGCGGCTGTGGTCCCGGATGCGCGGCTGACATCCAGGATGTCAGCCCGCACCGGAGGGGCCAGCGATCGGCCGGAACCCGGCCGAACGCTGACCCCAATGGGAGGACGCGCTGAGCGCGTCCTCCGCATACCAGCGGAATGCTGAGGACGCGCTGAGCGCGTCCTCAGCATCCAAGTGGTTAAGGCTAGGGTCAGACGAACGCATTTTCGCGTTGTCTGTGAAAAAGTGCGTTCGAACGAATGGACCCATTTTTTCACGGAGTACGCGATAGCGTTCGTGATTTTGTATGGATCATCAATAAAACACTTTTTGCATCTGGACGTTATGTTGGCCGGACATTAGCAGTGTCTGACATCTCCAAATCACGCACACACGCCGCTAGCGGGCGCAGCGCACTCTGTACGACCGTACTAGCGGTTTGACGTTCTCGACAAAATGCGTTCGTTTGCCACTTGCGTTGCGCAGCCGGACTTTCGTGCGACCGTACTTCGTATATTGGCCGTCATTGCCCGTCATTTGCTGCTAGTGCGGCCGTAATTAAGTGCGCCAGAACGCACGTTTAAAGTGCGCTAGTCTGACCCTAGCCTTAAAAGGCATTTTTTTAAAAAGAACTAGTGCATGAAAATGCCTTGAAATAATATATATGGTCCTATGAATAACAATATAAAGGTCTGTTACCGAATAAAAAAAAACACTATTTAAAAATATTGGAATCAAAAATTTGGCTGAAAAAAATCCCCAACAAATGCCTAAAAAATTCTAAAAAATATATAAAAAAACTGTTTGCTGCAAATGAAAAGAATAAATGGTTGAATAAATATTTAAGATAACTGGGGAATTTTTTACATTGAAACCTACGGATTTCGCCTGCTTAAACCTGTCAAATGAAACTACTAAAATCAGTGCATTTCGACAACTTTTCGTTGCTGTCCAGCGTTCTCTGAAAAGATTAACCGTTATTTCTCTATGGGGAATTTGACTGCCGCCAAACTGCACCATATTTCTTTGGCATTTCACCAATATTTGACAAATCGCCAGCTTTTTGATTAGCGAATGGCTACAAAATTGCACCATACGGGGAAATTCACTGTTCGGTGCAATTAAGTGGCCAATTCGGTGCTCTTTGAATAGCCCCTATTGAAGAGTTCTCTAAAATTTCAGCTGCCTAATCAGCCTGTCTCAAGCCTAATCCCTTAATGAATTAAACAGATTTATTTAGCCACTAAATAATCTTATTGGTACTAAAACAACTGATCCCATGCACAACAAAAATGTGGTCATTCCTTCCAAATGGAGGTGAAGAGCACTAGAAACGAATGATGAGAAAAACATTCCGAATACAAACTAAATCTTATGTAGGATGCTTATGAACAGTGCCATATTTTGTTTTTATCCCAAGTTGCAGAGATAAAATGAATAAAGCACTCAGCTTGTCACCCTGTAATTGTGTCCAAAAGGCAGGTGCTCAGAAGATCCCTGGAGGAACCAGGTCCACCATACATCAACAAACAAAAGATGGGACCCAGCAATTATATGGTGTGCCAGCCCCCATCTTTTGCTTTTTGCATCTCACATTGAAACAAACATGTTAATTTGATGCTTATATATCAATTTAAGGACATATATATATAAGTCATCAACAGCAGAAATGGTGCATGTGCCGAAAAGACACATATCAGTTTGATGCATAAGTGTCAAATTGAAGACATGCACCGGCATCTTTTGTTTATGTACCCATGCAATAAAAAGAAAAAGCAGAACTAGTTCAGAAATTGTAGAGGAGAAAATAATCCATAAAACATAGTTTTATAGGATTTAATTTTAAGGAAACAGCCTTGTTACATGATAAAGCAATGAGTCACTGAATGAGCAAGTACAGTGCCCTTTCCCCACACTTCCAACTGTCAGCATAGAAAAATAATTCTTACATCTCCTAAAAAATAATGACCACTTCCCTGGCAGTTGGTGCTGCATCTGTCTATCTCCTAAATCTCTACATTTTTGTTCTACTGTGTTTTAATCATATGGCCTGATCACAACTCCCAGTCTGCAACTTGTCTGCAAATTAGACTCTGGAAATTAACTCTGCTTATAATTATTATACAAATTATCGCTTATACAAATTATTCAGATCAGTGGATGCCATGTCAGTCAGTGTGTCAGTCATTATAAGTACAAATCAACAGCTAGCTAGAGGAAAAAATGTGAATTGATTTGGTACATCAGCATTGTTGATTTCTGATTTCTTATTAAAAGAATGAGTAAAGTTACCAGAGCACACCAAATAATCATACACATATTGTGACTGGTTTATTAGCGTGCAGATGGAAAAAGACCCTTTTCCACTATAGGTTTTATTATCAGCTGTCACCTAAGTCTGCCCAACTAAGTCTGCCCTGCCTCTTATAGGTAAGGTGGTTCCCTCTGAGAAGGTAGTCTTGATGCTGGGTGCAGCAGGAAAGCAAGCTAACAGAAAGTACATTTTATTTTTTGTTGCTTATTGGTAAGCGGCTTAACCGCCCAATACTATAGTTAAGGTTACTGAATGTTTAGTTAGGCTCCACATAAGAAGTAGGCATTTGATTTATATTTATTTTATTTTATTGTATGTATTATGGTGTACCCTGCATGTACCATCTCATAGGGCAGTGTTTCCCAACCATCGCCCTCAAGTACATCTAACGGGCTAGATTTTAAAGAGTCCCTTGAGGAAACGCAGATTGAATACTGCTATCACTGAGCAGCAAATCATATCACCTGTGTTGTGTTTCACATATCTAGCAAACCTGGCCTGTTAGGGGTACTTGAGGATCAATGTTGAGAATGATGTCATAAGATATAGAGTATATACAGTGTATGCATCAATAAGAAAACACAGGCGAAGCATCTGTCATTCTTTAAAGTTGCCTCTTATATTTTTCTGCCCTCTTTTCTCCCCCTAAAAAAAATAAGCATACAGCACACTAATATTGCAACAAATGGTTGTAACCACCATGATAATGTTTACCATCAGCAGCCAGGGCAAGCCATTCAAGAGAAGATTATGATCCTGATGTTGCAGACTTATGATTTCATCTCAAGTATGATAATAGCATTTTGGATGCTGTATAGAAGAACTTGGCTGTGCCTTTTGGTTCCCTTAATTATGCATGACATTTCAATCCACTACAACCAAATTATGTAAAAATCGGTGTCTCTAAAAAAATCAAGATTCTGTGCATTCGTTGAGTTCTAATGTTTTATTCAGCAAGACATGTCATTTACTTTTTCAAATACTTGGAAACTGAATATATAATGCGTTACGCAGTATCTCTTATTGTGCAATACATCAAAGACATTGTTGAGTTTTGGTAAGATGCACAAATGGGATTTTCTGAGAAATTTAGAACAAAAATATGCTATGTACCCAATTTATAATGTGTGCTTGTAATTTGTAAATGACCTATAGGTATATTTTTTACTCTTTACTATTTATTGACAAATGAAAAATTGCCAGAGTCCAAACATTCTGATTTCAACTTCAGAGACATCCTCCTCCGAGACTGGAGAAAAGGAAGACATAGTAGAGGAGGGGGCAGGGAGTGAGGGAGTCAATGGGACAGAATGGTTAAAGGAGAAGGGCAGTGAAGAAATTTCTAGTCTAAGTTTAGCGATGTTATTGGGGAAGAAGTTAGCAAAGCCGACAGTAGTGAGGTCTGTGGAAGGTTGAGTGGAAGCAGGGAGCATTAACAGGTTGAAAGTATGAAACAGACGTCTGGAATCATGAGAAAAGGATGAGATAAGGGATGAGAAGTTTGTTTTGTGAAGGATAAAGACAGATTGTAGGAACAGAGAATGAATTTGTAGTGGAGGAGGTGGAAACACTGGTGGAATCCCTTCAGAATCTACGTTATGAACTACACTGTACAACTACAGTGGAAACAACGGCATAAAGTATGGCAAGTTACGGTTGCTGTGAACCCACCACAGTTTCGCTGTACATATTCATCGTAGTTTACCAAAGTTAAACCACCAGTGAAAAACTGTGGTCAGTGTTTACCCCGTTAAAATGTACTACATACTGCACTGAAGTCCTGCACATCCAAACATTTTCTGCTCTTATGATGATTATGATTATTTGAAAATAGATCGTTGTTAAATATATAAAAAAATCTTTGTCTATTAATTTTTGGTCCGCATATATGAGCACTGAGTCTAAAATGCAATTTCTAGAATAGGTTTTACTGTGTTTTTTTCTTTTTATTTGAGGTTAAGGTCACCCAAACCTGGTTATTACCAATAAGTGTGTCAAAAAGGAGTTGCTTGTTTGTACTTTGTTGAGAGCCTTTGAGGATCCTTCGCTGCTACCTTCAAAATTGCACTTACGATAGTCCAAATGCTGTCGATTTCCAGATATAAGAGAAAATGCATAACATGGCCTTACTGATGTTGACCTCCTACTTTCCATTAGCACCAGAAAGGGTTCAGCTTAAGTATGTTTATTCTGGTATATAAAATGCCTCTATCAGTAGGGTGCTTCAAGTAAGACATGTTTAATTCAAGCTTATCTTGAATTAAAATCCTTCAAAAGCAGTGAATCTGAAATTACTGTGAAAATGTAAATATTTAAACATTTTAATTTTTTTCGTCTTTAAAAAGGTGTTTATAAACCCAGTAGTTTGTGAAATCCTGCATATTTTTATTACATGTAAATGTTTATTTGAAAATATAATTTAAAAAAATGCTTGCATATTGAAATTAATTGGCAGAAAAAAGCCTGAACATTTACAGACTTATTAAATAAGTAGATCTTTCTACATTCATTTTGGAGCTTACATTGCTGTCAACTGCCAAATTCACTCTACTCGGCACAGTGGATAAAGTCTTTAATGAGTAAATGTACGGAGCCAAATATTAGCACTTCAAGCTGTAACCCGCAGATCTAAAATACCCCGTGTTTGTCAGCTTTTTTTCTCCTTATATCTTAATTTAATAACTCTCTTCAACCAATTTGTATAAGTGATGGTGTAGAATAATGTTTAATTTTTTTTGTCCTTCATTTTTAATTTTGGTTAATGTACTTTTTCTATACTGTGTGCCTTAGCACTTGAATGACATCCAAAACAGAACACATCAGTAGAATATTTCCTTGTGTTTATCATAATATGGATACTAAGCAATATTTTAGGTAAATTTATTATCGACTTTTTATAACAGTTGGTGATTTTTTGTTACATATAACATCATGGTGGGCAAGTAAAGAGAACACAGGTCACATATTAGTTTTATAGTGAGTTTTGATGCCTCAGGTAAGACTTTACCATCTCACCTGGATTAATGATGTCCTATTTGTATCCTGAAATAAATATTGTAGACATCACATACAGGGTTATCCAAAGAGATCCGAATTGCTTGAGAAAGGTAACCGAACGCTTAAAATCAGCGTTCAGTTACCTTTCTTGGCCATTCGGCAAATCCTGGCGAATTGCCTGAACATACGGTGCCTGTTCGGTGCCTGTTTGAGGGCAGTGAAAACCCCGTGAAAAAGCACTGCTTCGGCTATTCAGAGAACACAAATCAGCAGTGAAAGGTTCCCGAAATGCCCTGTCATTCGGTGGTTTAATTCGGCAAGTTTATTCAGGAGAATCCCATAGGCTTCAATGTTAAAAATATTCCCGTTTTAATTCAATATCTAATAAACCGTTCATTATAAAATTCCCTGCAGTAAAGAGTCTCTTTATTTATAGATTTTTAGGATATTTTAAGCATTTTTCTGATTTTGTTTTTTTTTTGTTTTTTTTAAAAGTCAGATTTTCTTTGTTTTGTTTTTTTAAAGTTTATTTATTTTTTCTGTAACAGCCCTCTTTATTATCATTCCCTGGACCTCATATGCAAATTTCAGACATTTTCGCTCAGTAGTTTCTTTGCAAACAGTGTTTCACTTTTCAAACATTCATACAAACTGTTTTCCTAATTTATTCACTTCACTCTGTCTGCGGTCTCGGCTTTCTCGGCTTTTTTTCCGGCGGCTTCGCTGTGGGTGATCGGCTCCTGCTCGGGTTTTTCGGTGGTTTTTGGCAGGTTAATCCAGATGTTTTTGAGGGTTTTCGGCGTGCATTCGCTGGGTTTTGCGGTTAGTTTTCGTCGGGTTTGTGGCAGCTTTTCCCTGCAATTCGGGGACCCTGTGGTGCTTGCTGAATACACCGCAGGGTCACCAAAATGGGATCGGCAAAAGGAACCAAATTGAAGAGAACGAAAAGTCACCGAACGTGCGGTGACTTTTCGAATCTCTTTGAATAACCCTGATAGTAAGTAACTGAGAATGAGAAGAGAGTAGTGAACAATTACCTCTTATCTTGAAGCGTCCCTGAAGTATCTCCCATAAAATTGCTCTGCGTGATTATCATCAGACAGACAGATCTTAATTTTTACATGGTAGATATAAGGTATAGATGCTAATGCCATTAACCCCTTCCGTGCTAGTATTGCACTACAGGGATGCAAAACATAGCTACCGTGTTATTCTGTGTCATTACATGACCCTGACATTGCGGTTGGGTGGATCCCAACTTTCTTGACAGAAGTGCCCCATGGCGATGCAGTTAGAGATCATGCTGTCATCCAATGCATCGTAAACTAGATGGGCACATTTTGCGCATATCAATGCTTTGTGAATCCCACCCCATGACTCACTAATAGATGCTTCTAATGAGATCATCTGGGTCATTTTTGTTGGTTGTGTGAAGTCATATATGTGAATAATAAAACGAAATAGATATTCAGAATGAAGAGTCATTCACTTTTCTCTTTGCTGTCACCTTGTATCTTGGAGAAGCTAAATCTGGTAACATAGACCCTTAATTACAAAGTACAGGAGGAGCGGGGTCATGCCTATTCCCCGATGGGGCGGCTGCAACCACCAATTGTATCCAGCCCATCAACATGTATAACACATAACAAGAAAAAAGGTGTCATCTGCGCTCACTCCTATTACACCGTGTGAAACAAAACACAATTAGAGGCTTTGGTTTCTATTAATGGCCACTAAGAGAATACGCTCACCTGCCAACGACAAAGCACCTCTAGTGAAGGTGAGTCCTATCAAAAATGAAACCACAGACTGCTGTGTAGCAAACCATACCTGCTCATGCTGCTTTTCAGTCATGAGGTAGACTGGTGGGCTTTTATTTATGCCCTCCCAGAAATAAATCTGGCTTGGGATCGTTTTTTGATCCCAAGGCGGATTTTCAATAATACAGGTTGCCAGCACAGCATTCAATATTTAGATTGCTGCCAAATTGTATAATTGTCCTTATCAGTGCTTTTTTACTAGGAATAAAGGTGGAGGTGCTCACCATAAAGTGCCAGGCAGTGAGCAGCCAATGAAAAGATGGTGCATGCACGCATGCAGCCAATAAATATTGTAATTATAATAAGACACTGTGTTGTCTGGGTCCAAGGATGAAATGCTGCTGCCTCTTCAAACTAGGATGACCAAAACACACTCATTGTTATAACAGCAATAAAACTCCCAAAAATGTGTAATGTATAAGAGCGTATCACAGAGCTCCACAGCTATAAACTTACAATTACCCTTTAAGTAAATGAAATATTAAAATGAATATTAAAATAATGAAATATTGAAATACTATTAAAATGAAATAAAAATGAAATTAAAATAAATATTATATTAGATAAAATATTTTATTACATTATATATTGCTAAAAAAAGTAATATAAATATTATAAAATATTTGAACATGTTTTGTCCTCTCTCCTGCTTACCTTTATTGTAGGTGAGAGGGTACCTAGATTCAGGATGGTCCAGTGACAAATCAATGTCTCCCTATCCCTGGTGGTCCAGTAGTGGGACAGTTGCTGGGCTCTTTAAGGCCAGCCCATGTCTCATGCTAAATCTCTGGTGGCCTTAGTGATGCTCAGAAAAACCCTACACTGTGCATTGGCGTTAACTGTGGGTCAGAGCGTCGCAGCACTATAGGAGTTATTCAGAGAGTGCCGAACTTGACCCGAAATTGCACCAAACAGGAAATTTCCCTGTAAGGTGCAATTTCGTGGCCACTCAGCTATTCGAAAAGCAGACATTTCACCAAATTTTGGCGAACTGCCAGCGAAATACAGTGCTGCTCGACAGCAGTGAAAGTCCCCATAGAGAAGCAATGGTTAATCTATTCAAAGGACACCGAACAGCAGAGAAATGTCAGTGAAATGCCCTGATGTTCAGTGTTTTCATTCGGCAGATTTAATCAGGCGATTCCCATAGGTTTCAATGTTAAAAATATTCTCATTTTATTCAATATCTATTAAACTGTCTAATCTTTTAATTTGAAGCAAAAAGTTTCTATTTCTTTTTTTAGGATTCTTTAGGCATTATGCGAGATTTTTTTCGGCAAACTTTTTTCTGATTTTTTTCTTTTTCCTCTAACAGATCTTTTTATTATTATTCATGGAACCTTATATGCTAATTCCAGAACACACTGGGCTATATTACAAAGTTGGTGCTATCTTAACCAGAGTTGTTGTAAACTTCCCAGAGCCATTATAGCCTATGGAGCTGTTAAGTTTACAACAGCTCTGGTTCAGTTAGTACCAACTATGTAATATAGCCCTGTTTGTTTTATTGTTTTTGTAAATAAAATTTTATTGAAAAGCAGTTTGCAACATAAACATTCAATTGGTAATACAGCCCTTATTGTGTTATTTCAGAATTGAAGGCATGCAGGAAAATTAGATCAATGGGAGAATTTTTCTGGTTTGGCTATTTTGATCTAGAATTTTCACTTCTCCAAAATTTCTTCAGAGTTTCACCTTTCTTTGAATAACCCTGATGATCTGCAATGAATTTTAAAATTACAATACAGTTATTTTCACTGTTATTTTAAGCTCTTCCCAACTTAATCATTCAAGACACAGTCCCAGGATTGCAAAATATATATATATTTCATATTATAAATATATTTATATGAAAATATACATATATGTACAGATCAGAGTGTTAAATTCAGTATGTTAAAAAGAGCATGTGCTTTTCCAGCTATAGGTATTTAAAATTCTTTGATAATGAGGAAGTTCACATTTATAATTGATTTATTCATTATAATTCAAGAGGCCAATTTTTTTTTGTCCGTAACAATATTTAATTTAAATTGGTGGCAGACTCTTACTCTCTCAGATTTCTGATGCCCCTATTAAGAAAAGCTTTTATGTTGAAACATCTATTGAATCGTTCACAGTATGTGTGTGTGATTAGATCTCTTCTGTGAGAAGTCTTACATTTGCCAGAGGAAGCAGTGCATCAAGATTGATCTATTGTTCTTCTGAAATGTACAATTGAACATAAATAATTGCAGTCACTTTATTGAAATACAGAAGTACTTTCTAGAAACAAGAAGCTATATATATATATGTAAAGTCCAGGTCAAATGTGCAAACAGTGCAAAAAAGTGCTCAAGTATATATTGATGGAATACTCAAAAATGATGATGAGAAATGATGTGCTGATCTTCTTATAAGTGCTGGTGCTGAATCCTCATATCCGTCAGTAATCCTCAAGAAAGCACATCACAAGAGAGGATAATAGTGCAGACAGTCAAAATAAAATAGGCTCGAATTATAACCAAAATCCAAACCACTCACATTTATGGGAGCCCACAAGGTCCCGGCTCAAGGAGAAAACAGCCTGCAGCCAAATATAGGGTGGCACTTCCCTTCTTTCTGTTCGTACTGGAGACTAAAAATAGAGAGAATCGGGAGACAGCACTCCCATAGCGTAATGCTGCGTATATGTGGAAATGTGATAAAGGAAAAGATTAAGCACACTCACCGATTTTAGAGCCTCGTAATATCAGGCTCAATCTATGTCGCTCTGGGTCCTCTTAAGGTGGGAACCCAAACCTCTTTGCCTCCGTGGTGATGGATCCAAAATTCCAAGAAGAAAAAAAGGGGTCGGAGAAAGGTGGCAAATATTGGGAAAATTTAATGGATAAATAAAATAAAATACAGGACAGAATCTACCGAGACGCGTTTCGGCTTAAAAAGCCTTCCTCAGTCGGTATAAAGGTAAATGTCCATAAAAAGGTCAGTAACACTGACCTTTTATGGACATTTACCTTTATACCGACTGAGGAAGGCTTTTTAAGCCGAAACGCGTCTCGGTAGATTCTGTCCTGTATTTTATTTTATTTATCCATTAAATTTTCCCAATATTTGCCACCTTTCTCCGACCCCTTTTTTTCTTCTTGGAATTTTGGATCCATCACCACGGAGGCAAAGAGGTTTGGGTTCCCACCTTAAGAGGACCCAGAGCGACATAGATTGAGCCTGATATTACGAGGCTCTAAAATCGGTGAGTGTGCTTAATCTTTTCCTTTATCACATTTCCACATATACGCAGCATTACGCTATGGGAGTGCTGTCTCCCGATTCTCTCTATTTTTAGTCTCCAGTACGAACAGAAAGAAGGGAAGTGCCACCCTATATTTGGCTGCAGGCTGTTTTCTCCTTGAGCCGGGACCTTGTGGGCTCCCATAAATGTGAGTGGTTTGGATTTTGGTTATAATTCGAGCCTATTTTATTTTGACTGTCTGCACTATTATCCTCTCTTGTGATGTGCTTTCTTTGAGGATTACTGACGGATATGAGGATTCAGCACCAGCACTTATAAGAAGTCAGCACATCATTTCTCATCATCATTTTTGAGTATTCCATCAATATATACTTGAGCACTTTTTTGCACTGTTTGCACATTTGACCTGGACTTTACTCTATGCACCTTATTGACTTGATAATAATATACATTTTTTAATACATTTTTTACTGTTACGGTTTATAATTTTTTTTAATAGATTTTATGGATTTTACATATCCATTGATTTATTAACATATTAATTGTACTAGATGCGCCGTATGGATATTCGCCTTTTATCTTGTATTCTGACACATATTTTGGTTGTTTTTTATGTGTTTTTACCATACTCTAGGCAGCATTTGACTATTTATTAGCACTACACCCTGCACTTTAAATTAATTTATAAATAGGCGCCCACACTGTATAGTGTATATTTATATATACACACTCTTTGCTTTATATATATATATGTGGCTGATTCCAATATGATTACCCTTAACAAAACTAATCTCTCCTCAGTAGATTGGCCACAGACTAGGGATGAGCCTAACGCCCCCGTGTTTGGTTTGACTTCGAACTCGAACAATTTCAAAAGTTCAAGTTTGAACTCGAACACGATCCGAACTCAATGTAAGTCAATGGGACCCGAACGTTCGATTTTTAGAGTGCATATATGCTAGATATTTGCCATAAAAGGTGTATGGGGTCTGGGTAGTGCCCTGGGGGACAGGAAACAAGGACAAAAAGTTTTAAAAAAAACTTTTTAAAGGAACAGTGAGTTTTCAATGAAATAAAGGTTAAGAATAAAAAACAAAAAATTCCTTCAAATATCGTGCCTAGGAGGTCCCCATAACCTGCCTGTGAAGTGGCGGATTTGAAGGATGTATAGGAACATTTTTTTAAAAAAAATTACATTTCAAATGACGGTAAATGGTTTTCATTTAATCTATTCATAAACAACTGCTTGGAGCGGCAGCCTGTATGAAAAGAGGAGACGTTTTAGTACACGCAGAACAAGTTTAGTGATTTTTTTGGGCTAAATTATGGTGAAACTTATGCAGGCTTTGGATGAAAGTAACAATAGGTGCTTTAAAATTGGGCCTTTAGTGTCGGCAACAGTGCCGTCACACCGTAACCCCTCTGTGGTATTGTGGAATAGTGCAGGGTTGGACCCTGCGGTCAAATATTAAAATGATATGAATCTGATACAGGCGTCAGTGCACCCAAATATTTTATCTCTGGTGGAAGCAAGTGCCTTCACACCGTAACCCCTCTGTGGTATTGTGGAAGAGTGCAGTGGTGGACCCTGCGGTCAAGTATTAAAATTATATGAATCTGGTATAGGTGTCAGTGGCAGTGCACCCAAATATTGTGCCTTTGGTGGCAGCAAATGCATTCACACCATAAGTAACCCCTCTGTGGTATTGTGGAAGAGTGCAGGGTTGGACCCTGTGGTCAAATATTAAAATGATATGAATCTGGTATAGGCGTCAGTGGCATGCACCCAAATATTTTACCTTTGGTGGCAGCAAGTGCCTTCACACCGTAATCCCTCTGTGGTATTGTGGAAGAGTGCAGTGGTGGAGGTTTTGGGAATGAAGAAGAGATTCCTGATCTATTCAGTTACGTCAGCATCAGGGGATTGATAGCTGCTGATCCAGGACTGATTCATTTTTAGCCGGTCTACAGCCGGTCTACAGAGTCGGTGGACAGATGCACTCTTCTGTCTGTGACAAAACCTCCAGTGGCACTGAACGTCCTTTCAGAAAGCACGCTGGATGAAGGGCAACCTGTTGAAGGGCAACAGATTCAAATTTGCTGAACTGTGGTATAACTCACTGATACACACTGATAACAGGCTGTGCCAAGACAGATTCTAATTTGCTGAACTGTGGTATAACTCACTGATACACACTGATAACAGGCTATGCCAAGACAGATTCAAATTTTCTGAACTGTGGTATAACTCACTGATACACACTGTCCCTGATAGCCTGGCAGTGCCAAGACAGATTCAAATTCCCAGAAATCTCCTACAACTCACTGAAACACACTATCCCTGATAGCCTGGCAGTGCCAACACAGATTCTAATTCCCAGAAATCTCCTACAACGTCACTGATACACCTTGGCAGAACAATCTCCTCTCTGATTCACTCCTGCAAACACACACGCTGGGGCTGCAGGCAGGGAAGCCTTATATAGTGTGCTGCGGGACTTAGCAGACCTATGCAGCCATAGTAGGGGCTTGATTCCAAGTCAGGTGTCAGCGTAACCAGAGCTCTTGTAGGGCTCTTTTATATTCTTTTGTGTTAAAACGCAGGCGCAAGGGAGGAAAAACTGTGCCTGCAGTTTTCCCCCTTGCGCCCCCGTTTTAATGCTGGATTACAAGGCAGGCACAAAAAATGCTACCTATATTGTGATAGCGCGTTAAATTTCTGGACGCTCGCGACAACGCTGAGCGCAGACACGAGCATCCACTCGCTGGAGTCCATAGGACTCCATTGAGTTCCTCCCTGCCGGTCACGTGACCAGCCGGATCTCGCCTCACGAGATCCGGCCAGTCAGCATAGTGATACTGGGGGAGACTTTTCCCCCAGTCTTTCCCTGCTCCCGCCGGCCGGAGGAGGCGGTTGGAACCGCGATCCTCGCTGCGGGACAGAGGGTGAGTATGCAATTCTTTTTTTGTTTTTTAAGCCTGGTGATAACGGATTCTGCAGAAGCTGAATTCCATTAACATTAAGTCCTGGCTCTGGTTAACCTTTTGCTGACCAGAGCCAGGTGTTAATCAGCGCTGGGACTTTGTAATACCAGCACTGGTTAACACTTTGCGCTCCCCATGTTAAGTATAGGGAGCGCAAAGTACAGTAACTTCGTGCAGAGGAGCGCAAGGTACCAAATGCAAACGGGTTTTTTAACCCGTTTGCGTTTGGATTGTAATATGTGGTAAACGCAGGTGAGCGTTAACGTTTGCGTCAACAATGTAATAGAGCCCGTAAACATAGAATATGATGGCTGTGCTAAGTTTACCAGAGCTCTGATTAGGTTTACACCAGGCTTGGAATCTAGCTGTAGTTGTATTAATTTTAGATCTGGGTATTTCAATGGTGGAGTCACTCTTATCAATAGATAGTGGGTAGCAGTTGGTCTATTGCGTTTGAGTCCTGGACAATTAAAAACAGGGCTTCTTTCTGGCAGTACGCACTGGAACGCAGTACAGTCACCTTACCAACCTGAAGACCTAATGATCGGAGGAGATGCTCATCTCTCCTCCAGCAGTGGCAGGCAAGCAGACTATTGTAAGCGTTCAGAATTTTTGGAAAGAATCGGACACGATTGTTGCTGAGGGCTCCTTGCTTCTCCTGTCTCCCATGCTGCTGCTCCGGCAGTGAGTCTAACAGGGTTATTCAGAGAGCACCAAGATGTCACTGACATTTCAGTACTCTCTCGTTCCCTGCACTTCTGGGAATCAAATTCCACCAACCCTGTGGTGAATTCAACATTCACTGCAGTGTCCTCGAAGTGAAGGGAAAATCGGCGGATTGGATCCAAAAAATCATCGAAAATCACCGAAAATCCATTGACAATTTGTGGAAACTCCACCTCATACCTACCGATATGATAAGACGATCCGCTAAACACAGTGGGCTATATTACAAAGTTGGTGCTAACTTAACCAGAGCTGTTGTAAACTTCCCAGAGCCATTATAGCCTATGGGGTTGTTAAGTTTACAACCGCTCTGGTTAAGTTAGCACCAACATTGTAATACTGCCCTGTTTGTTTTATTGTTTTTGTAAATAAAATTTTATTGAAAAGCAGTTTGCAACATAAACATACAATTGGTAATACCAGTGCCATATACTTTTCGGTTTTAAACGAGAGTAAAAAGAAATAATATAAAGAGTGAGTGAATAACATTCATCAAACAAAAGTACACAAACAAACAAGAGGAAAGGGGCTTGCCCGATCCCCAAGAAGAAAGTCAGAAAAAAGATGGGAATAAAAAGAAAGAAAAAGAGGGGGAGAAACGCTCGCTTGAGAACCTGAGATATCTCACATATGAATTATTAACACAATTCCGTATTCGATGTAAATCAGACACAAAGTATTAAAGGCCGGCCACTCCCGAGGATCCCACCTCCTCTAGCCATGGGGACCAGACCTTATAATAATTAGGTAATGTATGGTTTGAAACCGCTGTGAGTTCGTCCATTAATTGAACATCCCGTATCTTAGCGTAGATGCGATTAAATGCTGGGACAGCGGGACAATTCCATTTCTCGGCCAGGACCCTCCGGGCCGCTAGCGTGATTTTCGCTAATAGTTTGTTCTCCGGTCTAGAGAGGTCAGGAATAGGTCTTGATAATAAGAAAGTCCAGGGATCCTTGGAAATGTCTCTATCAAAGACTGCTGAAATCAGAGTGTGGGCTTCTTCCCAGAATGCCTGGACCGGGGGGCAGGCCCACCACATGTGAAAGTAAGTGCCCTTTGCGCCACAGCCCTTCCAGTATAAGTCTGGAGTAATCAGTTGCATGCAGGAGATCTGGACCGGAGTCACATACCATCGGAAAATTGTTTTAATCAACTGCTCCTGATGCGTCGTGCAGACCGAAACCGACTTCATTGCCTCCCAAATGTCAGTCCACTCCGCTTCTACAGATTCGCCAATGTGAGTTTCCCAAGCTGCTATGTATCGAAATTCCTTCCAGTCGAGCAATGTAGTAAGCATGGAGTATAGGGTGGAGATCAAACCTTTGGAGTACGACCCTGGGAAGTACAAGCGTTCAAAACGGGAGAGGTGAGAGAGCGCTGCTGCCTTGATGTGAGGGCTAGAGGCAAATGTTTTATTGTTTTAAGGGGTTAAAAATCATATCAGACAAATGGCAGCCATTGTTTACGATACAATGCTGAAGACATTTCCGGAATTTCTCCATCACTCTCTAGGTTATCTCAGGTGGAATGGCATTGATTTCCTGTCTGATTCTTTCCTACAAATCCTCAAGAGATCGAGGACGAGGTTTGAAAACCTTTTCCTTTAGGTATCCCCAAAGGAAAAAGTCACATGGACTTAAATCTGTTGACGGTGCCGGCCACAGGCCTTACTCCTTACCGCAGGGCAGTTGTGTCCGGTGGCAGGGCGTTAACGCCAGCGGGACATACTTATACACCCACTGGCCGGCTGCTGCGTTGGGCTTCTCCTAAAGAGCAGAACCTAAAACTACCCAATTCGCAGAAGGTACAGGTTCCCTTTTAACTGAACTTGTACATAGGAATTTATTATTCTTTATCAGCACAAATTAAAAAACAATGCAGAAATTATGCTCTTTCTCTGTGGCTCTGGTCTCTGATCTTTATATCTTCTACTACATCGGGGTTGATATGGAAAACCAAAAAAGGTGGAAAGAGAAAAGTCAGATGGGAAATTCTGAAGCAAGCCCTCTGCTGTGGAAGGCTGTCAAAGGCCGTAGGAATAGCAAAGGGGAGAAGCAGAATGGAGATACTCACCACACAGGAACGTTTAACTAGTTTAATTAGGTGATGGTGGCTACAGGGTCTCTTTGAGCCAACTTCTTTCCCTGGGTGACAGTAGCCTAGTAACCCCTCGTACATATGTACATAAGCTTTTGCTTTTGAGTGCTCCAGGCAGAGAACATCTTTGATTGCTTTCTTTCTCAAAGATCAGCAAACCTGTTACTTAATAACCTAAACTCAGAAGTGTTGTAACAGAATATTGATATTAAACTTGAGAACTAAATGCCAGATACTGCCATGTGTGCAAATTCTGGATCGTGCATTAAAGATAAAATAAATGCTATATAAACTTTTCAAATGTAAATATAATTTCTAATTTTTTAGTAAACATATACAACAGTTGTGGCTTTTTTTCCAAACAGCCTTTTGTTCTCTATAATGGCCTACATAAAGGTCAGACATCATCATCATCATCAGCCATTGCTCTTCAGAAATTGAATCTTTACTATGGAAGCATGCAATTAAGCTAATGTATCTTCCCTGGATGAAATTAGTCTCATTGTATTGAGCGACAAATACATTTCAGGGGGTGGCTCATTTTCAGGCAACTGTGTTAGCATTCTGTCACCTGATTTCCAATGGTTATTTAACAGATCAGATAGAACTTACATAAGGGAAGCACGTAAAAATATGATTTACAGTAGATCCATTGTATTGCAAATTATTATTTTAAATGGAAATGCCATTGGTTAAATATTAAAACCAAATAAAATTAGTCCTGCTCGCTCTAGTCTTGAGCAGCCTTGTATGCTGTTAAATAGTCAAGCAAAGTGTGCAGGTGCTCTGTGATAAATCAATTTGTAAATTTGCATGTTGACATCATCCCGTCTCCAAACACGCACTGTGGAATATGGCACTGTGTAATTTTCATGTATAAGTATGTATGTTCTACAAAATATGCAATTTGCATAGCATAGGCACGTACATACATAAATTATATATGTTACACAAATTAGAGGCTCCAGGGACTTCCCCATTTCAAAAGCCCTGAGCCGAGGAGAAGGAGCAACCCAGCGCTGAGGGAGTTAAGGTGAGCATTTAAACTTAAAGGACACTGTACAATAGGGATGTGCATGCAGGTTTTTTTCCGTTTCGTTTCGGCACGTTCGGTTTCTCAAAAATTTGGTTTCGGATCATTTCAGCCCATTTTCGTTTGGCTCGTTTCATTTCAGCTCGGTGTTTTGTATCGATTTTTTTTTCAGGATATCGGGGAATTTCGGTCTTTCGGATCATCTGTTCTGTTCGTTTCAAAGGGTACATTCTCGGATTTTCATTTTAACTTTAGACATATTTCGGATGCTCTGGCTTGTTACTATCCATGGTACTACTACTAATACTGACAAAATGTATTGTATCAAAAGTCATTGAAGAACAGAACACATACGGACGGACTGTGAGAAGATAATCCAGCTGTATGTGCTCTGCATCTGCAAAGAAAAAAACAGAACTCGTTATAAATTTAAAATAAGTTAGGAAGAACCCTAAATATTAACCCAAAAATTCCCGAAAAATGCAAAAATAATCCTAACAAATAAATAAATGCAGACACTTCTTGCTGTAAGTGAAAAAAATAAATGCTTTAAGATATATTTAATAAAAACAGGAATTTTGCACTGGAACAAGTGAAAAAAGTGATGGACGATACGAAATCAGCAACGGAACCGAAACGGACTCGAAACGATATGAAAATACGTTGTCCGAAATGAACCGAAATAGACCCGAAATCACAAATAGAATGAAAATGACTTGCGATTTTACAAATTTCATGTCCATACGAAAAATAACGAAATTTTTTCATTTCTTATTGGGAAATATTTCGGATGGTGTGTATTTCATTGCCGGTCCGGTTCGGAACATCGGACGAATCCGAAGCACTGAATCTGTTCATTTTATGAGAAAAACAAATCAGTACGTGAAACGCACATCCCTACTGTACAAGCCCTGACCATTTTAGCATTTCTAAAGCAGTCGGACTATATGCAGTGCCTTTCTCCCTCCACTTCCTCACTCTGGAGCAATTTGGCTGCAAACTCTGTGTGAAGTGGAGGGTTTCTTTCACCCACACACAAATACACACATCACCAGGCAGCCGAGATTTTAAATTTCCCAGCCGCCTCTCACCAACATGGTCACCGATGATGTCAGAAAGCTCTGCGTGGTCATGTCATCCTCTCCAAGGCTGCTCGCAAGGTATCATCAGCTCCAATCCATCATTCTGCACAGGCACTACAGAACGTACTGGTGCATACAAAACATAAGTAAGTTCTGAACAATGTGCAATTTGCATATCATACACAAGACAAGTTGTGTATGTACGCAATTGGTCAAAAAAGCTGTGGGGTCTCCACATTTCGCAAACCCTGAGCTGAGGGGCATGAGCGCATGCGCCTAGGGAGAAAATGAGAGTATTTACTGAATTAACCGCTTCACTACTGAGTTCAAGATAACTCGATTCTTCAAAGGCACATCAGGTGCCAGATATCTAGTTACCTGGATCCACAGCTGTGCAGGACAAAAGAAAATGAAATGTGTTTTCTGCAAATTAATATCACTTGCATTTGGGATGATGAAGGTGCTCTCAGAGTTTTAGCCGTGTGGGTAAAATCGGCTAATTGAATGTTCTTATTGTACTTTCAGCAGAAAATGCTAAGTAGCAACGGCCTGAACTTCTATATGCAGTAAGTTCTTTTGGCCAGTAGATGGTACCAGCTGCCTGCCAAATAGACTATTACAGTAAGAAATACATTGGGAATAGAAAAGTGGATCAAACACAACAAACTTTTTTAAAATACTGACAAAATTGTAACAATGCTCTTTGGAACAAAGCCTAAACTACAAAAATTTCAAAATCCCTGTCTGTGTGTCAGGACAAATTCAAATGGCACGCTGACCACAGTCACTTCTCTCAAATATCTAGGTATGTGGTTAGACCCAAATTTATCCTTTGGCCCCCACATCGAAAAACTCTCATATAAACTTTATCCCAAACTAGATACCCTGTGTAGAAACAATCCTGCCTGAGCCCTGAAGAAAGAAAACAAATTGAAAAACAAATGCTTATGCCAGCTATTGAATACGGAGATGTAGTGTATGCAGCTGCCCCGCAAACACACCTTCATAAACTTACTACATTGAATAACTATATCTGCCGCTTTGTGCTACAATGTAACTACATGACCCACCATTGTGATTTGTTAAAAGAACTAAACTGGCCGTTGCTGGAATCTATACACACCCTTCACCTTTCCAACCTGGTGTTTAAAAGCTTTTCTGGGAAGTTACCACCCTACCTGAATAGGCTGCTTCCCCTAGCAGTTCCCTCATCTTATAACCTTCGATCCAGGACCATCACCTTACTTGCAATACCAAAATACAAAAAGAAAGTGGCTCGATCCTCATTTTCCTACAGAGCACCGCAGTTATGGAACAACCTCCCAGACGCCATCAAATCCTCGCACAGTCTTAAGTCACTTAAGAGATCTCTATTAACATACCTCAATGCAGAATGCACCTGTAAACATGTAACATAGTGAATATATTTCCTACATATTTATTTTCTGTTAATCTGTATATTTGTGTTGTTTTTTAATATCTTGCATTTATTATTTGTATTTCTGTAATGACTGTAACATTTCAATGTTCTTGAACCCAGGACATACTTGAAAATGAGAGAAATCTCAATGTATCCTTCCTGGTAAAATTCTTTATAAATAAATAAATAAAATAAATATTTCTTACTGAATAATTAAATATTTTTTTTAAAAAACACTGTTTCCTGACAGTTTTTTTATTTTTGGAAAATCATTTGGTAGTGAAGGGGTTAACAGAAATAGAGGAAAAAATAATACAGGTTAACAAAGTGAAGTATACATAAGAATTTAATTCCTCCCCATTTGGAACATAAAGCGTGTAATAAAAAGTTATGCAAATTAAGCTTTTATGATAAAAATCCCTTTTTCAGTGCAAAATGTACAGCGATATTTTTGGCTGTGAAAGGTAAAGTAACAAACATACACTGAAGCAAACATAGACCTGATGCAAACGAATAAAATAGGAGATATAATGTAAGACTTTTTTTGTTCCTCCGTGGATCCATTTATTTTAAGGTGGAGTGCGCAAGGACAATTAAAGCTAGGGTCAGACGGGCGCTGTGTTCACGTCCATGTTGCCGCACATTTTAACGTCTTGTGGTAACATACAATTATGATCAATAGAGACCCACACACGAAGTACGTCTGAACAGAAGTGCGGACGCACAACGGACGTGGCAAATGGACACAAGTTAGACAAGAACGTAAAACCGCTAGAACGGGCGTGCGGAGAGCGCCACGTCCGCAACGTCCGCATAGCTTTGTGTGTGAGTGATGGAACGTAGTCAGACAGACTGCATTTTTGACATCCAGCATTTTTGATGGACAAAATGGTTTTTCATATTAATTTATTTCCCATCTACATCAGTCAAAAAATACGTCAGTCACAAAAACGGACCGTGTGCCCACTACCTTGTCGTCAGTCAGAAAGTACGTCCGTTGTGCACAGACGCACAGTCCGCACAGATTGCGCTTCGTCTGACCCTAGCCTTAAGGAAGATTTGGGTCCACCTTTAATTACTTAGCTATTATGCTATTAATTACATAGACAACAATGACAAAACAATAACATAAATTCTGCTCAGATAAATAGGTTTAAAGACACTGATTGTAACATGTTTGCCAGTCTCGCAAAACGACTGTTCCTCTAGAGATGCAAGATGTGCTTTATTCACCGAAATTTCAAATCGTACCAGAGATATTCATATGTAAATATATATTTCAGGTTTGATTATAAAACAAAACATTAAATTGATGCTGTGGACTGTTTAGAACGGAACGATATGGTAATTTACTGCGCTAGTTTGAAATTTGGTATTCATATGCATTATTATAAGAATTAAAGTGCTTTTTACATAGAGGGGTGCAACCACAGAATAAAACTACCTTGATATTAGATACAAGAAGTATTTATGGATGTTAAATTTAACAGCAGGATACAATCATAAAAGTCTATGTTGCATGTTGATTTTAATCATTCAGGGAGAAAACGAT
Organism: Leptobrachium leishanense; assembly: GCA_009667805.1. NCBI lineage: Eukaryota > Metazoa > Chordata > Amphibia > Anura > Megophryidae > Leptobrachium > Leptobrachium leishanense. The sequence continues at coordinate 72,583,262 of CM019064.1, read as the reverse complement.
CTATTCCCCATTGCGGCTCACTGCTAAGATTGCAAAGCATTTCTAGTGTGAGCTAAACATGCATGAAAATAGTAAACAAATGATAGATGTTAATGTTCTCTCCATTGAAATGAGTCGTGTTGGAGATTGTACGTAATATTGATATTCTGTACCATGCCTGGTTTTGGGTGGGTCACATCATAACATAGCAAACCGAGGCCCCTAAAGTAAAACACAAACAATATACTTTATATCACCCTAAGATTTCTTTAGGCACATACAAATTATGCATCTAAAGTTTATTTAAAAACACCTCTTTATGAAATTTAAGTGCAAATAAAGTGAAGACAGTGATATATGAATATATGTATGGATGTAGGGCTACATGTATGGATATCTGAATAAATGTATGGCTATATGTATGGATATCTGAATATATGTAAGGCTATATGTATGGATATCTGAATATATGTAGGGCTATATGTATGGATATCTGAATATATGTATGGCTATATGTATGGATATCTTAATATATGCATTGCTATATGTATGGATATCTGAATATATGTTGGGCTATATGTATGGATATCTGAACATATGTAGGGCTATATGTATGATATCTGAATATATGCATTGCTATATGTATGGATATCTGAATATATGTTGGGCTATATGTATGGATATCTGAATATATGTAGGGCTATATGTATGGATATCTGAATATATGTATGGCTATATGTATGGATATCTTAATATATGCATTGCTATATGTATGGATATCTGAATATATGTTGGGCTATATGTATGGATCTCTGAATATATGTATGTCTATATGTATGGGTATCTGAATATATGTAAGGCTATATGAATGGATATCTGAATATATGTAGGGCTATATGTATGGATATTTGAATAAATGTATGGCGATATATGTATGGATATCTTAATATATGTACGGAATACAAATGATATATAAATATATTTAAAAAGAAGTAGTAAATAGATAGATGTAAAAAAAATAAGTGGTGGCCTCCATTCCAACAAAGTCATTACCAGGGAGCCACTAAAGGGAAATATTGGAGCAAGTGACAACTCTTAGCGGCTCCTTTTTACAGTCTCTTTTACAAGAGAGTCACCATGATAGGGGCTCGACTCATATCAGGAGGGAGCTGCTAGATGATACTGGTGGAAGCTCCTGGATTCTATAGGACTCCATGGAGATTAGTGTGACCCTGCTCGGGCTGTGTAGAAGCTCATGTAAGCAGGGTCTCGTTGGGTCTGAGGAACAACACTGTGAATTCTTTGTTTTCCAGTGTTCTGCTGCATATGGCCAGAGGAGTCGGCAGATCATGCCACCCTCTGCTCCATGGGACCAATGGAAATTAAGGAATTTTTGGCAGATTTATTTTTATGGTTTAAGTGATTTTGCAAAAGGGAAATCATGTAACAACAGGGTGTAACAAAACCTGATCCTATCAGTACAAATTAGACTTACAGCTTTTTTCTAGTATTTCAGCCTGGAAAGGGCAAATAACCCGCATACTACACACACAAACAATGATGTATCTTTGCCCATAACAGGCCCTGCGCAGTATAGCTTTTATGAGGGCTGGTAGCTCATTTTAAGGGTTTTTCATGCCTAACAAATACCCCTGTGATTGGTCGGTTTGACGGTTTTGCTTGCAAAGAGAAAAGTTACTGATGACGTAAAAAACAAGGACCCCAACACTAGTGGGAAAATTCCTTTAATGAAGATGCCGCAAGGTCAAATGATATGTCAATGGAAAGGCCACACTTGAGAAACGTTCTGTAGGCTTTTTCCATTAATACAGGTCCTTGAATTGCTTTAGGATGCCTGGTATCCCCTTTTTTCTATCAATGATTGGAAAGGCTAGAGATTATATGTAAACATATTTTAATTTATATCGCATTTTATTTATTTATTGCTTTAATTTTTAGGCAGTGGAATGTTTTACTTTTCACTCATAAAGCAAACAACGTTATTGTAATATGTTATCTTCTAATTTCTCACACGTGGAGCAACTGCAGAGGAGATTGGAGAGCACAGTTATGCACTGCGTCATCTAAAACTAGGAAAGAATATTCAGGGTTATTCAGAGAGAGGTGAAAACCAGGAGAATGACTGGAGAAAGATTGGAGAAGTGAAAATTCTAGGTCAAAATAGCCAAACCAGAAAAATTCTCCCATTTATCTCACTTTCTAAATCGGCTATTTGGTCTAGATTGTTCATTCTCCTGCCAGTTCTCCTGGTTTTCACCTCTCTCTGAATAACCTCCATTGTCTAATAGTTCCAAAAATGCTACTCATTTGGGCAATTCATGTTTTTTTCGTGTAGAATACTTAAAAAGCAGTTTTTTAAAAAGTTTGTTAAAACCTCAGTGCCAAATTATATTATCTGTTGCGTCCTAACACTATCAAGGGAAACTTAGCACAGTCACATGGGATATTTTTCTCAAGATGTCTAGCCCTAAGTAATATGTTAATATTTTTCTTCTTTTAGGCTGGGGTCAGATGAGCGCATTTTGTACGGACTGTGCGTCCATGCAGTATGGACGTACTTACTGATTGACAGCAAGGTATTGGCCACACAGTCCGTTTTTTTCACTGATGTATTTTATGACGGATGTAGCAGGGAAAATAAATTACAATGAAAAAACATTCTGTCCGTCAAAAATGCTGGACGTATAAATGCAGTCTGTCTGACCATGCTCCATCACTCACACACAAAGCTACACAGACGTTGCAGACGTGGCGCACTCCGCACGTCCGTTCTAGCAGTATTACGTTCTTGCCTAACCTGCGTCCATTTGCCGCGTCCGCCATGCATCCGCACTTCCGTGCGGACGTACTTCGTGTGTGGGGCTCCATTGGTCAGAATGCTATGCTGCCACGGACGTACAAATGTGCGGCAACACGGACGTGATAACTGCGCTCGTCTGACCCCAGCCTTATTCAGTGGAAAATCCATAAAGATATACCCATAAGTAAATAAATCCCCCGACCTTATAATTGCCAATTTTGATTAAAAATAAAGACTATACTTATTAACCCCTCTTTGATTTTGGAACAGTTTCTACTTTTTTAAAAATAATTTTAAATTTCAATATACATATTCATTTTAATCAAGAAACACACTAGCTAAAATAGAATATAGCATTTTTCTTTTTCGATTTTGGTTAAAATTGCTTATTTCCCCCGAGAAATGCTTTTACAGGTTTTCCATTTCAGAGTTTTTCAAAAGTTATACTAAAGCAGGGCTGTCAAAATGTGTCTGAACTACAACTTGCATGATTACCTGGCCATCCATTGCATTAAAAGAATTCTGGGAATTGTAGGCATTAACATCTGGAGGGCTACGAGTTTGACAGCCCTGACTTGAAGAATATTTAATCTAAAAGGTTTGAATCATAAAATGTGGAAAACGAATCCACGATCTGTAAATGTTTGAAATCTGAATATAATTATTATTTTTTTTTACATTTTTTGTTATAGCTTTCTGACGTGACATAACATATACACATACAGTATTAAAGATATTTTGATTCTGATGAATGTGCTGAAAAAAGATAATACAGTGGCAAGAAAAGTATGTGAACCCTTTGGGATTGCGTGGAGTTTTGCATGAATTGGTCCTAAATGTGCTCTGATCTTCATCTAAGTCACAACAATTTGAAAAACACAGTCTGCTTAAAATAATACAAAACAAACATTATATGTTTTCATGTGTTTATTGAACATAACATGTAAACATTCCCAGTGCAGCGTGGAAAAAGTATGTGAACCCCTAGCCTAATGACTTCTCCAAGAGCTAATTGGAGCCAGGAGTGAGCCAACCTTGAGTCCAATCAGTGTGATATTATTGGATGTGTTTCTGAAAGCTGTCCTGCCCTTTAAAAACACACACCAGTTTTGGGTTTTCTGGTTTCAAGAAGCACTGCCTGATGTGAACCATGCCTCGCAGAAAAGAGCTCTCAGAAGACCTACGATCAAGAATTGTTGACTTGCATGAAGCTGGAAAAGGTTACAAAAGTATCTCCAAAATCCTTGATGTTCATGTGTCCACTGTAAGACAGACTGTCTACAAATGGAGAAAGTTCAGCACTGTTGCTACGCTCCCTAGGCGTGGACGTCCTGTAAAGATGACTGCAAGAGCACAGCGCAGAATGCTTAATGAAATAAAGAAGAATCCTAGAATGTCAGCTAAAGACTTACAGAAATCTCTGGCACATGCTAACATTTTTGTTGACACATCTACAATAAGGAAAACATTAAACAAGAATGGAGTACATGGGAGGACACCACGGAGGAAGCCATTGCTGTCCGAAAAGAATATTGCAGCACGTTTGCAGTTTGCAAAAGAGCACCTGGATGTTCCACAGCACTACTGGCAAAATATTCTGTGGACAGATGAAACCAAAATTGAGTTGTTTGGAAAAAACACACAACACTATGTGTGGAGAAAAAAAGGCACAGCACACCAACATCAAAACCTCATCCCCACTGTAAAACATGGCGGAGGGAGCATCATGGTTTGGGGCTGCTTTGCTGCCTTAGGGCCTGGACGGATTGTTGTCATTGATGGAAAAATGAATTCCAGAGTTTATCAAGACATTTTGCAGGAAAACGTAAGACCATCTGTCCGCCAACTGAGGATGGGTGATGCAACAGGACAATGACCGAAAGCATACAAGTAATTCAACAAAAGAATGTCTTCAACAAAACAAAATACGCCTTCTGTAGTGGCCCAGTCAGAGTCCTGACCTCAACCCGATTGAAATGCTGTGGCATGACCTTAAGAGAGCGATTCACACCAGACATCCCAAGAATATTGCTACACTGAAACAGTTTTGTGAAGAGGAATGGTCCAAAATTACTCCAGATCATTGTGCAGGTCTGATCTGCAACTACAGGAAACGTTTTGTTGAGGTTATTGCTGCCAAAGGAGGGTCAACCAGTTATTAAGTCCAAAAGTTCACATACTTTTTCCACCCTGCACTGTGAATGTTTAAATGTTCTGTTCAATAAACACATGAAAACATATAATGTTTGTGTTGTATTATTTTAAGCAGACTGTGTTTTTCAAATTGTTGTGACTTAGATGAAGATCAGAGCACATTTTATGACCAATTCATGCAAAACTCCACGTAATCCCAAAGGGTTCACATACTTTTTCTTGCCACTGTATATATCTGGGTTCTACAATAAAACATGGCTTCAAATGTGATGATCAAAAAATGGTCAAAATGAGCTCAGTACATGGGGTGAAATGGCTCAACAGTGATTAAACAAATAAAGTTTACCACTTATCCAAAGTATTACAAAAGAAATGCTTGTGCAAAGCTGCAGAATAATGCAAATGATAATTATTGAAGTTTTTTTTCATTCAAGGTTTAAGTGAATTAAAAGGATATTTCAATTTAGATAAGCTTCAATCCCTTCACTACTGATCGCGATATCTCGGGCGTCATCTGGTGCCCTGATATCGGGATACCTTGATCTGCTGATCCGCAGCCCAAAAGCAATTGAAATTTGCTTGTTGCAAACAAATTTTGTTTGCTTTTTTGGTCTGCAGAAGGTGCCCTCAAAGTTTTAGCCCTGTAGGCATAATGCCCAAAGAGCTAAAACTGTAAAATCAGCTGCTGAAAGCTCTGAAATATCTGGCTTTCAGCAGCCGATGCAGGGGGGGGGGGCATAGACCTGCTGCTCAAGGCTCTGTAACTCAAATTGGCAGTAGATGGTGCCATCTACTGGCCAAATAAGTTATTTACTGCTATAACTATTTATTAAAGTATAATTAATTAAAAACATTTTACAAAAAAATCAATGGTTTCTGACAATGGCTTTTTGAAAAATCACTTGGTAGTGATGGAGTTAAAAACAGCACATTTAAAACCACAAAATCTTGAAGATTTTGTCAACTCTGTGCTACATTATTTATAATCCTGACTTAACATAAAAAATACAAACTTGCTAAAAGTGTTGGTTTTCAGATAGTGAGTTTACACATGTTTCTTGAACTGTGAACATGTGAGCAATGGGTAACAATTTGATGAGATGTGGTGGATGAAAACTATCCACTCGTATGATAGTGTTACGGTCAGTCTCTTTACGGTAAAGAGAAAAAAAGGTTGATGATCAATAAGAGTAATCTGTACGTCTAAAAAACAAACTGTAGTTGCATCGAACGTAAGTGTGAATTTAACAGGGGTATTGAGATCATTAAGTGACTGTGTCATGTTGATCAATGCTTGTTGGGAACCCTTCCACAAAATAAAAATATCATCAACAAATCTAACATAAAAAATAATGTTAGATGCAAAAGGTGTAAGAATATATTGTTGTTCATATTGAAACATGTAAGCATTGGCGTAAGATGGAGCCATGGACGCTCCCATGGACATTCCAGCCAATTGCAAAAAGATGGTCTCAAACCAAAAAAAATGACACTACAAAGACCATTTTTTTTGCAATTGGCTGGAATGTCCATGGGAGCGTTCATGGCTCCATCTTACACCAATGCTTACATGTTTCAATATGAACAACAATATATTCTTACACCTTTTCATCTAACATTATTTTTTATGTTAGATTTGTTGATGATATTTTTATACGTTTCATGTTTATAATGTTCACCTTCACGGCATATTTTTTATTGGTGACATAATTCACCTTTGAAACACAAATAGTCCAAATTGATTTGTATTGTATTGTATTGTATTTATATGATCGACCCAGTGTATTTTTCAACAAGATTGTTTTTGTGAGCGCTAAGTGTTTTCGTCCTCCGTGGCTATGATGTTATGACAGTTGTAATTTTTGCTTTAAACAACGCAGCTCCTCTCTCCTTCTCACCCGGTTCCTCTCTTTGTTTTTAATGGTGGCGTTTCCATAGCAACAGACGCTTTGGTATGGACACAGCTCAAACCTATGAGGTCACTAAATGATATGCCTACCGGAACTGTACGCCCATCCACGTGGATCGGCGGTTGCCGGGACAGCTCCTTATGGTTGGGTGAGTCTTTTACCTTGTTCTGTATAAATATGACATGTATATGTTGACCCTGTAACCTTGATAAAGGCTCTGAAGGGGCCGAAACGTTGGTCTTGTCTACAGGAACATTTTTATGGATACCTAATAAAAAAAAAGTTTTAAACCCTGGAAGTCCTCAAGTGCATCCCTTTCTCTGATTTTGGACTACATGATTCACATGGGATTGCTGCACTGAGGCAACTTGGTCTTTTGGCTGGCTGATACAGGCACTCGGTTTGTGTGTGTATATATATATATATATATTATAGAAAAAAACAGATATGGAGAGCACTTAGTCCATGAATAAAAAAATTAATTGCCCAGGTGCTATCCTCAAAGGTAGATATAGGAAAACCAGGCATAGGAGCACAGTGCCCTAGTGTGCTCCTATGCCTGGTTTTCCTATATATATTATAGTATACAGCCTAATTTTTCTAGTTACTGCACCAATGTGTAGTCCAGAATACTGATGTTCCTCTCAGTTTGAAGTATAAAACATCAGTACTAGTTCATATTCTAACAATAACGAATTAGTGAGAATGAAGCCAGGTTATAAAAGGTACATAAAAAGAAACTGCAAGACACTGGAAATATTCTGAGGTCCTGATGCTATTTCTAGTGATGGAAAATACGTTTCCTGCCCAACATAACATAGTTCAGTTACTTGAAGTTCTCTGAGTGCATCAAAGATGTTAGAATGTTTCAAATATTTTGTAGTGGAGTCAGAAATAATCAATGAAAAGCAGAATCAAACAACTGTCTAAAGTAACTTCTATATATATATGTGTGTGTGTGTGTGTGTTTTAAATGCGATCTTCCCTTTTTTGAAATGAATCCTCCTTAGCTGCCCCTTTTTTATGGATCGCTTATTCGGCCCTCCACATGCTTCCAGTCTTTCCAGATGTCTATAAAACTCTTTACTTCAGATAAACCTAATATAGAGATGAGGGTCACTGAGGTGAGAAGAAGAATCAGCAATCACTGCTTTTCTTATTTATTTATTTTTAGTGAGACATATTCAGGTGAAAATATGAAGCACACCATTAATAAATTAAATGTTATTCCAAAATTTTAATATATAAAATAAAGTACATTAAATCTAAGGTTGATTGCAAGTGTCAAATACAATTAATGTATTCCTAAACTAACACACAATGCAATGTACACTGAGAATCAAACAAAGGCAAGTTGGAAAAAGTAAACAAAAAGACATAAAGCAATACATCAGCAAAAACATGTAATACACAAAATGATCTGTAAGAAAACTGTTGGATACTGACCCCAATATTCCTGTTGACAAGCCATGCTTCTAGGGGTACCCCATTTAGCGCCCTATTACATTCCTAAAGTAAAAACGCTGGCGCAGCGCAGGATTTTTTTGCGCACAGCATTAAGCGTTAACGCGCGAAAATTTTCGGTGGTATTACAATCCTCGCGCACCTTTTCATCTGTCAAAAGATAACGTTCGTAAAACCGAAGCGCAAAAATGCATGCAAAGTACCGTTGCGCCCAGAAATCAGTAAGCGCAATGTCATTTTTAACGCGAGTCCGTCATTTTTATGCAGACTGCGCACAACAGGTGTACGTTTTGACGGAAGATGAGGTAGTGGCCGTCATTTTTTGACGCGAGTCTGTCATTTTTGACACGAGTCCGTCATTTTTGTGCGGACTACACACAACAGATGTACGTTTTGATGGAAGAAAAGGTAATTTTTGACAGATCTAGTAAAAAAAAGTGCGCATCGACGTTCTCCGTTGTGAATCGGCAGTTTGGTATGGTCAGGTTGTTACAATTTGCTGTTACCACCAGCTTTTCAAAGATGTTAAAAATATGCGCGCAAACATTGTCCGTTAAATTTTGCGCTAAGATTGTAATACCATGCGCGCACCAGCGCACAAACGCATTTGTGCTCACAATGTTAAGTATAGGACGCGCACAGTTCATTATGCTTGCGCAGGTCCATCCGCGTTAAACGTTAACGTACATTTTTGCAAGGACGCTGTAATACGACGTTCAGCGCAAAGGGTTTTGCCCCTCGCGTTAATGCGTCTTTGTGCCAGCGCAAAATTGTGCGCGAGGAATATAATAGGGCCCTTAATGTATTATTTTGTATGTTATTTTGTAATTTTAAATATAATTGTAATTTATTTATTTGGTATGCTTTTCACATATATTTTGTGTTTGGAGCTATACAGAGACTAATCTACTGACAGCACTCAGACTAGTATGAAATTGCTGGTCTTCTGGATGCCCAATTATTTTGCTTTATTTAAAGTAAAAACCATTGTCAGTTTTGTTGTCTCATTGAGATACTGGGCTGGATTTAGTAACCGCCGAGTCTTCAGAAGATGTAGGTTTCCAAAAATATTGTGGGTTCTGCATAAGTATGGGGACTCAATATAAGTATGGGAACTCATTATAAGTATGGGAACTCATTATAAGTATGGGGACTCATTATTAGTATGGGAGCTCATTATAAGTATGGGAACTCATTATAAGTATGGGGACTCATTATAAGTATGGGAGCTCATTATAAGTATGGGAACTCATTATAAGTATAGGAGCTCATTATAAGTATGGGAACTCATTATAAGTATGGGGACTCATTATAAGTATGGGAACTCATTATAAGTATGGGGACTCATTATAAGTAGGGGAGCTCATTATAAGTATGGGAACTCATTATAAGTATGGGAGCTCATTATAAGTATGGGAACTCATTATAAGTATGGGGACTCATTATAAGTATAGGAACTCATAAGTATGGGAACTCATTATAAGTATAGGAGCTCATTATAAGTATGGGAACTCATTATAAGTATGGGGACTCATTATAAGTATGGGAGCTCATTATAAGTATGGGAACTCATTATAAGTATGGGAGCTCATTATAAGTATGGGGATTCATTATAAGTATGGGAACTCATTATAAGTATAGGAGCTCAATATAAGTATGGGGACTCATTATAAGTATGGGAGCTCATTATAAGTATGGGGACTCATTATACGTATGGGAGCTCATTATAAGTATGGGGACTCATTATAAGTATGGGAACTCATTATAAGTATGGGAGCTCATTATAAGTATGGGAGCTCATTATAAGTATGGGGATTCATTATAAGTATGGGGACTCATTATAAGTATGGGGACTCATTATAAGTATAGGAGCTCAATATAAGTATGGGGACTCATTATAAGTATGGGAGCTCATTATAAGTATGGGAACTCATTATAAGTATGGGGACTCATTATAAGTATGGGAACTCATTATAAGTATGGGGACTCATTATAAGTAGGGGAGCTCATTATAAGTATGGGAACTCATTATAAGTATGGGGACTCATTATAAGTATGGGAGCTCATTATAAGTATGGGAACTCATTATAAGTATGGGAGCTCATTATAAGTATGGGAGCTCATTATACGTATGGGAGCTCATTATAAGTATGGGAACTCATTATAAGTATGGGAGCTCATTATAAGTATGGGAGCTCATTATAAGTATGGGGATTCATTATAAGTATGGGGACTCATTATAAGTATGGGGACTCATTATAAGTATAGGAGCTCAATATAAGTATGGGGACTCATTATAAGTATGGGAGCTCATTATAAGTATGGGAACTCATTATAAGTATGGGGACTCATTATAAGTATGGGAACTCATTATAAGTATGGGGACTCATTATAAGTATAGTAGCTCATTATAAGTATGGGAACTCATTATAAGTATGGGGACTCATTATAAGTATGGGAGCTCATTATAAGTATGGGAACTCATTATAAGTATGGGAGCTCATTATAAGTATGGGAGCTCATTATACGTATGGGAGCTCATTATAAGTATGGGGACTCATTATAAGTATAGGAGCTCAATATAAGTATGGGGACTCATTATAAGTATGGGAACTCATTATAAGTATGGGAGCTCATTATAAGTATGGGAGCTCATTATAAGTATGGGGATTCATTATAAGTATGGGGACTCATTATAAGTATGGGGACTCATTATAAGTATAGGAGCTCAATATAAGTATGGGGACTCATTATAAGTATGGGAGCTCATTATAAGTATGGGAACTCATTATAAGTATGGGGACTCATTATAAGTATGGGAACTCATTATAAGTATGGGGACTCATTATAAGTATTAGACATGTGCATTCGTTTTAGTACTAAAACGATTTAGTCCGAATTTTGGGATAATTTAGTTTTCGTATGACTCAAGAGAAACGAAACTGCTCAGTACAAAAAACGAAAGAAACTAAAATAAAATGCACTACATTTTAGTTTCAGTCCTTTTTGTGATATTACATTGATGAGTGAAGGAGACCAGCAATGAAGATCGCAACATCGCAACATCCGAAGTTCTGCACCCTCCACATGCCAATGCAGTAGGATGTTCTATACAGAGAGTGGCATTAATTAATGCAGGAGTATGTTCTATACATTATACAGAGAGGGGTATTAATGCAGGAGGATGTTATATACATTATACAGAGAAAGGTATAAATTGAGGAGAATGTTCTATACAGAGAGGGACATTAATGCAGGAGGATGTTATCTACATTATACAAAGAGGGGTATTAATTAATGCAGGAGGATGTTCTAAACATTATACAGAGAGGAGCCTTTTTTTTTTAGCCCTTTAATCCAGTGGCTGTGAGCGCTGAGATCGGCTGCTTGTTACATTATATCTCAGTACAATGAATCAGGCTCAGTTGTTACAGTAACTGACTGTAACAGCGCTCAGAGTTTCAGTAAAACAAGGAAATAATATTGTTCTAACCTCTTACATATAAAAATATTATTTACTAGTTTTACAGAAACTCTGAGCGCTGTGATGAGCAGCAGTCAGTTACTGTAACAGCTTTGCCTGACACGGGGCAGTATTACAATGTTGGTGCTAACTTAACCTGTTGTAAACTGAAAACCTCCATAGGCTATAATGGCTCTGGATGGTTACAACAGCTCTGGTTAAGTTAGCACCAACTATGTAATATGGCCCACATTGTGCTGAGAGTGAGAGATACTGTAACAAGCAGCGATCTCAGCCCTCTGAGGAGCCACCACAACAATAGTAATTGTATCCACTGGTTTTCGGATGAACGAAATTAGTTTTCATACTAAAGAACTGAAAACGAATTTCTTTAGCAACTAAATAAATTGCATTTTAGTACTAATCCATTAGTTCAAAACGAAATTTTGTGCTGTGCACATGTCTAATAAGTATAGTAGCTCATAAGTATGGGAACTCATTATAAGTATGGGATCTCATTATAAGTATAGGAGCTCATTATAAGTATGGGGACTCGTTATAAGTATGGGAGCTCATTATAAGTATAGGAGCTCATTATAAGTATGGGAGCTCATTATAAGTATGGGAGGTCATGCATGCAGACTGTAGAAACTGACCTGCACATTGTCCATCATGGTGCTGGGGAAAACCCCACCGTTCACAAACAGCTTATTATGTCCAAAGAATTTAGGTTTTAAAGTTGAACAAAAATCACCAATGATCCCCAAATACCTTTGCAAACGTGCACTATATTGTCAAGTAGCTGAACGATATGTAGTTTGCAAGATACAGTGTCAGTTTTTGAGCTTTAAGGTTTTGAACCACGACTGACAGGAAAACACCTTTCCTGCAAACATGCACACATCTTTGACTTTGCCCATCGGTGGACCTGCAAGTGCAGCTATTATAACCTCTTCACTATCGAGATAACTCGGGACTTCAAGCAGGCACCATCAGGTCCTGGTATCGAGTTACCTCAATCTGCAGCTCTGAAGGACAAAAGCAAATGAAATTTGTTTGCTGCAAATAAATTTTGTTTGCTTTTGGCCTGCAGAAGGTGCCCTCATTGTTTTAGCTCTGTGGACATAATGTTGAGGTGTTAAAATTGTTTAAAATAGGCTGATGAATGCCCTGACATATTGGACTTTCAGCAGCCGATGCAGGAAACCACGAGCTGCAGATCAAACTGCTCTAACTCCATTTGGTCATTTTGCCATCTGCCTTCCAAATAGGTTATTACAGTAAGAAATACACTGGGAATATTACCAAATATTTTTTACTGTGTAATTCATTAAAAATGATTCTTCAAAAAAAACACTGGTTCCTGACAAGGTTTTTTTTGAGAAAAATCACTTGGTATTGAAGGGGTTAAATTCCAACTATGCCTAATATATCTGGCGTAGAAAAATGCATGTTAATTAAAGAAGAGCCAGGTGTCTGTCTAATAACAAGATTGCATAGTTAAAGTCATTGAACATTGCCCAAGTCCACGAAAGCATCCCAAAGTGTTATATAAACATTTAAGCAATTTTAATATAAATATAATTTTTCCAATCATAATAGAGTTTTGACCTGGATATGAACATTCCGCCTGCTGATGTACTGTAAACATGGATAAGTGCTACGTGTTTGAATATGAAATGGCATATTTTACAGCATGGACATCGCAAGTTACATGTTTAATGCATTGGCGCGGCATAGGGTGTGTTTCAGATTTCCTTCGTCGTTAAAAAATTCAGTCAATTCAAAAATATTTAATCGTATTTTCTTTATGCTGATATCCCATAAGACGTCTTACTCTTTGGAAATGGTGCGCGGGGGGGGCGTGCATATCAATCTTTTTAATGCTTTGATGACCATCAGATTTGGGCTGCCTATATATAACTGAATTGAATACCAGCAGGAATAATCAAGATACCAGGCAGCAAAACCTCATAAGCATCAAGTCTATTGATGTGGATTTTAACTATTCTAAAATAATCAACCCCTTAATTATGTTCTCCAGAGACAATAACATGTGTAACAGGCATTGATTCTTCCTAGGGGCAAGACAAATGATTGGGAATACAAATGTAATCTATGTTTACAATAATTTAATTGGACATTTGAAAAAAGCAAATGCATTCCCCTTCGTATTTATATTCAATGTGTTGCCTTTAAAGCATTGAATATTATATTACCATCTCTTTACAGGGAATAAATAGTGAACAATATTGTCAGAACAAATTAAATAACACTTGAGGGGTTATTCAGAGAGCACCGAAATGTCACCAAAGCTGTTTGCAAAAAACTACTGGACGAAAATGTCTGAAATTAACATAAAAGGTCCTATGAATATTAATAAAAAGGTCTGTTACAGAAAATAGAAAAAACCCTATTTAAAGAAAACCGGAAAAACACATTTGCTGAAAGAATCCCGAAAAATGCCTAAAATAATTTCAAAAAAATAATTAAATAAAGAGACTTTTTTGCTGCAGATAAAAAGCATAAATTATTTGTTTGATATTGAATAAAAACAGGAATATTTTTAACTTTGAAGCCTATGGGATTCACCTGATTAAACCTGACAAATGAAACCACCGGACATCAGGTCATTTCTCTGACATTTCAGTGCTGTTCGGTGTTCGGTCATTTCTCTGACATTTCAATGCTGTTAGGTGTTCTTTGAATAGATCAAACATTACTTCTCTATCGGGATTTCTCTGCTGTCGAACAGGCACTGTTAGCGCTCCAATGGACCCCACTGCTCTCTTCGTAGCAAATTAAGTTTTCTTAATTTTCTTAATTTACTTGCTGCTGCTGTCAGAAATGAGGTGATTTAAAGAAGCAACAATATTCACTTTATTATTGAAAAGTTAATAATACTTCTGCTTTTTGAGAGAAAACTGTTTTTTTACAGTTTATCTGGTCTTGTTTGGTAACATTGGAAAGGCCAGGATGTGGCCTTTTCAATGTCTCCAAAAAGGACCTCCTATGTTAAATTCTTTTGCCGCTTTTGGAGAAAAAACAGAAAAAAAGGAAATATTTTTATTTTTATTCATTTATTAGTTTTACAGATTATCTGGTCATGTTGGTATCATTGGAGAGGCCAGTTCATGGCCTTTCCAATGACTCCAAAAAGGATCTCCTACGTTAGCCGCTTTTGGATAAAAATACAGGAAAAGAGAAAATATTTTTATTTTAATTTTATTATTTCTACAGATTACCTTATCATTTTTCCAATCATTGGCCAGGATGTGGCCTTTCCAATGACACCATAACTGACTTTGTAGGTCAAGAGATATCCAAAGCACCCCAGTATCTCTTGTTTTGGATTCCTCTCCCATTCAGGGAAACTCCCTCTTTATGACATCATGCACAATGATGCCAACGTCCGGGGGGGAAGCCCCACAGCGAGGACTGACATGCATGATGTCATCCTGCTGTGGTTGAAGCCCCACATCGGCGCCAGATAAAATTTGGCGAACTGCCTGCCTTCTGAATAGTCGAATAGCCCCGAAATAGCACCTTAAGGGAAATTTCACTGTTCGGTGCCATTTTGGGGCTAGACCGGCTCTCTCTGAATAACCCATTTAGTTATATAATAGCAATAAAATAAACACAACACATAAAATAAACTGTGAAAACTATGAGTCCTATTCCAACCTTGGTTTAATCTTAGCCAGACCTTTTGCAAACATAGCAACTCCATAATCTTTGGGCCCTATCCCATAGTTGTTGATAAGATAACTACAGAGACATTACACATAATGTTATACAAACCGGGCCCTTTTCCCTTCCTAACACTAAAATGGGGATGCTAATGGGGAAAACCTGCACCTGTAGGTTTTCCCATAGCATTCCCATTTTAGCAAGATATTCTGGGGCAGACGCAACCTCGACACCTTGCCTTGGAACGCAGCACTACCCGCAGTGATACTCGCAGTAGTGCTTCCTGGCCACCGCAAGTATCACTTTCTGGAGCGCATAGGACTCCATGGAGGGTTGTGATTCAGGGTCACAAGCCCTGGCCATGGATTGAACACGGAGGGAGACTGGGAACGGTTTGTCTCCAGTCTCACTCAGCTTCCAGTGAAAAGAAGCGTCACATTGGATCTGACAAGAAGCGTCAACGTGGGATGAGAGATAAGTATCTGATTTATTGGAGTTTGGTTTAGGGGATGCTAAATGATTTTGCAAAAGCTTAATCACTTGGTACCAGCTATTAAGTGTAGCTAAAATTTAAGTTAGCGCATTGGTGTGGTAATTAGCACTAGGACTTTGCAATTCCTTACTTATCCCAAAGCTAATTACTGATTGCACTCCCTGTGTTAAATATTGCATTAGCAAAGTATGGTAATCTTGCACAAGCGTTTCACCGGCGAACCGGCTTCATCAGCCGGAAAAAAAACAAGTGACACTTGTGTTTTGCCAGCTGATAAAGCCGATTCACGGTGAAACGCTTTATGGAAACTACTTTGTTTTTAATAAAAGCATTTTTTTTAACCTTGCCGTTCCTTTGTTCGTTTGGGGAGAGGTTTAGAGGCTGAATTTGCTTATGTTTAGGGCAGTGGTGTGTTTAGGTTTTGTGCTGCCCTAGGCCTGACTAAACTCGTGCACCCCCCAATTTAAATTTGAGGCACCCCTTCCTGTCAAGGGCACACCTCTTCCTGGTTAATCCCCACCCTTCATCTTAAAGCTCCACCTTTTCCTCTTAGAGCTCCGCCTTTTCCTCTCTTTATATTAAAAGTGGATACCAAGTGCCTACTTGTATATTTTGTTTACCATTTCAAATGTATCTATTGAGATAAAGAAAATTATGAAATGTTTAAATTCAAGCATTTTTACAAAGAACAACCATGCATGTCAAGTATACTGGATCACAGCCGCTCCAATTGGTTGAACAATAAAATCCACAGAAACTTGCACTGCATATGAGTGTATCACAGAGCTGCACAGCAATAAAACTCCAAGAAATGGGCACTGTGTATGAGCATATCAGAGCTGCACAGCAATAAAACCCACAGAAATGTGCATTGTGTATGAGCGTATCACAGAACTGTACAGCAATAAAACTCACAGTAATGTGCAGTGTGTATGAGCGTATCCCAGAGCTCCAGGGCAATAAAACTCACAGTAATATGCAGTGTGTATCACAGAATCCACTGCAATAAAACTCCAAGCAATGCAATGTTTGGTGTGTGTCAGCGTATCAGAATCCACAGCAATAAAACTCCCGGAAATGCAATGTGCGGTGTGTGTGTGTCAGCGTATCAGAATCCACAGCAATAAAACTCCCAGCAATGCAATGCGCGGTGTGTATGAGTGCATCAGAATCCACTGCAATAAAACTCCCAGCAAACCGAGTGTATATGAACACACAGCAATTATGCTGTGGAGCCATCTTGTCAGCAGTGGGGTGCCACTGCCAGAGGGTGCACTGTAGCTTTGATTCCCTTCCCGGTGGGTGTTCAGTCCAGAATAGAGTCTGTGTTAACGAAAGGGCGGGCAGCTGCGCGAGTGCGTTTCACGTGGTTCAGCCAGTCATGTGGTACTGAGACTCAGAGAAATGGCAGTGAAATGCCCTGATGTTCGGTGGTTTCAATCTGCAGGTTTATTCAGGCGAACCCCATAGGTTTCAATGTTAAAAATATTCCTGTTTTTATGCAATATCTAATAAATCATTTATTATTTTAATCTGCAGTAAAAAGTCTTTATTTATTGATATTTTTTAGTACCTTTTAGTCATTTTTCAGATTTTTTTGGGCAAAATTCCCCCCCCCTTTTTTTTAATAGCAGTCTTTCTTTTTTCTGTAAATCATAGGATTTACTATCAATCATAGGATCTTATATGTAAATTCCAGACATTTTCGTTCAGTAGTTCTTTTGAAAACAGCAGGCCACGGGTTTGCGGTGGCAGCATTCAGCGGCCGACTCCATGCACTTTGGGGACCCTGCGGTGAATGGTGAATTCACTGCAGGGTGGGGAAATTTTATTCTCCTAAGTGCAGGGAACTACAGAACACCAAAAAGTTGGCGTCGTTTCGGTGCTCTGTGAGTAACCCATTTAGTGGGGAGGTTTTTTGCTGCCCCCTGGAAAGTGAAAGCCTAGGCCTTGCCTACCCAGCACATACTTGAAAATTAGTGAAATCTCAATGTATCCTTCCTGGTAAATTACTTTGCAAAAGTAAAAAAAAAAAAAAAAAGGGGGTTTAGGGGTGGGGCCACCGCCCCCTGGAAAATGCCGCCTTAGGCCTGGGCCTAGTCGGCCTAGGCCAAAATACACCACTGGTTTAGGGTAGTCGGTTATTCCAGTGTCCAAATGATGAGTGCGTAGATGAAATGCCATTCATTTTGGCCTGTTCTTGCACTCAGTGATACATTCACAAATGCCAACCATTCTATATGTGATATTCCAAAACCCTGGCCATTCTAGTGATTATTTGGATAGATGTGTAATTTATTATGCTTGCAAACATGCTACTAGATATGGTCGCTACACAATGTGGTTTGCATTTGGCTTACATTCACCTAAAGTAATAACTAATTTACTGACATATATAATTTTATTAATCTTTTGTGCCCCAAAAGCAATGATTGCCAGCCTCCGAATCGGTTGAGCTACTTTTTAGCCTAGGCCAGGGGTGGATCCAGGGGGCAATGGGGCAATTGCCCCCCCAAGAAAATTGCTGCTGCCGGCCGCGTTCTTCTCCCTGCAGGCGAGCAGCCGCTGACATGAAGCTTGGCCGCTCGCCTGGGATGAGATTGAACCACCTGACCAGTGCGGCTGGTCAGGTGGTTCCCGGCGAGCGGCATGTCAGCGGCCACTCGCCTCCTCGGGAGAAGACGCCGGCGGAGCCTGGGGCCTGCAGCAGAGGAGCGGAGGTGAGAGCCGGGGGAAATATATCCATGTGAGCTGGGGCAATATATCCATGTGAGCTGGGGCAATATATCCATGTGAGCTGGGGCAAATATACTCGTGTGAGCTGGGGCAAATATACCCATGTGAGCTGGGGCAAATATAGCCATGTTAACTCGGGGCAATATATATATCCATGTGAGCTGGGGGCAATATACCCATGTGAGCTGGGGCAAATATATCCATGTGAGCTGGGGGCCAATATATCCATGTGAGCTGGGGCGAATATATCCAAGTGTGCTGGGGCAAATATATATATATCCATGTGAGCTGGGGGAAAATATATCCATGTGAGCTGGGGCAATATATCCATGTGACCTAGGGGCAAATATATCCATGTGAGCTGGGGGCAAATATACCCATGTGAGCTGGGGCAGATATATCCATGTGAGCTGGGGGCAAATATATCCATGTGAGCTGGGGACAATATATCCAATGGGGCAATTGCCCCCCCAAGAAAATTGCCGCCGCCGGCCGCGTTCTTCTCCCTACAGGCGAGCAGCCGCTGACATGAAGCTTGGCCGCTCGCCTGGGATGAGATTGAACCACCTGACCAGTGCGGCTGGTCAGGTGGTTCCCGGCGAGCGGCCAAGCTGCATGTCAGCGGCCACTCGCCTCCTCGGGAGAAGACGCTGGTGGAGCCTGGGGCCTGCAGCAGAGGAGCAGAGGTGAGAGCCGGGGGAAATATATCCATGTGAGCTGGGGCAATATATCCATGTGAGCTGGGGCAATATATCCATGTGAGCTGAGGCAAATATACTCGTGTGAGCTGGGGCAAATATACTCGTGTGAGCTGGGGCAATTATACCCATGTAAGCTGGGGCAAATATAGCCATGTTAACTCGAGGCAATATATATATCCATGTGAGCTGGGGGCAATATACCCATGTGAGCTGGGGCAAATATATCCATGTGAGCTGGGGCAAATATATCCATGTGAGCTGGGGGCGAATATATCCAAGTGTGCTGGGGAAAATATATATATATCCATGTGAGCTGGGGGAAAATATATCCATGTGAGCTGGGGCAATATATCCATGTGACTTAGTGGCAAATATATCCAGGTGAGCTGGGGGCAATATATATATCCATGTGAGCTGGGGGCAAATATACCCATGTGAGCTGGGGCAAATATATCCATGTGAGCTGGGGGCAAATATATCCATGTGAGCTGGGGGCAAATATATCCATGTGAGCTGGGGACAATATATCCATGTGAGCTGGGGGCAAATATATCCATGTGAGCTGGGGCAAATATATCCATGTGAGCAAAGGGGCAATATATATATCTATATGAGGTAGCGAACCCAACTGCGAACCCAACACCAGCTATTGGCCAAAACTAGTAGAATGCCCCCCCCCCCGAAACCTGTGTCTGGATTCACCCCTGACCTGGGCACAGCTCCCTGCAGCTAATGTGATGGGTAGAAATCCACAGAAATTGCAAGAAATTAAGACATGTCCTATATTGTATAATAAGTACGTATTACAAGATACATAGTAAACCGCCCTTTTAACACCATACCATTTACACTTGATAACAAGCTCACTATTTATAACATTTTAATATTATTTTTAACATTCGTTTTGTTTCCTTTTGTATAAATCAGTCATTTGGCAGCAATCTGCCTTATCGTTTCATTCATAGCTTACAGTCAGGCATAAACAAATAAAAATAGATCTTAATTGAATTGTTTTTATTTATTTTATTTTAAATTTTTTTCTCTTATTTTTTATGCTTCATGAAAATGTCCAAAATTCATTTAATATGCATTATATATAAGTAATGCTAAATTAACCTTATGCAACCTTGTTAAACTAATCCTTCCAAGTGCGTCATATTCATTCACCCCTTCAGGCACTCAGATGATTTATTAAAACAGTGACATTTATCAATAGCCGAGATCGAGGTTGTAAATGGAAAAATGAATTATTTGCTTGCTGCATAAGGTATTGTAATGCGATGGCTATAATTCAGAGCTGCAACACATTACCATCTCATTGCACAACATTTTTTTTGTATTTAAGACTATAGTTTATTTATATTTAAATAAATATTTATGATGGCGAGAACTGTTTTTTTCTTTTTTTACAATATTTAATCTAGATAATTTCAAAGCCCTCCAGAATCATTTAAACATCCCTCTCCTATAATGTGTGTAGTCATATTCGGTAAAAGGTATCCAAGAAGTATATATTAATTGCTCATTTCTTCTAGATGTGCTGAACTCAGTGAACAACATACAATGGACAACAAGACATTCTCTGAATTAATGCTTTTTTGAGTAATAATTAATTTTGGTAGTAATAATTTATTTGCAGTGCATGCTTTGCATAAAGTATGTAAGTTTAAATTGCACATATTGTTCAGCCACAACATTAAAACCACTGACTGGTGACGTGAATAACATTTAATATATGGTTACAATGCCACTTGTCAGGGTGCAGTATTTTAGGAAGCAATTGAGCTGTTAGCTCTTGTATTTCATTGGAAGCAGGAAACATGGGCAAGTGAAAAGAAGATCTGAGTGACTTTGAGAAGGGCCAAATAGTGATTTCTAGTTGACTGGGTCATAGAATCTTCAAAAAAACAAAACTTGTGCTTTGCTCCTGGTGTGCATTGATTAGTACCTACCAAATTGGTGCAAGAAAGGACAACTAGCTAACCAGGTCAGGGTCATAGGCGCTTACGGCTCAGTGATGCACATGGGGAGCCAAGGCTAGCCCATCTGGTCTGAATACACAGAGGAGATACTGTAATTCATTCAGAGGTTTGTGGAGTCCATGCTTCAAAGCATCAAGGCTGTTTTGGCAGAACAAGAGGGGCTGCATGATGTTAGATGGTCTTAATGTTGTGGTTGATACGTAGATTTAGTGGATAGGATATTTGCCACTTAGATTTGCAACAGGCAAAGTAAAATGCTTTTTTGTAAAGCCCCATACCTTTTTTCTTTTGTGTTTCCAGTGTATTTATGTGCGTATATGTAAAGGCACCATGTGGTCAAACACACGAGGACACCCTAACTGATTACTGAAGGCTTCTTTGCTGATAGGAAACAAACTTGATACTGACAATGCTGAAGCAAGGGTTCGTGGGTGCTACACCCTTTAGTAGGGAAGCACCAGACCAGGAGATTATGCACGCCTGAGTCTGATGCAGGGATTGCAGGAGAAGCCTTAACTCAGTAGTGCAGTGCTTGAAATGTGCTGCCTGGGTGTATTCAAGATGAGGCAGCACCAGATTTGCCTTTCATGTGCCACCAGCGCCACGGGCCTTGACAGTCCCTATGCTTCAACCAACATCATCTTATTGCTACATGATGCAAACATTTTTACTGGATGCTTCAAGCTATGAGGCTGCAACCTGGAAAAGGTAATGTCCTATTTCACTAAGACAGTACCCTTGTGTGCAAAATGAGGCTGATGAAGACATGGTATGATGAGATGAATGTGGAAGAATACAACCGGCCCGCACAGCCCCTAACTTCATACACATTGAATACGTTTGGGATGATTCACCTCTCCTCTCATGATTTATTTCCTTCTCTGTTAGTTCGAGTCACTATCTGCCTGTCTGCAGTTTCTAATTTGATGATCGCTCACATCTTAAAATTCAACCTCTGTAGAACCGGACTCCTTGTATTGCCTAATGTGTATGTCTTCTTTCAAGTCAATGTGCCACCATTAGCTCTACATCACAGGCTGTCCTCCTTGACTCTGGTCTCCCCTTTACTCCTCATACGCAGTCAATACCCAAATCCTCTTACTTTCAGATTTAGGCTAATGTCAGACGAACGCAGTCTGAGCGCACTCTGCGTGCAAGCATAATGGACAGACGTACTGAAAGATACTGTAGACACCACGGGCTCTGTTACATTCCTCACGCATGGGTTTTGCGCGCACGCAAATGCGCATTTGCGCGAGGACAAAACCATTTGCGCAGAACGTCGTATTACGACATTCGTGCAAACAATGCGCGTTAACGTCCAACGCGAGTGACCCTGCGCGAACCCAGCACGAGCGCAAGTTCGTGCATGCATCCCATACTTAACATTGTGAGCGCCAATGCGTTCGTGCGCTGGTACGCAGATGGTATTACAATCTTCGTGCAACGAACGTTTGCGCGCATTTTCGTAACGTCTTTGAAAAGCTGGTGGTAACTGTAAATTTGATCGTCCTGGCTGAAACGAAATACACCAGCACAAAATAAAAAATACAGCACAGTACAGTTACACATTCTACACATACCCAAACATTAAAACTTATAAATTGTGTCATTGTAAATTTTTTCTTTTTTTGGCTGGTGATTGTTAATTTTTCTTTTCTTTTTTTTTTAGTTTGGAAATATTTTATTGGAAATGGGTGATTGATGATGGCTGATTCCCGTGACAAATCCCGTGACAAAACAGTCTGCCCACTGATTCCTGCACGCAACGTTCATTTGCGAACGGCTTTCGTCGGATTTGCGCACGAAAAGTCTTGAAGGAAGAAAAAAATGCGCTCTGATCGTAATACCACGTTAATTTTCGCGCAATAATGTTTAAACGGGCCGTTTTTTTTTCTTTTGACGGACATAGAAATTAAAGGGAACTATGGGAAATAAAATTATTATGAAAAATGATAAAAATTTGAAAAGGATATGAAAAGCCATTTTGTGCGTCAAGGTGCTGGACGTCGCAAATGCGCTGCATCTGACATCTCATCATCACTCACACAGAACGCTATGCGGATGTGGCGCACTCTGCGCGTCCATCTAGCGGTTTTACGTTCTTGCCTAACTTGCCTCCGTTTGCCACGTGCGTTGTGTGTGCGCAGTTCGGTGCGCACGTACTTCGTGTGTGGGTCTCTATTAATCATGATTCCATGCTACGACGGACGTTAAACTGCGCGGCAACACGGACGTGATAACTGCGTTCGTCTGACATTAGCCTAAAACATTGCATATCTTCAACCCTTTCTAACCAAGAACTACACTAAATACATGTTCTGGCTTCTATCTTTTGTCTTGATCACTCTAAACCTCTTCTCTTCTGCCTTAAAGTCTCCCAGATTACCCTGTATAGTGGATAATAAATCTCTCTGTTAGCATCAATTACCTCATGTCTTGTAATTCTCCAAAAATACCATTGACCTTTCAATCCAAAATAGCTTCACTTTTATCTCATTGATTAAATGTGTCTTTCCCAGGGCCCTGCAAAAGTGAAGAGTGGCCCTGCTCAAGTGTTTAATTTACACATAAACATTAATATGAAATAGTGACAGATAACGGTAAACACGTATAATGAAATATAACAAGAGTCTAGTAAACCCAAAAATAGTATAAATTACATGTACTGTATTACCTTTTTTCTTACAGTCATTTTAGGCTAGGGTCAGACGAGCGCATTCTGTGCGGACTGTGCGTCCATGCACAAGGAACGTACTTTCTGACTGACGACAAGGTAGTGGCCACACGGTCCGTTTTTGTGACTGACTTTTTTTGACTGATGTAGATGGGAAATAAAATTAATATGAAAAACCATTTTGTTCGTCAAAAATGCTGGACGTCAAAAATGCAGTCTGTCTGACTATGTTCCATCACTCACACACAAAGCTATGCGGATGTTGCGGAGGGGGCGCACTCCGCACGTCCGTTCTAGCGGTTTTACATTCTTGCCTAACTTGGGTCCCTTTGCCGCGTCCGTGGTGCGTCCGCACTTCTGTGCGGACGTACTTTGTGTGTGGGTCTCTATTGATCATACTTGTTTGCTACCACAGACGTTAAAATGTGCAGCAACACGGACGTGAACACTGCGCTCGTCTGACTCGAGCCTTAAGCACTAAGTCACCACTGCGCAGTATGAACAAAATATCTAAAATATCCTAAAAATAGATGCTTTAGGGCCATATTACATCCTCTACGCAATTGCGCTCACACAGCGCAATTTTTTTGCGCACGAAAAAAAAAACATCGCACAAAGGTTTACGTGTCATTCCAATCCGAGCGTATTTTTTCATCTGTCAAAAATTTTCGTGCGTAAAAACGACGCGCAAAAATGTGCGCAAAGTACGTTGCGGGCAGAAATCTGTGTTCAGACTGTTTATTTCACGGGATTCAGCCAATCAGAATTAAGAACCACCATTTTCTAATGTTAGGTTGTTGCCCCTGTCAAAGTCAATCTGAGTATACTGTATATGCTGCAGGAAAAAATAAAATGAAGCAATTTATTAATTTTATTGTTTGGGTATGTGTAGAATGTGTAACTGTACTGTGCTGTATTTTTTATTTCGTGCTGGTGTATTTTGTTTCGGCCAGGACGATCAAATTTACAGTTATCACCTGCTTTTCAAAGAGGTTCCGAAAATTTGCGCAAACCTTCGTTGCGCGCAATTTGAAATACCATCCGCGTACCAGCGCACGAACGCATTTGCGCTGACAATGTTAAGTATAGGATGCGCGCACAAATTTTTGTTCGCGCAGGTTCACCCGCGGTAGACGTTAACGCGCGTTCGTTGCGCATAGATAGGAATACGACGTTGCCGAATTTGATTTTTCCCCTCGTGCAAATGCGCATTTGCACACGCAAAACCACTTGCGCAGAGAATGTAATATGGCCCTTAGTATTTTGTGGGGTAACTAGATGTCTAATGTACGCCTCATTCATATTCCTCCGTTCGCACTAACACAGCCACATCAACTAGCAGTATGTTGAACTTTGTGACCGCATTCAAATCATCAGGGTTTGTGGGAGTCCTTTAAGTATACAAAACTACTACTTTATTTGCATCAGTTCATCCTATATTTGGCAAGGATGTTTAGTTTAATGTTATACTCTATGTGGTCATTTTGCCTACTTAAAGACATTGTTTTAAAGTTATGCTGGCATTTTAAGACAGCCTTGTTTTTGCAAAAGCTATTGACTTCTTTGCATATGGCAAATGCAGAGCTTCACATCATTTCACTGACACTTGTTTTGTTTCTCACTTTGAAAATGTCAGCATAGAAATATAGAAATGAAAAGGCAGTGTAGCAATGTTGCGACAATAAAAATACTGTTGCAATTTTCCATTTCCAGAAGAAATCATGCCATGGTGTACAGTGTAGGCTTGTGCACCGATTTTTTTTTCGGTTCGATTCGGTTCGATTTTTCGGATTTTTTAACTTTTCAATTCGGCTCGTTTCGAGCCGATTTCTGTTTCGATACGGTTCGGCTCGATTCGTTTTTCGTGTACATTTTTTTTTGGAATATCAACCATTTTTCGTATTTTCGTGTCACTTTGCTCGTTTTTTGTATCGACTTTTCGTAATTTTGGAAATTTTCGTTTTTTTTCCTTAATTGCACATGTTTTCGGAATTTCGACCGTTTTTCGTATTTTCGTGTCACTTTGCTCGTTTTTTGTATCGACTTTTCGTAATTTCGGAAATTTTCGTTTTTTCGGAACGTCTGTTCTCCTCGTTTCAAAGCAATAAATTTCGATTTGACACATTTCAAGTCCACTCGAAAATTCCAAAAATATTTCGTTTCGGCTCGGAAAACTTTTCGGATCTGCCATTTTCGGATCTAAAAATTTTCGGAAATTCGGCCGCATCCGAAAACACGAATCGGGAAATTTCGTGAAAATTCCGAAACCCGAAACGCACATCCCTAGTACAGTGTTGAATGAGAAACTATTATGTTGGGGAGTAAAACAATATACTGTTTATTGCTGCTTTAGGTTACATTTACCTAGATTGTACACACACCCTCCCCTTCCTATATTATCCTCTACCCCAGTGGTTCCAAATCCTCTCCTCAAGTACCCCTAAGGTCGGGGTCAGACGTGTGCACCATGTGCGCCTGTGCTGACGTGGCTGCAGGCGTCCGTCGCAGCATTGTGACGCTTCGACAGGGCTGTCCACCCACTGTAGCGAGCGCATGAATTGCACATGCTACAGAGGGTGTACTGCGGCCATGCTGAAAGCCTCCCTGACGAAGCGCTACAACGCGCATTCAACGTGGCTGCAAAGTGCGATCAAGCTCTGCAGTGCTGAACGCACTAACTGCACTCAGCGAGGTGGTCAGAGTGGAAGGAACGTCCACTCTCACGGACGTTCCTTCCGCTCTTAAAAACGCTCGTCTGACCCCGGCCTAACAGACCAGGTTTTCCAGGTATCTGAAGCACAGCCCAGGTGATATGATTCACTGCTCATTGATTGCAGGATTGAGTCTGAATTTCCCCAAGGTAATACTTAGAATCTGGCCAGCTGGAATACTTGAGGGCCATTCTTGGTAACCACTGACCTTCCTGACAGCCTACGAACCACCATATCTTCCTATTGTTATACCTCGTGTCTGTATCCTCTTTCTTGTAAAGTGCTTCAGAATCTCTTGAAGCTATATACTGTAAATGCTTATAATGTAAAGTAATATATCAGCCCCATCACGTGAATATAACCTGCATTGTGAATTTTGTCACCTAATGTAGTTCAATATTAAAAAATTTCCATTTCAACAATGACACAAAGTGTACGGATTTTTGTCGCACATGTAAAACTTTTATTTCTGTTCAACACCATAGCAGACTTGATAAATATGTCTTTGAGTTATGTATGTTCTTTAAATAAACTGAAAATCGTATTATTAGACTGGCTTTTTTGCACCGTTTCTGTTATTGAATGAAGTAAGTTGACTACATTTATGTAGAATGAATTCTCAGTACTTGTTCATTAAAAGCTACAATTTGTATGTATGGATTTGTACCAAGCAAAAAAAGAAGAAAATCTGCAGCGAGCGCCCAGTGTTGCACACTTTTGTGTACTTATCTTAGCTCTTATGGACAGTCTGATTATTACTGTTCAATAAGGTCCACCTCTTGTGGGAGGACTTAAACTTCAATCCCAGTTTGTATAGTTTTTTTATAGGGTGCCATTATACCTGTCAGTCTGCACTATGTTCTGCATTTCTTCATTCAAGACCCTGTGATTGATTACGATTACAAGAGAGCGATTGTGTGGCCACTAATTACCCTAACGCTCAAGACCCTAGAGCCGGCTGGCTCAGATAAATGTGAGTGGGACCAAACTATATGTTATGGACTCTGTGACTGTTATAGTCTGCACCATGATTTCTCCCCTTTATTCTTTCTGAGGTTCAATTGGAAACATTGGAAAGTTGAATAACCACCCGAGATTGGAATTTCCCTCTGCGGTACGCTTGCTACCCTTGATTTGCTCTTTCTTGATTGTATTGAACAAGGACAACCCCACTATGTGGACAGCAGCATTGGGACTTACCACCTCCTCAAGGTTCACCATCAGCGCCTATCTATCTTCTATATATTTGTATAGTTCTTCTTTACAGTGCAGCACAGAGCTTCCAATCTCTTGTATATTCGCAGCAGGGAAAGTTTTTTTCACAAACCACACTTTCCTCAGTTTACGTAACCTCAAAAAAAGCAGAGACAGAAATCCCATGACATACTACCAGTAACTTCTTTAAGAGATGTTTCGAAGTCGGTCTTACTCACCCTTTTCTGGGCCTATAATGAGACCCCATATACTCGCTCAAGGGTTGTTGTTACTGGCACAACCCCCACAAAGTCTTCCACCGATTCTGAATACAGCCGTCTCAGTATCCTCAGCCAGACAGAAGGGGATATGCCCGATTCGATAAAAAACTGGTTATTTATTAGACAAAAATCATCCTTTACATAAAATATAGCAAATAAAATTAGAACAGACGCGTTTCGCCGGTTAAGGCTTCATCAGTAACATTGGTACTAGACACAAGTCCTGTATCGGTTTTAAAACAGTCCACCGGGACCAAGTTGTTTTTAGGCAAACTCCTCCTCCAATCATGAATGCCCTATTTCCGGACCTCGTCTTCGTTTGCTTTCCACTGTGGATTGATCTTAGTTCCTATTCCCTCCCATCACTGATTTCTCATAAATCAAATAAATGTATTTGTATTCATTTTATAAAAATAGTATGCCGGTTATGTACAAGATTTTAGATTCTGTTTTGTAACTGACATGCAAACTGAGACTGAGATAGCAAAAGTTTCTTTACTCTCAAATTTTCACCATGATTTTTAAATTCCTTCACTTGTGAAACTTTAAATTAAAATCTTAATTAATATTTGAGTTGAAAACAAGTACATTGGTAGCATCAACTATACCATTACTCACTGAAATTCGACCACTGACAAAAGCCAAGACTCCAAAGATCAAAGTGCACTGGAATCTCCAAAACGTAGGCATACGTTGTATAGATATTTCTACAAAGTAAACTTCAAAGTGCTGCTAAATTTAATGGACATTATACGATTAAAATGAGGTAACCCTATTGTCATCCCAGGCACATCCATACCGTTATTGTAACAGAAGGTCTGACCGATTCCCGAGTGTGGGAAATACACCCTGATCGGGGGGCTGAATAAGACCACTGTGACCATTCAATTTATGTTGAGTAGTCATTATGCCTAGATCAGGGGTCAGCAACCTGGACCTTCCACATGTTTTGAAACTACGTTTTCCAAAGAGGCTAAACCAACCTAATGAGTGCTTGAGCATCACAGTAGTTCTGAAACATCGGGAGGGCCAAGGCTGCTTGAAATGGATGAAAATCCATCCTTCGGATGCCAGTCTCTGTTCTAATCGGTGGAGAAATCAGGTAAGTCAAAGTGCGCACTTAAAGAAATCACACAGACAACGAATGGGTCTATGCAGCCTCTCTGGTCAAAGCTAGTGACTTCTCCTTATCTTTATTAGATTTTGATACATGTTTTATAGTAGTTTGCCGCATAAGCGAGTGGGAGTCAACTTAACATTTTAGTCAACTTCAGCATAAAATTGTGCACATACAGATTATTCTATCAACTAAATGAAAATCAAATATCAGCTATTTCCAAAGGTCACGGTATCATGCGTCATTGACGAACGTCAGCCGTTTTTCTCCATCATGGGTGTGTGGGTGGTGTCCTGTTCCAGGATGCAAAATGGCTCCCCACCCTGCTCCTGGTACCGAAATAAATTCCTCATGACTTTGTGGTTAGCTATTCTGTTGAAACAGCGGAGTTACGGAAGATACATTTTGATTCTCTCTGAAAAGACAGTTTTATTAAGTCAGCTCTTAAAGACATATTACCTACTTAAATGAGCATTTTTCTAGGCCTTTGAATATTATTAAAGCAGATACATATTCTTGTCCATAACAGCTGACTCCTGGCTTAGAGAGTCCCAATAACAACATGGCTTCCTGCACATTAGAAAAGGTCAATGGTGTTCACCAGCGGTAGAGTACCAACATCACTAATCAGAAAACATATTCTCCCTGTTTCCCTATGAAAATGTATTTTATTTTACAGATATTAAGTTTCTATCAGCTTGTTTCTAACTTTTTGTCTTCCATAAAATCTTAGCACATTAACATTTTAATGAATTTTTCCAGCTTGCTGAACTGAGTTTTACAATCAATGACGCCAATGGGCTTTGAGATTGGAAATTGCAAGAGGACAATTAGAATGACTTTTACAAAAACCAAATCCTCTGTTATTAATTAGAGTAATGATTAACTGCCAGTCATGTTTACCAGCAACACCGTCCAGATTTACCCGATAAGGTGTTAAAGTGCATTAACTCTATGCTGCAATGCGATATTGACAAAAGCTTCTCTGAAGCGAAACCTGGAAGATAGGCTTTGTTAGGTGCACAAACAAGTTCATAATAAACACAGTCAGTCAACAGAACGAGAGTGGACAATGAAAGCAGGTTTCAATAGAAGTCCAGTTACATCATGCATAAAAAATAGCTGGAGCTCATTAAATGTGATATAAATATAGGAGACATGCCCAGTCACACAGAGACAAGCGGTTCACAATTAATTAGCAGAGTTTGCAAAATTCAGCCAGTATCGTCACCTACATCGGAGTTTGATTTTCAGGGTTATTTTTCTATAAAACACATTTTTATGCAAATAGTGTTTAAATATAGTATCAGCATTTGAGCAAACAATGTGTGACCGAGTCCTTGGTAGTCAGGAATCTTTAGCAAAACATCTATGATCTGAGTTGACAAGTGAAGAACATTAACTTTTTTTGGAGAGCCTTATGCATGCTTTTTTGCCTCCTACACACTTTTTAGTTTGTCTTTTTCACTCTATAAAATATATCGGAAATACGTTGTAGGACATACAGTTGATACCCATGGGCAAAGTGCACACCCTCTGATAAACATACCAAGATGTAGCTACCGGGCAAAATCTAATGCCCAAATTGTCACATGATACTATACAACAATTGTGTTTACACTAATAATTATATTTCCACTAAAGATGTCTACTGGATTAATAACCTTGAGGTAAGCACTATCTAAATTGCAAAAATGGCCGATACTGTTGTCAATAGACACTTTTTGAGTTTCCTTATAAAAATGTGAAAGAGACAAAATGTTTAGTTCATTTTCCTTCATATACGTTAGGCATCTGTACTAGTGATTATTGACATTTCTGGAATATTGTTTCAGTGATTTCAGATTTATTTGTCTCTCTGATAAGTGAACCCTTTCATTACTCAGGGATTTTCCAGACACCACTGTCAGGAAACAGGGTTTTATTGGAAATCATTTTCATTAATAACACAGTAAGAAATATTTGGGAATATTCCCAATGTATTCCTTACTGAAGCAACCTATTTGGAAGGCAGATGTCATGCTCTGCTGGCCAAAAGGAGTTACTGCAGTTCTGTGCTCTGTGCATGATCAGCTGGGGAGATGTCAGTCATACTCGTTCCCCAGATTGATTAAAAAAGTGATAGCACCTCGGGTATGATGCCCATGGTTCTAAAACTTGAGGGACATGTTCTGGAACCCAAATGCTAATGAATTTCCTTTGCAATAAATGAAATTCCTTTGCATTGCTCCAATGGAATAGTATGTTGACTATAATCAATATCAGAGCACCAGAAGATGCCTCGCAGATCAAGAATAGTTGATCTTAGTAGTGAAGGTGTTAGGGTCTAATTGAATGGAAAGCAAATAGAAGCGGAGTAAAAAAGCTGGTTGGTCAAATAGTAATACAGTCATGGCTTGCCGAAATATTGCATCCTGCATATAGTGTGGACACAGGTCTGTAACCTTCTTATATTACTTCATTATATGAGCTTCATATTATTCAAAAAGAAACAGAATTTGACGTTCTTGGCACACAGAGCTCTTTTTTTATCATCACTGGTATATTGGTATATGCTTATGAATATAGAGTTATAATAACAGAGAAATCTTAACAGGTTGAGCTGTGATTCCTATTGTAATATGGGACAGAGAGGTGTTGGGAGGTAAGTGTTTTATCCCATTCATCCCATTTAGATGGTCACCTTGATTTTGAAGTACAAAGTGAAATAACTTGATTTTGATTATTGAACTTCGATGGTGTTAGTGCTATATAAATGTTTCAACTAACAACATACCAACCTTTGCTCAGTATAATATGGAATGATAAGTAAACAAAAAAGATTTCAGATTGTTCTGTGGTGTAATAATATCTAATAATTGCAGGGAGTATTAACAGAATCCAGGAGGATTCAATTAACCTCCCTGGCGGTGTTCCCGAGTGTGTCTCTGGGTTAAATTTCACCACTGAGGGCGGTAACCCCCGAGACACACTCGGGCTGTATACATCACCTCTCCCTGTGCTCCCTCGCTGATCTCTGCAGTCTCCTCCGGCGATCACGACCTCATACTTCCTGGATTCCTTCTCGCGAGGAGGAAACCAGGAAGTAATGAGGTCGCGATCGCCGGAGGAGACAGCTGGGGACATCGAGGGAGCACAGGGAGAGGTGATGTATCCAGCGGCATCCCGAATGTTGCTCGGGGTTACCGCTTTCAACATAGGAATTTAACCTCGAGCAACACTCGGGATGCTGCTAGGGGGGGCAAAAAAAAAAACTGACCGCTTTCAGACAGGAAATTTCAAAATAAATAGACTGCCAGGGAGGTTAAATGTCCATTATTGGTAATGTTTATTTATTTATTTATAAAGTATTTTACCGGGAAGGATACATTGAGATTTCTCTCGTTTTCAAGTACGTCCTGGGTCAAAGTAGATGTAGTTGTATTAACAAACATACAGGGTTATTCAAAAAGATCCGAATTGTGGACGAAAGGTAACCAAGCAGTTAAATTCAGCGTACAGTTACCTTTCTTGGCCATTCGGCTATTCAGAGAGCAGGCAGTTCGCCAAATGTTGGCAAATTGCCTGCACATACGCTGCCTGTTTGTTGCCTGTTCGAGGGCAGTGAAATCCCCATAGAGAAGCAATGCTTCATCTATTCAGAGAACACAAACCAGCAGTGAAAAGTTGCCAAATTTCCCTGCTGTTCGGTGGTTTCATTCGATAGGTTTATTCAGGCGAATCCCATAGGCTTCAATGTTAAAAATATTCCTGTTTTTATTCAATATCTACTAAACCGTTCATTATATTATTCTGCAGTAAAAAATCTATTGATAGATTTTTTAGGATCTTTTAGTCATTTTTTTATGAAAAGTTTGTTTCCATTTTTTTTTTAAATCGTTTTCTTTTTTCTGTAACTGCCCTTTTTATTATCATTCATTGGATCTTATATGTAAATTCCAGACATTTTCGTTCTGTAGTTTCTTTGCAAATACAAGGGTAATTCAAAGAGATCCGAATGGCTGCCGAAAGGGAACCGAACACTGAAAATCAGTGTTCGGTTACCTTTCTTGGCCATTCGGCTATCCAGAGAGCAGGCAATTCGCCAAATCTTGGCAAATTGCCTGCAAATACGGTGCCTGTTTGAGGGCAGTGAAATCCCCATAGAGAAGCAATGCTTCGGCTATTCAGAGAAAAAAAAACAGCAGTGAAAGGTTCCCTAAATGCCCTGCCATTCGGTGGTTTAATTCGGCAGGTTTTTTCAGGCGAATCCCATAGCCTTCAATGTTAAAAATATTCCCGTTTTAATTCAATATCTAATAAATCATTCATTATAATATTCTGCAGTAAAGAGTCTCTTTATTTATAGATTTTTTAGGATATTTTAATCATTTTTCTGGATTTTTTTTAACTTTACTTATTTTTTCTGTAACAGCCCTTTTTATTATCATTCATTGGATCATATGTAAATTTCAGATATTTTCACTCAGTAGTTTCTTTGGAAACAGCATTTCACTTTTCAAACATTCAAGCAAACTGTATTTGTAATTTATTCACTCCATTTGTCTGCGGTGTCGGGTTTTTCCGGCAGCTGCGCTGCGTGTGATCGGCTCCTGCTCGGGTTTTTCTGGCATTTTCGGCGGGTTAATCCAGATGTTTTTGCGGGTTTCGGTGTGCCTTCGCCGGGTTTTTGCAGTGCGTTTTCGTCAGGTTTGCGGCAGCTTTTCCCTGCACTTCGACGGCCCTGTGGTGCTTGCTGAATACACCGCAGGGTCGCCAGAATGGGATCGCCAAATCGCACCGAATTGAAGAGAACGAAAAGTCACCGAACGTGCGGTGACCTTTCGATTCTCTTTGAATTACCCTGACAGGGTTTTCACTCTCAAACATTCAAGCGTACTGTTTTTTTTTTTCACTCCATTCGTCTGCGGTGTCAGCTTTTTCCGGCGTCTGCTCTGCGCTGTGATCGGTGGCTGCTCCGGTTTCTCCGGCGTGTTTGGCGGGGATAATCCAGATGTCTTTGCGGGTTTCGGTGTGCATTCGCCGGGTTTTGCGGTGAGTGTTCGGCGGGTTTGCGGCGGCTTTTCCCTACACTATGACGGCCCTGTGGACGGTGTTTGCTGAATACATCGCAGGGTTGCCGAAATGGGATTGCCAAATCGCACCGAATTGAAGAGAACGAAAAGTCACGGAACGTGCGGTGACTTTTTGATTCTCTTTGAATAACCCTGATTGTGATTTACGTTTGCAAAACTTTGTGAATTATACCTTTTTATATCTTTTTTGCTCTGAAAATTTCCAGAAAAAATCTCAAGAAAATATCTTTGTTTTTGTCATAACAACTTTCTTATCCAGCATTGAAATTCAAGCCACGTTGGACAATAAAATGAATGCACAGATGTCAGATGATTTGTTTGCTTGTTAAAATGCATAAGAACAAATGAGGATACACCAAAACATGGGATACATTTATTTATAATTTTTGCATCTGTTTTGTTTTCTTTTCTGCATCCATTTAATGATGGATAGAGATATTTTATTTAAAGACAAACTGCAGCACATTATTGTTAACTTTTGTATATTCATTTCTGCTGATTTTACCTGTAGTATTTTTCCTATTTGCATGGAGTAAAAAAATCATATTTTAATATTTATTATTAACTGTTCCATGTGCAAAAATTCACATTTTTACATTTTGAATAAACTGCCAAACTTTGCTAAATTTTCCCAATTTCTGAAAGCGTACGTCAGAAAGAATCATATAACCACAAACATTATCATGACTATTTGTAGAAAAAAAACTGCACAGGGCTATTCAGAGAGAGGTGAAAACCTTGAGAATTGCCAGAAGAATGAACAATCTAGACCAAATAGCCAATTTGGAAAGTGAGATAAATGGGAGAATTTTTCTGGTTTGAATATTTTGATCTAGAATTTTCACTTCTCCAGTCATTCTCAAGGTTTTCACCGCTTTCTGAATAGCCCTGATAGTGTTTCTTTTTAGTAAAATTTGAAGAGAATTTATTTATTTTTTAATGTTTTTCTTTAAATAACACGACATATACACATAAGGGATTATTCAAAGAGCACCAAAATTCCACCTGAATTTCGGTGCTCTTTCTTGCCCTGCACTTTGGGGAAACAAATTCCCTGACTGTGGCGAATTCAGCATTCACCGCAGGGTCCCAAATTGCAGGGAAAATTGGCCAAACGCATCTGAAAAACTGCCGAAAAAAAGCTGACGATCCACCGAACAGAGCGACGACCAACTGCCGGAAAAAAACAACAAGTCGACGAACAGGGTAAAAAAAAGACCCAATGCAACTTATAAATGCTGGCAAAAACTACTGCACAAAAATGCCTGAAAATTACATATAAGGTCCTATGAATAATAATAAAAAGGACTGTTACAGAAAGAAAAAAAAAGCTATTTTAAAAAAAATCAGAAAAAACATTTTGTTGAAAAAAATCCCAAAAATTGGCTAAAAAATAAATAAGTGAATAGAATTTTTGCTGCAGATTAAAAGAATAAACAGTTTCATAAATATTCAATAAAAGCAGGAATATTTTTAATATTGAAACCTATG
Organism: Leptobrachium leishanense; assembly: GCA_009667805.1. Classification (NCBI taxonomy): domain Eukaryota; kingdom Metazoa; phylum Chordata; class Amphibia; order Anura; family Megophryidae; genus Leptobrachium; species Leptobrachium leishanense. The sequence continues at coordinate 72,547,323 of CM019064.1, read as the reverse complement.
GTATTTGCCTGATTAAACCTGCCGAATGAAACCACTGAACATCAGAGCATTTCACTGACAATTCTCTGCTGTTCGGTGTTCTCTGAATAGATTAACTTCTCTATGGGGATTTCACTGCTGCCGATTTGCACCATATTTCACTGACAATTCTAGCTTTTAAATAGCCGAAATTGCCCCGTATGGGGAAATTCACTGTAATTTCAGGGCCAGTTTAGCGCTCTGAATAAAGTAGTAATGATAGTAATGATATATTTTTATAATCTGCTGAGTCTGCTGATTTTTTTTATATGTTTTCAGGGTTATTCAAAGAGCTCCAAATTGCTGGCGAAAGGTAACCGAACAGAGAAAGTCAGCGTATATGTTACCTTTCCTGGCCATTCGGATATTCAGAGAGCAGTCAGTTTGCCAAATCGTACCTGTTCGAGGGCAGTGAATCCCAATAGAGAAGCAATGCTTCGTCTATTCAGAGAACAAAAACCAGCAGTGAAAAGTTGCCGAATTGCCCTGCTGTTCGGTGGTTTCATGCGGCAGATTTATTCAGGCGAATCCCATAGGCTTCAATGTTAAAACTATTCTGGTTTTAATTCAATATCTAATAAACCGTTCATTATAAAATTATGCAGTAAAGAGTCTCTTTATGTATAGATTTTTTAGGATCTTTTAGGTATTTTTCGGGATGTTTGCGAAAAAAAATTTCCGTTTGTTTTTTAAATCGTTTTTTCTTTTTTCTGTAACAGCCCTTTTTATTATCATTCCCTGGACCTCCTGTGTAAATTTCAGACATTTTCGCTCAGTAGTTTCTTTGCAAACAGCGTTTCACTTTTCAAACATTCAGGCGAACCCTTTTTTTTTTCACTCCATTCGTCTGCGGTGTCGGCTTTTCCCGGCGGCTGCTGTGCGCTATGATTGGCAGCTGCTTGGGTTCTCCGGTGTGTTTTCGGCGGGGTTAAACCAGATGTTGTTGCGGGTTTCGGTGTGCGTTCAGCGAGTTTGCGGCGACTTTTCCCTGCACTACGACGAACCTGTGGTGCTTGCTGAATACACCGCAGGGTGGCTGAAATGGGATCGCCGGATCACACCGAATTGAAGAGAACGAAAAGTCACCGAACGTGCGGTGACTTTTCGATTCTCTTTGAATAACCCTGAGTATGTCTGGGTGCATCATTAAAACATCACTTCAAATACAGTGGCGGCTGGTGACATTTCTAGTTGGTGGAGCACCAGACTGGAGACATGAATGTTTTTAATCATGACTAGGAATATGTCTATATGGCAATATGACCTCCAAAATAAGTGGGTGATCCCATATATAGGGAATAAACCTTACAGACATATACCTGTTAATGAGGAAAATAAAATGGCCAGAAATTCAATGACTACAAGTGTAATCCAGAAATTAGCCACAAGATGTACACATAAAACATTACTAAGAATAAAAAATCTAAAAGTGAAAAAAGTGATATTATTATTATTTTCTAAAAAATAAACTGAACACTAACCCATCCCATTTTATTCTAGGTACACAAAATTTCAGTGTGTTTACTATTGCTATTTAGCACATTAAGATAATAGTCTAAATTTATTTTTATACTGAAAAATAAATTATTATGGCACTGCTCCATCTGACTCTATGGAGGAGCCACCACTGTTCAAATCAGATCCTATGAATAATAATAATAAAAAGGTCTGTTACAGAAAAAAAGCTATTTTTTTTTTCAGAAAGGATTTTACCAGGAAGGATACATTGAGATTTCTCTCGTTTTCAAGTATGTCCTGGGTGGCGAGTATATACAGTTAGGTGTCTTGCCCAAGAACACTTACTGGAGAGGTTGCTCGCTGGGATTGTCTCCACAGTTAAACACGTTGAGCCAAAAACAGTTAAAATGAGCCCAGCACACAATGGTGAAATGGCTCAGCAGCCAAGGGGTTACATTTGTAGTTGGACCTTTCTGCTGTAAATTGAATATCATTTGGACACAAACTTAAATTTCCAGATCGGCCATGTTTTCCTTGACAACCATGTATATGGTCCATTTTTCACGCACTGCCTATCAGCCGGAATAAATTATCAGGGTTATTCAGAGAGAGACAATCTGGTTTGGTGGCTGTCTGGCAGGATTGCAGTGACTGTCCGACGGGTTGGCGGCAGCAGCGGCGTGTTTGCACCGGTGGCCGGCGGTTTTGCGGCAGTTTATATGATCGGATCCGATAATTTCTGTGAATTTTATTTTTTTATTTTTTTAAATCAGCACAGACTCAGATCCGATAATCTCACCGGTTTTGCGGCTACTTTTCCCCGCAGTTCCGGGACCCTGTGGTGAAAGCTGAATCACCACAGGGTCGGGGAATTTGATTGCCCGAAGTGCGTGGAACTAGAGAGCACCGAGATGTCGGTGACATTTTGGTGCACTCTGAATAACCCCTTATGTGTCCAGGAAAATATGGCTGATCTGGCAACCCTAACGCAAACACAGGGTCCAGTTAAACCTGAGCCATGAGCAATAATGAGTGAACCATTAAGTAGGTCTTATTCCAGCAGAGCTGCAGACCCAGTAATTTAAAAATCACAACAACAGCCCCCCCCAAAAAAAACCCACCATATCTGAGCATATCTAAATGTTAGGAATACTTCAATAGTAACATTTCACCCAAAGAGCTTTTTGTAAAGCAGCCAGACAACTTGGAAAGAGGGATTTATATGAAAATGTGTATTTTTATTCATTTGTTATGATTTATGGATGTATGTTGTTCTTCCTGTTCGAAAGTATCCTGCGATTCCATTGCATATTGTTTATGTATTTCTGTTTCAAATCCTGGAACATGACCTTACATATGTCTATGAGATTTGGAACCTCAATTTAACCCCCCCCCCTTTCTCAAAAAATATTTATATTTTCCCACCGGAATACTTTACAAAGCATACAAGAAATCATAAAATAGGATGATGTGGTTAAGCGGCCAGGTTTCCTTGCCTGATACATCAATCTAATCCAAATATTGTGTCTGGGGAGAAATTACACACATTAGCAATGCACTGTCATTACTTTAATAAGTCATTTGCTTATTAATAAGCAAAACTAATTGGATTTAATAATACTGACTAAGCTGAGTTACAGAAAAACAGATTCCGTGTAGTCATTATGTGTTATTTTAAGATATCTATAACTATCCAGAGTCATCAAGCTCCCTAAGGCTGGGGTCAGACGAGCGTAGTGTTCACGTCCGTGATTGCGCCTAAAAGTACGTCCGTGATAGCATGAAAGAAAGTCCATTGGAGCCCGACACATGAAGTACGTCCGCACTGAACTGCGGACGCACAACGGCCGCGGCAAACGGACGCAGGTTAGGCAAGAACGTAATACTGCTAGAACGGACGTGCGGAGTGCGCCACGTCCACAACGTCTGCATAGCTTTGTGTGTGAGTGATGGAGCGAGGTCAGACGGACTGCATTTATACGTCCAGCATTTTTGACGGACAGAATGTTTTTTCATTGTAATTTATTTTCCCCTCCTACATCCGTCAAAAAATAACTTCAGTGAAAAAACGGACTGTGTGACCACTACTGCGTCATCCGTACTGACGATGTCCGTACTGCACGCACGTACAGTCCGTAGAAATCACGCTCGTCTGACCCCAGCCTAACTCCTTCAATACTATAGGGCAGGGCTCAAAATTTCAAGTCCTGCGCTACTAGCCAGGCATTTAAATGTTACTCGCCACTACTTGACCCACCTAACCCCTACCCTGCCCTTAACTCCGCCCCTAAACACAACCTCTTAAAATTATCTTATGAAATTATACTGTTAAATGTTTTATTCTGAATAAAGTTACAAAATTCAATAACAACAACATTAATACCCAGGCATCAGATACCAGATACATGTATACCCAGTTGGAATATGCTGCGCAAGCAGCACAAAATGATTTACTGTGCTGCCTGGGGGTGCATTTCCACTCGCCCTCACTTAATTTCCGCTCGCCAAATGCGAGTAGGCGAATGGAAATTTTGAGCCCTGCTATAGGGGTTATTCAGAGAGAGACGATCTGGCCCCAAAATGTCAACAAACAGGTAATTTCCCCATACGGTGCCATTGCGGGGTCATTCGGCTATTCATAGAGCAGGCAGTTTGCCAAATTTTGGCGAATTGCCTGCAAGTACATTGCCTGTTTGAAGGCAGTGAAATCCACAATAGAGAAGCAATGGTTAAGGTTAATCTATTGAGAGAGAACGAACATCAGTGAAAACTTGCCAAAGTGCCCTGCTGTTCGGTGTTTTCATTCGGCAGGTTTATTCGGTAAACCCCATAGGTTTCAATCTTAAAAATATTCTCGTTTTTATACAATATCTAATAAACCGTTTATTATTTTAATCTGCAGTATAGTCTATTTATTGATTTCTTTTAAGATCTTTTAGGCATTTTTAGGGATTTTTTCAGCAAAACAAAAAAACTGTGGGGGGGCTCACTTTTCTTTTATCCTTTGCCACAGATGAAGCGCCTTAGAGGACGAGAAACACGTTTGGCCATTTAAATACCTGTTTTTAATGTGTTTTAATTTCATATTAAATTTATTCTCTTGAAACAATCGGCTTGCTGCTGCCTTCTTTCCTGCTACAAGGTTTGCATTCATTGCTGGTTTGGAAGAATTTCCTGGAGATATCATCCCTCCTGGCTCGACTGCGGGAGTGTGCGGCGAACAGGTCAGCCCTTTAACGCATGAAAGGCCTTCATATGAGAGCTTGCAGCTCTCATAAAGTGTGAGTAACAATTGATGCAGTCTGCTCATAATCTTGTTACTTTTTACAATATTTACCATTGTCTTTGTTTTTTGTTTATATTTTGAAGTTTTTCCTGTTTATGAGAAACCAGTGTGGATTCATCCACATGATATCTTTCACAAGGAACCGATCCCTCTTGTAAGCATTGTCCTGTGTATTTCTATTCATATGTTTTTGAGTTGACACGCTGTCCCCATTTCTCTATTGTTATTTGCAACTTTGTTCTGGTGACAGGAGCACCACATGGTGGGATTTAAAGTGACTCCTCAAGCTGTCCATCTAGCGCCACGGAATAATTGCTTCATATTTTATTATTAGATTTAGCCCTTTATAATTTTATTATATTTATTAGGTTTCGGGGTTATTATTGGTATTTTTAAAATTTTTAGTTAAGTGGGTTAATTGGACATGGCGGGACCTGGGGGTTTTGGATGAGGAGCGGTTGGGCTGCACTGAGGCCTAACCACTCTCCATATTAACCGTTTCTTGACCGTTTTGGCTTTGGCATAGCCCTTATGCCAGCAACTCAATGTACTTAACATCTTAACAATGTAATGCACCACAATATTAACTGAACCCAGCCTCAGAAATGGACTGATCATGGCCTTCAAGGCCACAAGACTCCACTGCAAGGACTTAGGTGGCATTGTGCTGTGTGTAAGCCGCAGCACCATCCAAGGGCTCTATTACATTCCTCGCGCAATTGGTTTTGCGTTCACAAATGTGCATTTGCGCGAGGGTCAAAACCCTTTGCGCTGAACGTCGTATTACAAAGTTCTCGCAAACGATGCGCGTTATCGTTTAACGCGGATGGACCTGCGCGAGCGTGATGAACTGTGCGCGTCCTATACTTAACATTGTGAGCGCAAATGTGTTCATGCGCTGGTACGCGGATGGTATTACAATCGATGCACAAATTTTTGCGAACGACGTTTGCGCACATAATTTTAACATCTTTGAAAAGCTAGTGGTAACTGCAAATCGGAACATTCTGGCTGAAATGAAAAACACCAGCACGAAAAAGAAAATACAGCACAGTATAGTTACACATTCTACACATACCCAAACTAAAAAATTGTGAATGCGTGCATATTTTTTTATTGTTGCAGCATGTATACTCAGATTTACTTTGACAGGCGCAAAAACTTAAGTGAGTCAATTAAGGTAAATTGATGTCAATTAAGGTTCTTAATTCTGATTGGCCGAATCTGGCGAAAAAAACAGTCCGCACATTGATTTAAGTTCGCTACGTTACTGCACACGTATTACTCTTCGTTTTGCGCATCGTATATTCGCACGTGATTTTCAGACGGATGAGAAAATGCGTTCGGATCGGAATACTCTGTTTTGTGCGATAACGCCGGACGATGCGCTCAAAAAATTTGCGCGAACGAGATTGCATGAAGAATGTAATAGGGGCCCAAATGTTTAGTGATGTATGTCAGGCGTATTGCACCATTATCAAACTCTAACAGGGTTATTCAAAGAGAGCCAAACTGGCCCCGAAATTGCACCGAACAATGAATTTCCCCGTATGGTGCAATTTCAGGGCCATCTGTCTAGACAGAGAATGGTGCAGCGCCACACAATATGTATCCACCACCTTGGCACCCCAGACAGCCGATCACAGGATATAGTGGTTTCCCCTACACCAATACGCACAAAATGTAGAATATATAACCTGAATCGGCGCAAACAATGCTTTCTGGGGTCCTGGGATCTCACATATATATAGGAGAAAAATAAACAGCAATAGTGCAATAAAGTTGATATCAATTCAATAGAAGAATAAAGATAATCTCCCACTCACAAGTCTAGAGCCTTATCACTGGCTCTAAGTGGGTCCAGGCATATGGGTAGATTGTCTTCCAATTTCTCAGGTGACCCCCACCTTATTTAGGCTGTTTTGTCCAGGATCATATAGTGGAAGATAGAAGAAAAAGGAGACACTCCTTGTGCAAATCTGAGGGAAATTATAGCATAGCAAATTCGAGACTTTCTACTCACATTTCCTCCCCAGAATGAACGCCCATGGGTTTTTTGGATGTCAGGAAACCCAAAAGAAAACCACCTAGGATCCAAGATAGATGGCACAGCTACAACAGGAACAGGAATTTCAAAAATTAAAATTTATTTAAAACAATGGTTCCAGAACGCGTTTCGCCGCATCTGTCTATTCAAAACCTGGCAATTCGCCAAATATTGTCAAATTGCCAGCAACATACAGTGATCTTCGGCAGCAGAAAAATCCCCATAGAGAAGTAATGGTTAATCTGATCAGACAACACCGAACAGCACCGAAATGTGAGTGAAATGCTCTGATGTTTGGTAGTTTCATTTGGCAGGTTTAATCAGGCGCATCCCAGAGGTTTCAATTTTAAAAATATTCCCGTTTTTATTAACTCTGTATTAAACCGTTTGTTCTTTTAATCTGCAACAAAACGCCACTTTACTTATATATTTTTTAGGATATTTTAGGCATTTTTCAAGATTTTTTTACAACTTTTTTAAATACAGAGGTAACATCACTGCTCTGCCTGGAGAGAGCCTGTGGAGACATGGGTTCGATCCCGACAAGCACCTCTCCAGTAAGTGTCCTTGGGCAAGATACCTAACGGTACATACTCGCCACCCAGGACATACTTGAAACGAGAGAAATCTCAATGTATCCTTCCTGGTAAAATACTTTCTCATTAAAAAAAATAGCTTTTTTTTCTGTAACAGACCTTTTTATTATTATTATTCATAAGATCTTATATGTAACTTTCAGGCATTTTTGTGCAGTGTTTTTTTTGCAAACAGCTTTTCAAAGTCGCAGTGCTGTTTTGATTTATTATTTTTTACCCCATTTGTTGGCTTGTCGGCTTTTCAGATCGGATCCGATGACAGTTTTGCGGCGGTTTTTCCGTTGAGATTCGGCAGCTGTTCGGCGGATTTTCCCTGCATTCTGTTGGAATTTCAATGTTCTTTGGATAACCCTGTAAGTGAATCCCGAACAAAGAGTTCAGTAAGACTTCAGATATTGAAAGAAAGTCCTTAGGGACCAAAATGATCTTTATAACAGATATTTTAATATATGTTTCACAGTACGTATTGCGTCTCAAGAGTGTGCTTCTACAATGGAGTTATATAAATTATCATTTTTTTTGCCAGTAATGAAAACAAGCAAGAAAAAGAGAAACGAGGCATTTATGAAATAACTTCATGGAATAAAAGAGATGTGTATAAAAAAAATAATCAATATTTATTTGTTCTATATTCTATCTTCTGTTGATTTTGAACTGTGCATTGCAACCCTTGTTCTTGAAATCCTTATTTATGCACGAAAACCATTATGTGTTAAAGGTCAAGAATTCTGCTTCCAAGAATGTTGTTAAGATTTTGTTATTATTATGTTTTTAGCAGACTTCAAAGATTAACTCATCCTTATGCAAATTCTATGAATATTTGTTTACAAATTATTAAGAGTCTTGTCACTGTAATTGCAGTGTTCTAGACACAATTATATATCTTATGATTTTACTATAACGTATGTGTTTCTGGTTTTGCCTCTAGGTCATGCTTTTCTACTCTAACACTAGCTAAAAACAAACACTTCAGGTGATATATAATTGTTATGCTACACATAAATAATAAAAAGAAACACATAAAATACATTTATAAAAGCATATGCTGCACAATTAAAATGGACTCCCTCCCTAAGTAGCCATCCAGTCATGTTTAATGATCACAAAAAAGCATTATGTAATCATAATACCAGTTTCAGAGGAACCCTTTTGTATCGTAAAATGAACATAATGTTCAGTTTAGCAGCCTTACTGCTGATTTTACTTCTTAGGATCAGGCAGAATTTTAATATCCAGAGGTAGAGTTTGGTCTGCTATACATCCCACCAAGATCATATGCAGAATTTATAGCCATATGCTGTGAATCCGATAATTGCATTCCATGAAAGACATAAAGAACCTTTAAGAATTTAATGACTTATCATTTTAGCTGGATGAAAAAATGTATTAGAAATGCCATAAAGTCATTAAATCAAAACTGTATTATTAAGCCTGCATTATTAAGACTGTAAAGGAAACAACTACATTGTTGTAGGTAAAAAAAAACCTGTTAATTACTATAAAAATTAAATTACATTTAGTGTCATGTATGTGTGTATATTGTAATACAGCAACCACCCGGGATACTTGGTTCCAGCCAAACAACACGGTCTTCTAGGGTTTAAAAAGCCGCAGCCTTGATGTTTGTGCAAATGAGTATTTTATTCCAGCAACAGACGCTACACTTGGCTTGAATCACAATTGCAAGTGATTTAAACTAAACAACAAATCAAAGCCTAGCTCATTTAGAGCTCTTACTATACATGCAGCACTCCTAAGTATCTAGAAACCATAATCTAATAAACAAAAACACAGCATTTCTTTAGAAGTTCTACTGCTCCCCATCCTCCTCTGAGCAGTCTGATTAAACACACTTCTGTCCAGCATCAGCAGTCTGGGAATTTACCTGCTGCTTAATCGATTAATTGGCAACAAGTGTGTGAGAAAATAGAGGCCATGCAGGATTCTGGATCCTATATACCTTCCCTCAATTACTCTCCCAGACATCCTGGTACCCAACCCATAACCTTGTCACAATATAAATATATATACATTTAACTTATGGTGGAGGGCAAAAAGTGAGATTAAAAGCCTCCACATAGCAAATAATAAAGTTTATAATTGTAAAAGACATTTACACATCCCAGCAATTTATGAGCTGTGTGGGTAAAGCAGTTCTCCGAATTGCTGGGATGTGTAAGGGCAGTATTTCAAAGCTGGTGCTAACTTAGTCAAAGCTGTTGTAATCTTAGCAACTCCACCATACAGGGTTATACAAAGAGAATCGAAAAGTCACCCCACATTCGGTGACTTTTCGTTCTTTTCAATTCGGTGCGATTTGGCGATCCCATTTCGGCGACCCTGCGGTGCATTCAGCAAGCACCACAGGGCCGTCGTAGTGCAGGGAAAAGTCGCCGTAAACCCGACGAACACTCACTGCAAAACCCGGCGAACGCACATCGAAACCTGCAAAAACATCTGGATTAACCCCGCCGAACATACCGGAGAAACCCAAGCAGGAGCCAATCAGAACGCAGAGCAGCCGCCGGAAAAAGCCGACGCCGCAGACGAATGGAGTGAAAAAAAAAACAGTACGCTTGAATGTTTGAAAAGTGAAAAGAAACTACTGAATGAAAATGTCTGAAATTTATATATAAGATCCAATGAATGATAATAAAAAGGACTGTTACAGGAAAAAGAAAAAACGATTTAAAAAAAGAAAAAGGAAAAAAAAATCGCAAAAAAATCACAAAAAATGCCTAAAAGATCCTAAAACAAAATCTAAAAATAAAGAGACTTTTTACTGCAGAATAAAATAATAGTTTATTAGGTATTGTATTAAAACGGAAATATTTTTAACATTGAAGCTTATGGGATTCTCCTGAATAAACCTGCCGAATGAAACCTGCCGAATGAAATGGCAGGGCATTTCGGCAACCTTTCTCAGCTGTTTTGTGTTCTCTGAATAGACGAAGCATTGCTTCTCTATGGGGATTTCACTGCCCTCGTACAGGCACCGTATGTGCAGGCAATTCGCCAACATTTGGCGAACTGCCTGCTCTCTGGATAGTCGAATGGCCAGGTAAAGTAACCTAACGCTGAATTTCACTGTTTGGTTACCTTTCGGCCACAATTTGGATCTCTTTGAATAACCCTGATAGACTATAATGGCTCTGGTAAGTTTACAACAGCTCTGGCTAAGTTAGCACCAGCTTTGAAATGCTGCCCTAAATGCTGCCCTTTATCTTTTTCAGAAGATTTTTGGAAATTTTCCAGTTCAGGAAATTCAAATTTGGGATTACTTGCATTTTGATCCCCAATAAAACTTTTAATCAAATGTCGGCTCTTGTGTCTATACTTTCGAATGGAAATAATGACCTTACCGATACAATTCACATTTATCGATTTTCTGATTTCCGAAAAAATAACAACTACTAAAAGATGCAGATAAATAGCTTTACTGATACTTCTAGCACAGTTTAATGAATTCCACTCCAAGCCCTTATACAGGACAGATATGGGTAATTGTTATAATATCCACAGAGATTCTAAAGGTTAAAGGAATTCTTCTATATTATTCCACCTATAAACATACTGGGAATTACTCCCCTCTTAAATTAAGGAATGAACCAAATGCCTAGCTACAGACTGTGGTGCAAATATACTGTATATATATATATATATATATTACAAGTTAAACCTAACCTTACATAGTTACATAGTTTCATAGGCTGAAAAAAAGACATGCGTCTATCGGGTTCAGCCTCTCACACATCACCTACTGCTGCTGATCCAAAAGAAGGCTAAAAACCCAGTCTGAATCGATCACCAATATGCAACATACTGGGAAAAAAATCCTTCTTGACCCCAGAAAGGCGTCAGATTTCTCCTTTGATCAAGAAGCTTTCGCCCGCATATTAAATATTATAACCCTTAATATTATGTTTTTGCAGGAAGTCATCTAGTCATTGTTTAAAAGTCTGTACAGACTCTGACCCGCCGAACAATTCGAGAAACTGTTGCAAAATCGCCGATCCGAATCAGAAAACCGCTGAAAAACCACTCAATGCCTCCACCGATCCGTCAAACAGACTGCCGAATCGATTCAAAAACAGCCGACAGCCTGTCAAACAAACCGCCGACCAGCTGGCATAAAAAGCCCACAAGCCACCGAACAGGGGCAAAAAATAAACAATAAAAATAACTTTTAAAATACATTTAGAAAAAAAAGAGTGCATGAAAATGCCTAGAATCTATATATGAGGTCCTATGACTAACAATAAAAGGGTCTGTTATAGAATGAAAAAAACTCCATGTAAAAAATCTGAATTAAAAATATCACTTAAAGAATCCTGAAATATGCCAAAAATATCCTAAAAATAAATAAATGAGACTTTTTGCTGAAAATAAAAAGAAACTGTTGAATAAATATTTAAGGAAAACGTGGAATTCTTTTAACATTGAAACCTATGGGATTTGCCTGTTTAAACCTGTCGAATAAAACCAAAGAAAATCAGGGCATTTCACTGACATTTTGGTGCTGTTCGGTGTTCTCTGAATAGATTAACCATTACATCTCTATGGGGGATTTCACTGCCGCCATTGGCTTTTTGAAAAATGGCCACGAATGGGGAAATTCATTGTTCGGTGCAATTTCATGGCCAATACAGTTCTCTCTGAATTACCACTTTAATGGCTCACTTGTAAATGTTAACGACCCGCTGAAATAATGCTCTAAATCATACAACCATAACCCATTGTACACAGTGATGATGTTAGAGAAATGTAAGTTCTAGCATTTTTCTCCTCTCTCTGCTCCCTATATGGGGGAGTGTAGACCATCGCTACATGTATGTAAAGTGATACTGCTCTGTGTGATGAATGGGGATGGGCTGCCGGTTCGATTCTGTTCTAAATTTGATTCGAACATCGGCAGTTTGAAAATTCGCGAACTTTGAACTTTTTGGGCCGTTCGAAAAAAGTTCGGCAATTTTTTTTTATTCTTTTTTAAAAAATGCTTAAAAAATCCTAAATAATCTAAAAATAAAGACACTCTTAATATTATAAGCAACGGTTTGGTAGATATTGAATTAAAACGGGAATATTTTTAACATTGAAGTCCTTGGGCTAAAACATTTCCCACACCTTTTTTAACATTGAAGCCTATGGGGTAAAACATTTCCCACACCTTTTTTTACATTGAAGCCTATGGGATTCAACATTTCCGACACCTTTTTTAACATTGAAGCCTATGGGATTCAACATTTTCCACACCTTTTTTAACATTCGAAATGAACTATCGAATGGATATCGACTAACTATCGAATTTGAAATGAACTATCAAATGGATATCCATTTGATAGTTCATTTCAAATTCGATACTTACTCGATATTGATTTGATAGTTCATTTCTAATTCGATAGTTAGTCGATATCCATTTGATAGCTCATATCAAATTCGATAGTTACTTGATATCTATTCGATAGTTCATTTCGAATTTGATAGTTAGTCGATATCCAAATCGGTGCACATTTTTTTTTTTAAAAAAAAAACGTGTTTTTTTTCCAACTTTCTTTCATTGTTTCCTGTCCCCCAGGGCAGTACCTTTTATGGTCAATATCTTGCATATATGCCCTTTTGGAGGGCACTTTAGTTTTTGAACTTTTGAGCCCCGTCGACTTGCATTGTGTTCGAATTGTGTTCGAGTTCAAACTTTTTCGGATGTTCATGTTCGAATTCGAACAGAACACGGGGGTGTTCGGCCCATCACTAGAGATGAACTGGCAAACTGTGAGAGAACAAGAGATTGTAGAAAAAGTCTTTGCTGATTTTGACTTGGGTGAGGTATTGCATTGTGGATGAATTGCTCAGATTGTTTTACGCCTTACAGGATCAAGAGATTCTATGTTGGAAAGAGCACAGTTGCTTTTCCCATCATCTCCATATTAATGGCAAATGTACCACAGCAGCAGTTGGCTGAGGTTGGGTAGATGTGTAATGCAGCTTCCACCATTGCTTCACCAATAGGATAAAATATATCGAAGGGTCACATCCTTTTTAAGATGTAGGTGATCTGCTCCACTGCAAAAACTTAAAAAGATGCCCCTATAGCCCACTCCACCATACATCAGTTTATGCCTTGATGAGAAAAAGAAAAAACTCCAGTTTTCACTTCTGAACAATATGTCTCGCTCTTCTCCACTTTGTAGACGATTACCATTGTTTAAGAGATCTGACGGGGTCATTTGTTTATAAAGAAGGTTGCAATGGTTCTTCTACAGCTCCTATCCCCCAGCACAAACATTTGGGACTATAGGGGTTAATCAGAGACCACTAAAATTTCACTGAAATTCCGGTGCTCTCTCACTTGGCTCACTTCGGCGAGTTCAATTCGCCGACCCTGTGGTGAATTCAGCATTCACCGCATGGTCCCCGAAGTGTGCCGAAGGGATCTACTGAACTCAGCCGACAACCCATTGAACAGAACGCCGTATGTATCCACAAACCTCTGAACGCAGCAGACGATCCGCCAAACGCCGCTTAACCACTTCACTGCGGAGGACGCGCTGAGCGCGTCCACCCGCAGTATCGTTCCTTGCGGAGGCCAGCGTTCTGCCGGGTTTCATGCTGATCGCTGGCCCCCCCGGTGCGGGCTGACATCCTCGACGTCAGCCCAGCACCCAGAACCACCGCCGGAGTAATTAGGTGTCATCGCGGGGGCGTGATGACACCTAATTCAGGTGCCCCCCCCCGCATGTGTGGAGGAGGCGCCTGAAAGGGAGGGGGTGAAGTCCTTCGGACCTCTCTCCCTCCCGATCGGCGGCATGCAGGGGGTTAACCCAGGCACCGTTTGGAAGAGCACAGCCTGCCCTTCCAAATGGTACCTGGCATTAACCCCATGAGGGCCGGATCACGAATCGGCGCCGAAAAGCGCCGGTTCATGATCCTTTCCCGGAGCTTGCCGACATCTTGGACGTCGGCAAAGCTTCCGGGAATGCCCCCTGAGGACTGGCGTCATCGTGCATAGCACGATGACGCCAGCCCTGGAGTTAACACCTAACTGCCACCAATGGTGGAGATAGGGGGTTCATTGGGACCCCCTATCTCCCGATCCGTGGCAGTTAGGGGTTAATGTTTGGTATTGTTGGATCGGCCAGAGCATGGCCGTTCCAACAATACCAAACATGAGTATGAAAAAAGTTTAAAAAAAAAAAAAATTAAAAAAATTCTAAAAAAAAAATAAACATTTTCTTTTCTTTTTTTGGTTCGTTAACGCAGCAATATTGTTCCCATTTCAATTATAATGTGAACAACAATGCTGCACTAACGATTTTTGTATGCGGTGCGTTTGTTAAAAATCGTGTAATTTTCCCCCAAAAAAAATGTAACGAGACCCCATTTCTAATTTTTTTAACAAGCGCACCCCATACAAACTATAACCGCAATTGCTCGCATGTTAAAATGTGAAAAAAAAACACTTTACACGTAAATTATTGAAAATTCATATTTTATTGCATTTTTTGTTATAATATACAGACAGGTCATGACATATACTTATAATAATGACATATTATGAATCTGCCGAGTCTGACGGAAAGAACGATATATAATATGTCTGGGTCATATACTAAAATAAGCCTTCAAAACACGTTTAAACATGATGAGCAAAATCGGTAAAAATGACCTCAGCACAGAGGCGGGAAATGCCTCAGCAGCGAAAGGGTTAACTGACCGTCAGCCGCCCTCGAGAAAAGGCTATCAGTTGCCGAACAAGGTAAAAATATTTTTTAACCCCCCCCCCGCATATTTTTAGAGGCGTTTAAAAAAAAAATGGAAATAATAAATAAGGTACTACGAATAATAATAGATAAATTATAGAATAAAAAGCAATAGTCATTTTAAAAAAATTGCATAAAAAAAATTGCCAACAAAATCCCGAAAAATGCCTAAAAAAATTATAAAAAAATTAATTAATAAAAAGACTTTTGCTGCAAATGAAAAGAATAAATGGTTTATTAGATATTGGATAAAACCGGGAATAATTTTAACATTTAAACCTAAAAGGGATTTGCATGATTAAACCTGCCGAATAAAACAACAAACATCACGGTATTTCACTGACATTTCTCTGGTGTTCGGTGTTCTCTGAATTAACCATTACTTCGGTAAGGGGAATATCACTGCCTCCAGAGGTCACCAAATTGCGGTGATCTGAGGCGAAATGCACCGAAGTTTGCTGTCAATTCGTCAAATATTGGCGTGGTTTTTGCAGCGATTTCTGTGTGTTTTCGGTGACTGTTCGGCGGTTTTGCGACGGGTTTTTCCTGCACTCCAGGGACCCTGCGGTGAATGCTGAATACACCCCAGGGTATGGAACTTTGATTCCCTGAAGTGCAGGGAAGCATGGGGAAGGAGAGAGCACCGACATAACGCCAACATTTCAGTGCTCTCTGAATAACCCCTTAAGGATTTCACTTTTAAGATAACCTTAACCGGGATTTGTTGCTGTATGGAGTCACGATTCATAGCCTTGAAAGGGAAAAACTCCTAAGACTCTCCATTGTAGAAGGTGTTCTAGAGGTTTACGGATCTTTTATGCCTCTAACAACTTTGTTGCCAGCCACCAGATGATTATTATAACAGTTCTGTAAATGTTATGAGATTCTTGCATTGAGGTCTATATCCCAACATTAAAAATGGAGTTATCCACCATTAAAATGAGGCACTCCTTGATTACACTGCTGCCAAGTGATCATGACAGTGGCAAAGCTTCCCTGTCATTAACCACAAACTTTATTGTGATTTTTCACATCGGGGTTCATAAAAAGGGGGAAAACGGGGATCAAAATGAATTGTAAAGCTGGATGCGGGTGAATGTAAATTCACATACTAACACATGCAACTCTGTCTAGTATGACATTATTGTAGGTGGTTGTTTGAGTGACATTATTAATACTATAACATTAATATGCTTTTTCACTGTAAGTGTTCATACGCTGAAAAGTGGTTCATGTAACCTGTTTGCAAAAAATAAATATTGATATGATCTCCTTTTTTATTTATTTTTTATAACACAAATTGCAAGACAGATCAAAGAAAATTAAGGATATTTTAAATTTTGTTATTTATGTTGAGACATGTATTTAAAAATAAAGGGATTACACTTTACAGAGGAAGGGCATCGGAAAACTATTTGTTCTGTCTCCTACCATTCACAGCAAGAGGCAGGTAATCTTTCTCTCCTATACACCATAGGATGAGAGGTAAGTTTTATAATTAATTTGTTTGGAGATTTTGCAGTTGCAAAATTGCTTAACACCAGCTCTTGGGAGCTAGTAACTTTTTTCTTTCAGCCACAGACTTGAATAACCAGTGACTGGGCATACTTTGTTCTTCACTGGCTACTCGTACATTTGTGCCTCCTACACAAAGTATAAGAAGTATAAACGCACAGTGATATTTCTCACTTTTCATGCTACAACACTTGACTCCTTTTGGATTTTCTTTTCTGTTGGGAATTATGGCTTCCAGCGTTAAACAACAGAGTTTAGAATTAGTTAGATTTATTATTATTATTTTGTTAAGTGCCATCAAATTTCACAGCGCTGTACAGAGGTACATTGGGTAACACGCCAATTTTACAATGTACCAAAAAAGCAAGTTGATATGTCACTAACATATATAGGAGGAGGCGAGGGCCCTATTCCCGTGGGAATTTACAATCTAGATGCGTGGAGGGGTGAGAAACAGGAGGGGAGGACTGCAGTGATGGGAATGATGGTATTGTAGAGAGATGAAGATGGTTATTGGGTTGGTTGGATGTTGGCTTCCCTAAACAGAGTTGTCTTTAGGGAGAGTTTAAATTAAGCCAGATTGGGGGAGAGTCTGATATTGTGAGGAAGTGGGTTCCATAGGGTTGGAGCAGCACAAGGAAAGTCCTGCAGTCCAGCATGTGAGGAGGGGATGATGGAGGATGCAAGAAGAAGATCATTGTTGGATCTTAGGAGGTGAGCTGGGGTATATTTGGTGAGTAGTGAGGACAAGTATTGGGGAGCAAAGATTTATTATGTATATCCTTTATCACAGGGCTCAAAATTTCAAGTCCCAAACTACTAACCAGGCCATAAGAGTCACTCGCTACCAGTTGCTCTACCTAACCACTACCCCGCACTTAACTCTGCCCCTAAACACATACCCATAAATACACTGTTAAAGGTTTTATTTAGAATAAAGTTACAAAAATAACATTAATACCCAGACATCAGACCCCAGATACATCATTTGCCTTCTTTTGGATCAACAGCAGTAGGTTATGTGGGAGAGGCTGAACCCGATGGACGCATGTCTTTTTTCAGCCTATATAACTATGTAACTATGTAATCAGCACGAAATAATTTATTGTGCTGCCTGTGTCTGCATTTCCACTTGTCCTCACTTAATTTCCACTCGTCAAATGCGAGTAGACGAGTGGAAATTTTGAGCCCCGCTTTAACAGATATATTGGATATTGGATTCAGATGGAGCTCAGATAGCACTAGTTTGCTCTGTATTTGTTAGTCTTTATGTAACGGACGTGTCTACAGCTCTTTTCAGATTATTACCGGATAGAATTTCCCTGCTTAGACTAGGGTCAGACGAAAGCATTTTTCCCCGCGAACGTGAAAAAGTGCGTCCGAGCGCATTGACGTATTTTTTCACGGAATGCGCAAAAACGGTCAGACGACGCGCATTTTTGGGCGTGATTTTGTACGGATCGTCAATAAAACTCTTTTTGCGTCTGGACGTTATGTAGGCTGGACATTAGCAGCGTCTGACATCTCCTAATAACGCACACACGCCGCTATGCCGCAGCCGCGCACTCAGTACGTCAGTACTAGCGGTTCAGCGTTCTCAGAAAAATGCGTTCAAATTCCACTTGCGTTGCACGGCCGGACTTTTGTGCGTCCGTACATCGTATATTGGCCGTCATTGCCCGTCATTTGCTGCTAGTGCGGCTGTAATTATGTGCGCCAGAACGCACGTTAAAAGTGCGCTGGTCTGACCCCAGCCTTAATCTGTATTACAAGGTGACATTGTAAAACATAAAATTGTAAACTTAAAAAACAGATTAGAATACAGGAGCTGAGAAATTACAAAGGAAAAAAATCTTTTTATGACATCCATCTTAATAAAGAGGTTGAAAGTCTTAATTCCATTAACATTTTTTTCATCTTCATTAATAAACATGCTTTTTTTTTTTACCAGTTAATGGGACTGAAAGTATAAAAAATTACCAATTGTTTGTTTAAAAAAATGTTTCTACATCTCTCGTTCTAGTGATATTAAAAGTCCTGTATAGAAAATAACTGCAATACATAACTATGTCTAAGGATGATTAAACATCACAGTATTTCAACTGTGTAAGGCAAAACAAATGTATATTTTACTCGTATAGTGAGTCGAACTCATTAAATTACTTCTATGCAATTTATAAATGAGTTTGCCCTTTTCACTTAGAATCTAATTTGTTTCCTTTTCTTCAAGAGTTTCCTAGTCAGAGCTGACCGTTTGGTCCATCGGGTACCGTGAGCGAGTAGGATTGGTATAACCTGCAACCCAGTGTCTGCCAATTCATTAGGAGTTGTTGCATAATATACAGTGGGCTCTATTACATTCCTAACGCAAATGTTAACGCTCACTTCCGTGAGCATTAACGTTTGCTGCGGTATTTACCGCATATTACAATCCAAACGCAAACGGGTTAAAAAACTGTTACTGTACTTTGTGCTCCCTATGCTTAACATGGGGAGCGCAAAGTGTTAATCAGCGCTGGAATTACAATGTCCCACTGCTGATTAACGCCTGACTCTGGTCAACACAAAGTTAACCAGAGCCAGGACTTGGTGTTAACGGATTCCGCTTCTGCAGAATTTGTTAACACCAGCCTAAAAATAAAAAATCTAATCCTATACTCACCCTCTGTCCCGCGGCGAGGACCGCGGCTCTGCTCGCCTCCTCCGGCCGGTGGGAGCAGGGAAAGACTGGGGGAAAAAGTCCTCGCAGTCGCTCCCTGTGTATTTCTACGCCAAGGCGAGATTTGGCTGGTCACGTGACTGGCAGGAAGGAACTCAATGGAGTCCTATGGACTCCAGCGAGTGAATGCTCGCGGCTGAGCTCAGCACTGCCGCAAGCATCCAAAATTTAAAGCTCGATAACAATACGTGGGTGCAATATATACAGTATATATGCATACATATATATTTTCAGTTCTAAAGATATGTATATCATTGTACTGTCTAAAGGAAAAGATTACAACTGATATTTTTATAGTGGATCCACACATACCCATGATCGTAAGCGTGCTTTAGCTATCAAATTAAAAAATAATATAATTTAAATATGTTTACATTTTGTTCATTATTGCAACTGGCCAGGCGTGCATCTGACTCCATCTAGTGGTTCAGAAGATGACGATGGACCCACAACAAAGCGAACTGAATAAATAAATATAACCAATCAAATCTTTCATTTTTAAAATATGGTGGATTGTTGTGTTACATTGTGCTGCACGCTGCTCAATCACAAATATATATAGGAGAGTATAAAATGAGAATCTAGATAAGAAAGCATGAAAAAAATAATAAAATCACTTAATCAAACTGCTGAACTCCTAGAGGAAAAATGCTACGCTGTTCATTCTTTACAGACATTTATACAAACCCCACAATGGCTCTGTCACTCAACACATCGGCGTTCTGAAATTCTCACTTTAGACTGTATATCTCTGACAGACCAGGCAAATGAGCCAAGCGAAGAAAAGAAATCAATCTAGACATGCTTTTCTGTTTCCTTAAATTGTAATTCTGGGTGTTTAACCCTCTAGGAATTAGAAGAATGTACATGGAATTGTGTTAAAGCCTTATGTTTTCAAACAAACCAGAGTAGACACTATTCAGCAAATTGCAGATATTTTCATGTTAGACGTTTCCTCCATTCTATAGATCTATTTTCACCTTTTTGGAACTTTACTTTTTTTCTTTTTTTTATAATATACATTACGTGGCAGAAACTTTGCCTTTCAGGCAGTATATTGCTGTAGTTGAATATTTTTTTATATTTAAGTAAAATTGTATGTTTCATTGTTGTTAATCAATATTCTATTTATAAAGCAGATTCCGACGCTCTGTACAAGGTAAACGGACAGAGTATGGTACGAAAAACATTTCGACAACACAAAACCTAACAACGGTGATACACTAGGGTTACAGAACCCTTTTCTTGAAGGAGCGGAACAAGAGAAAAAACTAAATTCTGACCGAATACTCTGAAGTACCATACCACATACTTGGATTTGAGTGTTTGTGATTAATAAAGGAATTATTTTAGAGAAAATATTAGACTCTATCAGGGTTATCCAAAGAGATATGAATTGCTTGAGAAAGGTAACAGCGTTCGGTTACCTTTCCTGTCCATTCGGCTATCCTGAGAGCAGGCAATTCGCCAAATTGCCTGCACATACGGTGCCTGTTCGGTGCCTTTTTGAGGGCAGTGAAATCCCCATGAAAAAGCACTGCTTCGGCTATTCAGAGAACATAAACCAGCAGTGAAAGGTTCCCCTAATGCCCTGCCATTCGGTGTTTTAATTCGGCAAGTTAATTCAGGAGAATCCCATAGACTTCAATGTTAAAAATATTCCCGTTTTAATTCAATATCTAATAAACCGTTCATTATAAAATTCTGAAGTAAAGAGTCTCTTTATTTATAGATTTTTTAGGATACTTTAAGCATTTTTCTTAATTTTTTTTTTTTTAAAAGTCCGATTTTTTTTTTTTTAAGTTTACTTCTTTTTTCTGTAACAGCCCTTTTTATCATCATTGCCTGGACCTCATATGCAAATTTCAGACATTTTCGCTCAGAAGTTTCTTTGCAAACAGCTTTTCACTTTCATACATTCATACAAACGGTTTTGCTAATTTATTCACTGCTTCATCTGCGGTCTCAGCTGCTTCGCTGCATGTGATCGGCTCCTGCTTGGGTTTTTCGATGGTTAATCCAGATGTTTTTGCGTGTTTTCGGCGTGCATTTGCTGGGTTTTGCGGTTAGTTTTCGTCAGGTTTGCGGTGACTTTTCCCTGCAATTCGGGGACCCTGTGGTGTTTGCTGAATACACCGCAGGGTCACCGAAATGGGATCGGCAAAAGGAACCGAATTGAAGAGAACGAAAAGTCACCGAACGTGCGGTGACTTTTCGAATCTCTTTGAATTACCCTGTATGTCATATTCTACTTTTTAACTCTTACCTGTTTCACTTCTCCCTATAATCTTTACGTGTGACCAGCGTAGGTGTTTTTTTACGGTATTCCACATTCTTTAGTAATCCCCACAGAAAGAAAACGAGGAGTGTTATGTCCGGGGAACGTGAACGGAATTCAACAGCACCTCTGCGTCCTATCCAATGTCCTGGCAGAAAGGCTGTTACGTCTTGGTGGTAGTGAGGTGGTAAACCATCTTCTTAGAAGTAAAATTGCTCATCTGCATACAGTGCACGATTGGCCGGTAAAATGGATGTGCAAAGCATGTTGACTTACACTGGATCAGTGACTATGCCTTCAAAAGAGAATAGTCCATTTAAGACCCTTGGAGGACAGTCCCTGCCATTTTCTGTACAAAGTCCTCATCTCCATGTACTATTTGTCGAAACCACTCACAGCACTCCATTCTCAGATCAGGGTCATCTTCAATCATGGTGTGTAACAGTCTCAGTGTATAAAATCAGCTTGATCTGCTAATTCCCGTCTCAAGTGCACACTGTTTGACAGATATTTGTGGTGAGTGTGTAAACTGTTGCACCAACTTATCAAGGAAGCAGAAATTGTTGCTGTGCGACGCCTTCCAGACCTTTGTGCACATCATACACAGTGCCAGCAGTTTCATACTTATCACGAGTCCGTGCGATTGCTAGCTGTGTAGGTGTCATGTACCCATGCCCTGGAATCCCCAGGCACAAGCTCCTACCCATACCGCATCTCTTCGCACAGCGGGTGGCCAGTGTCCCATTGGAGATGCGCTCGCTTCCCTGTCTGCAGCCGTAATGAGCCGTGCATGCGCAGATGGGTCAGGCACCTCCGGCGTGCATTACAGGGAATGGCGTCGCACCCCGATGATGCAAGCCCGGAAGTGAGTGCCGGCTACAGTGGGGAACGCCGGCACCTGTCTACAATCAACCCTCCATAAAAGAAATCGGCAGATGGTGAGTAATTGCTTGTTTATTATTCTCAGAATACCTAGAGCTACCTTACCTACACCTTTACTGGAATCCTCGTTGCCAAACCTGTGCATACCCTCTTTGACCATTCTTGAACGCTGCCTGCCTCTCCCACCAATTGCCTCCACTCGACTACTCCTGAAAGCCGCCTGCCTTATTGACCCTCTGCCTTCTTCAAGACCACAGAATGCTACTAATGTGCTTGACTCCTCGTCTCCTCTTACGGCTCTTAAGGAATCTTCTTACTACCTAACCATGTCGCTCCATACTAGTAAGCTTATTGGACTGTGTATTGCCATTCTATACAATATAGATTATATATATATATATATATATTGCTTACTGAGCCTCTTCTCGAGTCAAAGATTCCTAAACCCTGACACCACTATTACTGCATATAAGGTGCCGTATACATATATCTATGGCCCTTCTTACAGTGGTTGTTCTGAACAGGACTACTAATTAGACATGTGCATTCGTTTTAGTACTAAAACGATTTAGTCCGAATTTTGGGATAATTTAGTTTTCATATGACTCAAGAGATACGAAACTGCTCAGTACAAAAAACTAAAGAAACTAAAATAAAATGCACTACATTTTAGTTTCAGTCCTTTTTGTGATATTACATTGATGAGTGAAGGAGACCTGCAATGAAGAGCGCAACATCGCAAAGCTACAGAAAAGGTTTGTATGCGTAATCCTTCCCGAGCCCTACCTGAAAATCTGACAGTGATAGAATTCCAGAATACTCACTCGCAGCACAGACAGCCAGCACAGGAGAGGATACCTTTACTTAACCCTTGCATGTTTATGAGGCAGACAAGATGATAAAAGCAGCTGGAGAAGGAAAACATTCAAATAAATCACACTGAAAGCTAATGACAGAGAAGGGCTGGATAGTAAAAAACCCTTTATAACAAGCAGCGCTGGGAGAAGAGAGGGACTTTATGAAATGCGTGTTATCTCCCCTCCCGCTCTGCATAATAGGGGCTTAGGTCTGAAACATTTTATATTATATTATATTATATAATACACGGTTTATATAAAGTCCTTCTCCTCTCCCAGTGCTGCTTGTTATAAAGTTTTTTTTACGTCTGATACATTTAGTATCCAGCTCTCACAGTTACTCTGTCATTATGAGCCTTCAGTGTGATTTATTTGAATGTTTTCCCTGGATTTAAAGTGCTTTATTTTATTATAAAAATAAATTTGCACCAGTCATCTCTTCTCTGAGCTTTCAGACCGATTTATGTTAATATTTTACCTCTCCTCTGCTTTTATATTCCTGTGTCTCCCCCACAGAGATACAAAGTTTAAATAAAAGTTCCCTCTCCTGTACTGGATAAGCATTGCATTCTGAAGTTCTGCACCCTCCACATGCCAATGCAGTAGGATGTTCTATACAGAGAGAGGCATTAATTAATGCAGGTGGATGTTCTATATATTATACAGAGAGGGGTATTAATGCAGGAGGATGTTATATACATTATACAGAGAAAGGTATAAATTGAGGAGGATGTTCTATACAGAGAGGGACATTAATTAATTCAGGAGGATGTTCTCTACATTATACAGAGAGGGGTATTAATTACTGTAGGTGGATGTTGAATACATTATACAGAGAGGGGTATTAATTAATGCAGGAGGATGTTATCTTCATTATACAGAGAGGTATTAATTAATGTAGGAGGATGTTCTATACATTATACAGAGAGGAGCCTTTTTTTAGCCCTTTAAATCCAGTGGCTGTGAGTGCTGAGATCGGCTGCTTGTTATATTATCTCTCAGTACAATGTATCAGGCTCAGCTGTTACAGTAACTGACTGTAACAGCGCTTAGAGTTTCAGTAAAACAAGGAAATAATATTGTTCTAACCTCATATATAAAAATATTATTTACTAGTTTTACTGAAACTCTGAGCGCTGTGATGAGCAGCAGCAGTCAGTTACTGTAACAGCTTTGCCTGACACACTCTGCTGAGAGTGAGAGATACTGTAACAAGCAGCGATCTCAGCCCTCTGAGAAGCCACTACAATAATAATTGTATCCACTGGTTTTCGGATGAATGAAATTAGTTTTCATACTAAAGAACTGAAAACGAATTTCTTTAGCAACTAAATAAATTTCATTTTAGGACTGATCCATTAGTTCAAAACAAAATTTTGTGCTGTGCACATGTCTACTACTAATCCTCAAAGCCGGTTCAACCTTTCCTTCTCATCATTTCATATATATATATACCTGAGTGTAGGTGGTTCTTGTTCCAAACTCATGTCGCCATTGTCGTTGAACGTCACACACATTTTCAAATTTACAATACCACTTCAAAATGCTCTTTCATTGCTCGAAAGTAAATTTTCCGCCATTTTCTTTGACTCTCTCCTGACAGCCACGTGATGATATCAACAATGGTGCGACTACTGATATCTTTAAAGGAAACATAATATTACACATTTCTACCACAATTCAATATGGGTTTTAAGAAAGGGTATATAAACAA
The DNA here is from genome assembly GCA_009667805.1 of Leptobrachium leishanense. Lineage (NCBI taxonomy): Eukaryota > Metazoa > Chordata > Amphibia > Anura > Megophryidae > Leptobrachium > Leptobrachium leishanense. Next base: position 72,522,196 of record CM019064.1, on the reverse strand, counting down.
CCGTTGAAGTGTATATACAGTACAATTTTTTGGGCCCCTCTGTATATTGGCACCACCAGCCGAGCATCGATCTGCTTCTTTGAGAGAAGGTTAGAGACCTTAGAGTTGGACAAAAGATACCTTTAATATATTTAAAAGAAAGAAAAAATTTGATGTTTGCCATCAGGGCTTACTAGTAAACCCCTTCATTTATTTCCTTCTCTTCCTTTGAATTCACCAATAGAAAATGGGACCCTAAACAAAGGCAAATAGAAATCCTGGGATAGGTTACTTTGTACAGGATCCCCAAAATGTCTAGCATAAAAATGAAACCAAAGTTGATTGTTATTCTTCACACTAATGCTAAAGTGCTTCTAAGAATAAAGAAAAACAAACAGCTGGAAAGGGATTTTCTGTTTATAAATGGAAAGAAAAAATAGAAACAGAAAATGATCTTGACCATAGGACCCATCCTATCATCCAGATCAGCTGCCTCAGCATATTGTTCCCAAAAGAACAAACAGTCTTGAAATATCTACTTCCAGAACGTGGGTTCTTGTGGAAACACAAAGGAGTCATATGAACTCTATAACTGATGTTGCTAGTGGAGTTTCTCACAACTAGTGTTAATGAGCCAATTTAAAATATTTTCTGAGCCACCATTCTCTGGTTACCAGCATCGTCATGAAACAGCGAAAAAAAATGAACTTTTTAAAATGTTGCCATACAGATACTGCTAGTTTGGAAGTTCTGTAATTGTTGTATGATACACAACATATATATGAAATGGGAAACAAACTCAACAATGAGCATACACATAAAATAAGTTATTTATCATACAAAACGTCTTAAAATGTATCGATATTTACTAACAATATTTGTATAGCACCAACCAATTTTGCTGCACTTTACAAATAAAACTAATACTGTAATAATGTAAAAGTATGTATTATAAAAGCATCTAACAGAAACAAGAAAAGTTGAAAGAAGAGCTATTTAAATGGGGTAAGGACATAAAATCCACATTCAACCATAGGTTTCTATGGTCTAATTTAATAATATTTTTTAATTGACATCACTTGGAGAATTTCTGTACCAATAACATAGACATACACACGAAGAGAGTGCAATCAAGGGTGAATATTATAAGATAAAATCTGAATACTTGTAATCACATAATTGCATTCACTCAATTGTAAAACATAATTTTAAAGCATTTTTTATTCAAGGTTGTATATCAAACACCATTTGTAGGGGTGGTGACAGGGTATAACAAAACCCAGCATGTACTAGCTACACAATCTTCACTTAATTGAGTGTAAATGTTTAATTACATTAGGGATAACCAGAAGCAGCCCTTAGGTCTGTAAAGCCAGCCAAAGGCAATTTAGCACCTGTTTTGTAATGGGCTGTGAAATGGAACCAGACATCTGTGAAGAATAACACAGACAAAGTCAGAGGTCTGAGCAGTCCTGAAAAGATCTACAAACACATATAGATATATATAAAGATGATCAGATGGAGTTTTGCTTGGTGTAATAAAGCAGATGCTATTTTCCAGAAAAAAAGAAAATTATATTTTTACCAGTCTTCATCAAAATCAAGTTTTAAAATATGTGTGAACTTTACAAATAACATTTTCATTACATCTAAAATACCGCTTTCATATATGAAAACTCTTTGGTCTCTGCTTTAATGCAAAACTGTAGATTCAGCAGAGTTAAACTCTCAAACGCAGGGAGGTTAAAAGGCAAAACTGGAAACTGAATCCTCAAAACTGTAATTAGCATCTAGTTCAAATAATAAGACATGATTTGCATATTGTTACAATTAGCATTAATTAAGAAGGCATGCATGTATTTCTCATGTTCTGAGACCATGACTCAATGAAGAAAACACATAAACATAATGAAGTGTGAAGATACTTATCACATTCAGTGACATTTCTCTGTAAATCAAAACTGGACAAATGAGGTGGTTAACTTAATTCAAGCATTTTTTTTTTAAACAATACCTAAAACAGATATTTTGTATAAAATTAAAAATCAACTATTTATAAGAATAGTTACCTTTTAATTCCATGTTCCGTGATTGTCTAACTCCCCCAAGATGAGCTTATTTATTTATTTATTTATTTACAAAGTATTTTACAAGGAAGGATACATCTCGTTTTCAAGTATGTCCTGTGTTCAAGAGCATTGACTTGTTACAGTTGTTACAGAAACACAAAGTAATAAAATGCAAGATATTAAAAAACAAAATACAAATATACAGATTAACAGAAAAATCAATATGTAGGACATATAGTCATTATGTTACATGTTTACAGGTGCATTCTGTATCGAGGTATGTTAATAGGGAGCTTCTTAGATTTTGTTGACCACCATCCTGTCCCTGTGCCCCGCTTTGGCTTGCAGATGATATTTTGTTAAACAATAATTTATGACAACCCTAAATAATTCAAATACAATATCTCCAGCTATCCTGGTAAACCTGTTTAGAAGCAGTAGTCACAACTGTACGATCTGCACAACCTTTTGACAAATATGAATACAGCATACAAGCAGTAAAATAAGTATATCATAATATTTAAAATACAGCACCTGACCAAGACCAAATAGGAAAAATGGATATGCCATCGTATGCCTTGGTTGCAAATCAAGTTTTGGCTTGTTCAGTACTAATGTGGTACTAAAATAGCTACAATTACCAGGTAATACTTCAAACACGTTGAGTAAGAGGGGGGGGTGCAGCATTATAAAATTCCTATAGAGAGTTAGGTTTTTTTAAGTATCGTCTTAGGCTAGGGTCAGACAAACGCATTTTTCTTGTCTACCATCAAAAAGTGCGTCCATACGTCTGGACGCACTTTTTCACGGAAGACGCGATAGCGGTCATACAGTGCGCAATTACAGCCATATTTTTGACGAAGCTAGAAAAAAAAAAGAGAAATCTGAGTAACCAAAGTTTGCGTCTCTGGACGTTATGTTGGCCGGACATGGAGCAGCGTCTGACGTCTCCTAATCATGCACACACACCACTATGCTGACGCAGCACACTCTGTGCGTCAGTACTAGCAGTTCGACGTTCTCGAAAAAAATACATTCGTTGCCGCTTGCGTTGAGCAGCCGTACTTCATATATTGGCTGTCATTGGACATCATTTGCTGCTACTACGGCCGTAATAAAGTGCGGCTGAACGCACGTTCGCACTACGTTCGTCTGACACCAGCCTTAATGGCAAGAATAGGATCGATATCTTGAATGCAGAACTGCCAGTCATCAGATATTGGATGGGATAAAACCCTGATATCAATTCCTAGACAGAAGCAGAGTTCCTTGCAGTAAGCCAGAGGTCGGAACCAGGGGTTAAAAAACAAGAGACTGTGTCATGGTCAAGAGCAGAGCTAAGGTCAGTTAACAAGGGAATCCAAATGGGAACTGGGCAGGCAGGTATAGGGGCAGAGAGTTCAAGCACACACATATATGTAGCATTGGCATGTTTGATGTCAAATTGGCTCAGTGTGCAGGAACATGGGTGACACTAAATTTGTTCTGTCCAATACTATATGGGGAACTTTATATATAAATCATTCTTGACAATGGGTGCTGTGTATTGCCCAATGCAAGGTGCAGGGCTGACACAAAGTGTGTCATTCTGTACATCACATGGATAGCCATGATGACTGTGTTTTCCTTTAGGACTCGTGGGCTATCCCTAGGATGACATAATAGCAGGCAAACACTGGAGCATAGATACAAGGATAGCCATGGGCACAACGAGAGGTAAGAACTCTAAGGAGTATGCCAAGCTTCCACCTAGCATCCATCACCCGGGGACTGTCTGAATTATAGAATGAAGATGTTGAGACTGGCCCATGACAGGAAATGTAAACATTTATGTTCATTTTCAGACTGTTAGCCATGGATGGTGGATATACAGTAGAGGGGACTTGAATTCCCCCCTTGTTTGCAGGCCACGGAAGCAGCTCAGATCCCATCCACAGCAACCCACCCACTGTCCTAATTAGCTGCTTCTCAGCTGCTGCTATATAATTAGCTTAAAATATAGATTCACTTAAGAGCAATAAAATATATTCAATATAAACTTTTGTGCATAGTGACCAGCACCTTGTGGTGTAATAAAAAAAATGCATACATATATTATCAATACATTGGGTCTCATATATTTCTCCATATACTGTATATTCAGAGAACCTCAAGAGACACGGTCACAGAGAAAAATAACACAGGATTCTCTCTATGTGCATAAATCTATTGAGATCCTAAAAATGCTCATTCATGTGATGCAGAGCCTGTAATATAACATCATGGGGGCACCCAGCATGAGCCAAGTTGGGCCCTGTATGTGGGATGTACAGCCCTTTAGGCGGGGTTGCTGCTAGCTGCATATACACAGAAGATCACAACAAAGAACAGAACAACAGGACAGGCAAGAGTTAAAGGAGAAGATAACAGAACACTAAATGGAACCCTGAATCTGGATACAGTTCTTGAGATAGCCATCTATCTAGGGAAGGGAACCTCACAAAATACACAGAACAGGACAACAGGAAGGGTGAGGGTTAAGGGAGAGAACAACAACATACTGTTACTCAGCAGTACATGCAAGGAAACCCTAATCTGGGATATGGTGCTTAGAATGGCGGTCTGTTCTATGGAATACAATGTTGCTGGGTGATACACAGAACAAGGTACAGGACACATGGGATAAATCCAGAAACGTAGTCAAACACAAAGCCAAAGTCATAAACCAGAGCAGGTAGTCATACAAGCCAGGAATCAGCAACCAACAAAGGGGGACGTCAGACAAGCTATAGGTCGGTACACAGAATAACAATATACAGGTATACAGAGCAAAGGGATAATACACTAGAGAAATCAATACCAGGCCAAAGTCATACATGAGGAAACACAGAGCAAAGCAAGCACCGACAGATCCTCAGGGAGAAATGACCCATGCAAGAGCCCTGAGCAAATGAAGTACCAGGGTATTTATAGAGGACAGGGTAGAGCAGACAGAAGACGTGATCTCAGGCCAGACCAACTGCAGGGAAATCCAGGAGCGGAGTGGGTGGAATGGATTAACACAGACAAGATAGGAGCTGGCCCAGATCGCTCTCACCACCAGGGGGCAGGTCTGGAAACGTGACATATCGGCTCTGTATTGAATGTCTTGCCAACTTTGGGCGGCACAGCCCTTTTTCTGATGCTCTGCTCAAACTAAGGAATCGTACAGGACTATAGGGGTTATTCAGAGAGATTCCGAATTTCCCCGTACGTTGCAATTTCACGGTAATTTTTTATGTAATAGACCTTTTTATTATTATTCATAGAACCTTACTGTATATGTTAATTCCAGATATTTTCGATCAGTAGCTTTTTTTGCAAATAGCGTTTCAAATTTGGCACTTTGAGTCGTTTTGTTCTTGCTTTTTATTTAGCTGTCTGGCGGCTAGGCAGTTTTTTTCTGTAGCTGGTCGGCGCTGTGCTCGGCGGCAATGCATATATTCCCTTGCTGTAAGTTTGGCGGTGTATATATGGTGTAATAAGACAGAGTGTTATCTTTATAACTCTCTAAATAATTAACCCTAATTATGAATTACTTCTGGTGGCGGGGTCGGAATCCTGCTCTCTCCCACCTGCACCTACCAGCATCTCCCTCCACCCCCATCCCTCTCCTTCTCGTCCTTCGAGACACACTGCATCCGCCTGTTCTCTCCTATGGCCCTCAGGGTGGCAGTCATCTACCGCCCACCGGGACCAACCTCCCAGTTCTTTGACCACTTTGCTACCTGGCTTTCTCACTTCCTGTCTTCTAATCTTCCATGCCTAATTCTCGGGGACTTCAACATTCCCATTGATGATCCTTCCGTCCCTGCTGCCTCCAAACTTCTTTCACTCACGTCCTCCCTTGGACTCACACAATCCTCCCTCCTCCCTACCCACCGCGGTGGTCACGCTATTGATCTTGTCTTTTCCAACCTCTGCTCCATTTCTGAGTTCAACTGTCGCCCTTTCCCCATCTCTGACCACCACCTTCTCTCTTTCAATCTATCTGGACTTCCTAAACACCCTGCTTCCCCACCCCGCACACACACTCACAGAAATCTACATGCTGTGGACCCCCATCAATTCTCCAACCTACTTCACCACCTCCCTCACACCTCATCCTTCACCTGCCCTGATGCTGCCACTAATCACTACAACACTACACTTATCTCTGCTCTAGACACTCTTGCTCCTCTTCAACTCTGTAAGGCCCCACGCCGCCAGCTTCAGCCCTGGTACACCCTCCAAACTCGCTACCTGCAAAGATGCTCCCGCACTGCAGAGCGTGCCTGGAGGAAATCCTGCTCTGAAGCTGATTTTGTTCACTTCAAGTTTATTCTCCGGTCATACACCTCTGCCCTCCACTTGGCCAAACAATCCTTCTTCTCATCTCTTATATCTACACTGTCCTCCAACCCTAAACGGCTCTGGTCCACCTTCAACACCCTCCTCTACCCACCTGGACCTCCCCCCACAGCTGCCTTCAGCGCTCAAGACCTGGCAGACTACTTCCTCAGTAAAACTTTAACTATCAGAAGCAACATCCCAACACAAGATAGTTATCTGCCACCTCCACTCCCACAGGTCCCCTCTGCCACCCTCTGCCGCTTCCTCCCAGGCACTGAGGAGGAAGTCGATTCCTTATCGTCCTCCTCACATCTCACCACGTGCCCGCTCGACCCCATTCCCTCACATCTAATTCCTCCCCTCTCCTCCTCCCTCACCCCTGCTCTCACACACATCTTCAACCTATCTCTCTCCACTGGCTCCTTTCCATCCACCTTCAAACACGCGCTAGTTACCCCTTTACTAAAGAAACCATCCCTCGATCCCAACTCTCCATCCAACTACCGCCCTGTATCCCTGCTTCCCTTTACCTCTAAGCTCTTAGAAAAACTAGTCTTCAACCGCCTCTCCCTCTTCCTGTCCTCCAATTCCCTACTTGACCCCCTGCAATCTGGCTTCCGTCCCCTACACTCAACTGAAACTTCCCTCACCAAAGTCACCAACGACCTCCTAACTGCTAAAAAACACGGCCACTATTCTATTCTCATCCTGCTTGACCTCTCAGCTGCTTTTGACACTGTTGACCACCCCCTCCTTCTACAGACCCTCAACTCTCTGGGTCTCGGTGACACTGCACTTGCTTGGCTTGACTCCTATTTATCCAACAGGTCCTTCTGTGTGTCCTTTGCTGGTAACTCCTCCTCTTCATTGCCTCTATCTGTTGGTGTACCTCAAGGCTCTGTCCTTGGTCCTCTGCTCTTTTCCATCTACACCTCCTCCCTGGGAAAAATCATCAACAGCTTTGGCTTTAATTACCACCTCTACGCTGATGACACTCAGATCTACCTCTCTACCCCTGATCTCTCTCCCCCTGTCCTTTCAAAAGTCAGTGACTGTTTATCTGGCATCTCCTCCTGGATGGCCTCCCACCACCTAAAGATCAACATGTCAAAGACTGAACTCCTACTTATTCCTCCCTCCAATGCCTCCCCACCTCCTGACTTCTCTATCACGTTGGAGGGTATCACCATCTCCCCATCAAACCAAGTTCGCTGTCTTGGAGTTACACTTGACTCTGCTCTTTCCTTTATCCCCTACATCAAGTCTCTTTCCTCCTCCTGCCGATACCAACTGCGTAATATTTCCAGAATTCGGCCATTTCTTACCGCTGTCACCACAAAACAACTCATACATGCCCTGGTAATCTCCGGACTCGACTATTGCAATAATCTCTTATCTGGCCTCCCTCTGTCCCGCCTCTCCCCCCTACAATCCATCCTGAACGCCTCCGCCAGGCTAATTCACCTCACCCGCCGCTCTGTCTCTGCCGCTCCCCTCAGCGAGTCCCTTCACTGGCTCCCCATCCACTGCAGAATTAAGTTCAAAATCCTTATCCTTACCTACAAAACCCTCACTAACTCAGCTCCCCACTACCTGTCCTCACTAATCACCAAATACACCCCAGCCCGCTCCCTAAGGTCAAACAGTGACCTGCGCCTAGCTTCTCCCCGCATCACCTCTTCCCATGATAGACTGCAGGATTTCTCACGTGCAGCCCCCACTCTCTGGAACGCTCTCCCTCGTACTGTCAGACTTTCCCCTAACTTCTCTTCCTTCAAACTCTCCCTTAAAACGTTCCTATTTAGGGAAGCCTACCACCCAACTCACTGACGCAACCATCAATCACTCTCACCTTACAGTCCTCTCCTCCTGTTTCCAACCCCAACCCTCCCAGATTGTGAGTTCCTACGGGAATAGGGCCCTCATCTCCTCCTGTACTGTTTGTCAAATGTTGTTCAATGTATTGTAACCCTGTCTATACTGTGCCTATTGTACAGCGCTGCGGAATATGCTGGCGCTTTATAAATAAAGAATAATAATAATAAAAAAAATGAATTATGTAGCATTAATTGACTGCTTTCTAGCAAGGCTGTGGAAATTTTAAGCGCAAATAAAAATATGATGTCAGCCATGCACTTCATGATCAAAATATGTGCAGAAATTATTTTTTTTTGCAATTTTATTTTTTTGAGAAAGGATTTTACCCGGAAGGATACATTGAGATTTCTCTCGTTTTCAAGTATGTCCTGGGTGGCGAGTATGTACCGTTAGGTGTCTTGCCCAAGGACACTTACTGGAGAGGTGCTCGTTGGGTGTTAAATGGGTGTTACTATTTAAAGAGTGTGTGCAAGTGTTTAACCCAATAAGAACACATGCTATGTATTGTTCCTATGACAATAAGGTACACGAAAATTCTGCCCATGCAATAGCATGATTACTTTAACAGTTGTTGTGCGATAGCAGAGTGCTGCTTTCAGGGTCATCTGTAACGCAGGGCAAAAGGGGCAACTGCCTTGGGCCCCATAACAATACATGGGCTTGAGGCAACTGGGGCAACCTTGAGCCTGCGAAAGCTATGTTCCATAGCTCAGCACCGATCGCGGATTTTTTTCTTGCAGGGGGTTCACATCTTCAAAGTCAGTCCTATATGCCAGACTTGTCACTCCCACTGACGACATCGCGTGTGGGCGGAATGATGTCAGAAATGTGACTTCCCACCAGCCAGTCAGGGAATTCCCAATTGAGAAGATATAGGGGTCATTTTGGCAACCGTAACTCCAGAACCCTAAAAGATAGAGAATCATGTGTGGTATCATTGGAAAGACCAGATCATGCCCTTTCCAAAGATTCCAAATGATTCCACCAGGTTTGATATAAAATTTTAAAATAATAAAATGTTTTTTCTTTTTTCTCTAACGTAGCACTATTGTAATGTTCACTTGTAATTATAAAGTGACAAAGTTGCTGCACTAACCCGACATCTCATTTCGAATGGCGCCAGCAAGTGTGGAGGTGATTGCGTAATGCGTTATTTCGCATTGTTCCAGCAAGCACCTAAACCGCCGCACTGCAACGAGGGGCACTGGTGGTACTTTGGAACCCTGCGCATCTAATCATTATACTGCACGAGGTTAAGTGAGGTGCCGTTGGAAAGGTCAGAGTCTGGTCTTTTCAACAATACCAAATATGACCATGCAATATGTGAAAATAGAAAAATGAACAAAACTAAATAATCCAAAATATATATTTTTTTCTTTTTCGTTATAAGGCAGCGGCATTATATGTTTTTACTTATAAAGCACACACTGCACTAGCTCACCGTCTCATTTCCCATAACGGGAACAAATGTGGAGATAAAGATGCAATTTGTTATTGTGCATTGGTCCATATAAAACAATCCGCCGCACCACTGAGAGTAGAGCTCCATTCTTTACACCCCACAAAGACAACCTTTTTTTTGTGGGATGGGAGATGTTGGGATGGAGAGCAAAATTGCATGGGGGGAGGTGGGCAAGGGTGGCCCAAGAAATTGTTTGCCCAGAGCACAGTCAATATTTAAGACGGCCCTGGCTGATTTATTATTTGTCGTATATTTAATTTTCGCATGAAGAGCTTTAAAAAGTAGACTGTACTGATTAGATTGTCTTTTTGGGGAGAAAAGGTTAAATATCTTTGCACAATCTGAAAGAATCAAAGATTCAAATTACTTTGCACACCTAATGATACAAAAATAATGATAGAAACACCGCGTGCCATGGTGAGTGGAACATGCCGCGTGCAAAATCTTCTTATAGATCTCATTTCACATAAGGTTAACTGTTATTTCTAGCAGGATTTTTTTTCCCAGTGATCACAGTGAAGAAGATTATTATTAATAGAACTTTAAGTAACTTACTTAATGACCCCCTGTGTGACTATCTGCCTGAAGTGTAGTCACTTGCTGGTTTACTGTTGTTGCCTAGTAACACCACTACATACAGCTGACAACTATTTAATAGGATTTTTCTTTATAATAATTTATAATTGCCATAAAGCATGTCACCGTGCAAGAGAGAGAGAGATAAACAAAACCAGCATATGGCTTAGAATAATTGCTAAGTTTTATTGATGCTGTTTATATATATATTTTTTATTTACCTTGCCCAATTAAATGTTATTTGTCCAAATAGCGTAAAATAATATTTCTTGGAAATTTATGTCACTGTAATCGTGCAGGTGAAGTGTCGTTCTCCTCTTTCGATTATCACTGTGTTGAGCAACCAACCAAATCAGATGAAGCAGCTCATTTGAAATGTATCTGCACTTAAAATAAATTGGAAAGTTCCATAGCAACAGAGAACATCAACCATTTATTATTTTCGAACTTAGATACAATTTTTAGAATTAAAATAAAAGCACTGTACGGAATCATTTCAAGTTCGTGTTTGGTGATTGCGAAGTGGCACATTTATGGAAACATTATAAAACATACAGGATTATTCAAAGAGAGACAAATTGGCTCCGAAACTGCACCGAACAGTGCATTTTTCTCTGTAAAATATAGAGGGCTATATTACAATCAGGGCCGGCCCAAGCCACTGTGCTGCCTGGAGCGCTGGACGAATTGCTGCCCCCCCAAAAAAAAATGCAACGTGTATGAGCTTATTACAAAGCTCCACAGCAATAAAACTCAATGTGCGGTGTGTGCGAGCATAACAGAGCTACACAGCAATAAAACCCACTGGCTGTGAGTGGCTGTGAGCGGCTGTAAAATAACAACATGCACAGTGAGTGTTATATAGAGATTTGACCTGTCAGTCTGGAAATTGATAGCTGTGTGTAATACAGCGGGGTCAGGTGTCTCAGTCTCTTAATTGACCCCTCCCCTCAGACTGTGAATGCTACACACAGGTCTGACCTCCCTGCCTGGTAAGAGGTAAAGGCAGTAGTAGGTGCGACAGGGCCTCTCTCCCTGGGACCCCCCAGTTCGTCTCCATCCACAGACTCAGCCATGGAGCCCTGACCCTGCAGCATCCCGGATCCTGGCCAGCACCGCATTCCCTGCAGGGACCAGACGTCAAGTCCCTCCCCCGGAAACAGGTCTAGCTCAAAACCTGTTCTCCCGGAAACAACCAACACATTAAACAAAGCCCCCTGGATACACGTGGACAGGCACCAATATAATCCAGGGGGTCAGACAGGTCTGGAGCACCCTCATATCTCTAATCCAAGATCCGGTGTATCACTCATTGGGCAGATGAAGCGGCCAGTCTCTCCCTAATAAAGGGTGGGCAAGGCCTGCTGAAAGGGGTGGGCACAGCCTGCTAGAGGGCCGTGCCTTGTTCGGGCCGAGCACTCTCCATGCCATGGCCTTTGCCAGGATGGAAAATGCTGCCCCTGACAAAGGGCCGCCTGGAGCGGCTGCTCCACCCTGCTCCATGGATGGGCCGGCCCTGATTACAATGTTGGTGCTAACTTAACCAGAGCTGTTGTAAACTCAAAACCTCCATAGGCTATAATGGCTCCGGGAAGTTTACAACAGCTCTGGTTAAGTTAGCACCAACTATGTAATATGGCCCAGAGGGTCCTATTACAGTCTTCACACATACGTTTGCGCCTGCGCAAAAACGCATTAACGCGAGGAGGCAAAACCCATTGCGCTGAACGTCGTATTACAACGTCAGTGCAACAAACGCGAGTAAACGTCTACCAAGGGTGAACTTAACATTGTGAGCGCAAATGCGTTTGTGCGCTGGTACGCAGATTGTATTACAATCTATGCGCAGTTTGTAACGCGCAGCCTTTGTGCACATAATTTTAGCAACTCTTGAAAACTGGTGTTAATGGCAAATCTGACGGACCTGGCCGTACACATTCTACGTGAGACAATTAAGGTTTTTAATTCTGATTGGCTGAATCGCGTGAAAAAAACAGTCCACACAATGATTTCTGTGCGCAACATTGCTGCGCGCGTGTTTGTGCACGTCTGTTTAACGCGCGTTATTGCTCGACGGATGAAAAAATGCACGAGGATTCTAATTCCAGCGTTGATTTCCGCGCGTTAATTTTTGACGCTTGGCGCAAAAATTAACGGGTTTACCGTGCGTTTTTGTGTGAAGAATGTACTAGCGCCCAGAGTCTTTCCTTTCTGATGATACCAAACATGACCATAGAATGTGTAATAAATAAATGTGGGGGAAAAAAACAGTTGCAAAATGTCTTTTTTGTCCAGCTGGTTTAGGAGTTTAAGGCCGGGGTCAGACCAGCGCACTTTTAACGTGCGTTCTGGCGCACATAATTACGGCCGCACTAGCAGCAGATGACGGGCAATGACGGCCAATATACGATGTACGACCGTACAAAAGTCCGGCCGTGCAACGCAAGTGGAATTTGAACGCATTTTTTTGAGAACGCTGAACCGCTAGTACTGACGTATTGAGTGCGCAGCTGCGGAATAGCGGCGTGTGTGTGAGATTAGGAGATGTCAGACGCTGCTAATGTCCAGCCTACATAACGTCCAGACGCAAAAAGAGTTTTATTGACGATCTGTACAAAATCACGCCCGAAAATGCGCGTTGTCTGACCGTTTTTGCGCATTCTGTGAAAAAATACGTCAATGCGTTCGGATGCACTTTTTCACGTTCGCGGGGAAAAATGCTTTCGTCTGACCCTAGCCTTAGGCAGGAGTCAGACAAACGCAGTCATCACGTCCGTGTCGTCGCACAGTTTAACGTCTGTCGTAGCATTGATTTGTGATCAATAGAGACCAACACATGAAGTACGTGTGCACCGAAGTGCGCATGCACCACGCAGGTGGCAAAGGACGCCTTTTAGGCCTCGAGGTAAAAGCGCTATGACGGACGCCCAGAGTGCGCTGCGTCCACGTAGCAGCCTGTGTGCGTGATGAGGTGACATCAGAAGCAGCGCATTTGCAACGTCCATCACGTTGACGCTCAGAAGTTTTTTTGGTCTCGCTGACTGTACCTGTCATTTAATTTTAATTAATTTTGATTCCCATATTTCCCATTTTTTTCTACATCCGTCAAAAAAAACGGACCGTGTGGTGTCTACTGTATCTTCCGTCACTCCGTCCGTCCGTAATACATGCACGCAGAGTGCGCTCATACTGCGTTCGTCTGACATTAGCCTAAGACAGCGGCATTATTCACGTATAACGCAAACAATGTCGCTGCATTAATTCACCTTCTCATTTCCCACACTGAGCAAATTTGAAAGTGATGGCATAATGTGTTACTACACATTATTTCATCTAAAATATGGGGGGGCGCTACAGGAAGACTTGCCTCCGGTCGCCTCATCACCTAGCAATGCCTCTGTACAGTGCCTGTTCGACGGCAGTGAAGTCCCCATAGAAAAGCAATGGTTAACCTATTCAGAGAACACCGAACAGCAGAGAAATGTCAGTGAAATGCCCTGATGTTTGGTGGATTCATTCGGCAGGTTTAAACAGGCGAATCATGTAAAGAAAAAGATGGTGCAGCACTCGTACGGGTGACCCACCTCCAAAGTGAAGTAGAATCACAAAGGAGTATCACGTACAGAAAAACGGGATAGACCAAGGCGACGTATTTACATAAATAACACGGAAAAACAAAAATAAAATCTCATAGTGTAAATCAATTAATAGATCGTATCGTATTCTTTGTATCATATGATATACCACTCACATTTCAAGGAGCGTCAGAACGCTCTATGGATTCAGCATGCAGACATTTTAGGGCATGCCTGTCAGCCTCAACCGCATCGAGATCTTGGTATGCCTCTGTTTCTGGAAGTAAACAAAAAGATAATAACAGGATAGTGCGGATTGTTTATATATGGATTTAACAAATGGTGAAAAGGTCGCACTCACCCTACTGGAGCCTATGACCAGACTCCAGGTATATTCACTTGAGGTTTCTAGTAATCCCGCCAAAACCTTATAAACGCGGCTCACCAGGAGATGATACAAAGAATACGATACGATCTATTAATTGATTCATACTATGAGATTTTATTTTTGTTTTTCCGTGTTATTTATGTAAATACGTCGCCTTGGTCTACGACATCTCATCCCATTTTGTGATACTCCTTTGTGATACTACTTCACTTTGGAGGTGGGTCGCCCGTACGAGCGCTGCACCATCTCTTTCTTTACATGGTTTCTTTTATGGTAGTTTGGGATCTGCCTGTATAGGTGTTCTAGCGATCGATTTGGAGCTCTCCCTTTCTTCTTTTCTTCTAAGCGCCACAGTCTCTCCCTTTTTCTAATTCTTAAACAGGCGAATACCATAGGTTACAGTAAAATAATTCCCTATTTTTAATGAATATTTATTAAACCGTTTATTCTTAATCTGCAGTAATAAGTCTCTTTATCAGCAAATTTGTTTTTTCAGATTTTTTTCAAATAGAGTTTTCTTTTTTCCTGTAACAGACCTTTTTATTTATATTATTCATAGGACCATATACCGTATTTTTGGCTCCATAAGACGCGCCTGACCATAAGACGCACCTAGTTTTTAGAGGAGGAAAACAGGAAAATAAATATTCTGAATCAAATAGTGTAATAATGGATATACTGCCCCAGGTCCTCTCATGGATATACTGCCCCAGCTCCTCTCATGGATATACTGCCCCAGCTCATGGATAATGCCCCAGCTCACACATGGATATGCCCCAGCTCACACATGGATATGCCCCAGCTCATGGATATGCCCCAGCAGCTCATGGATATGCCCCAGCAGCTCATGGATATGACCCGGCTCACACATGGATATGCCCCAGCACATGGATAATGCCCCAGCTCACACATGGATTTGCCCCAGCAGCTCATGGATATACTGCCCCAGCTCATGGAAATGCCCCAGCAGCTCATGGATATGCCCCAGCAGCTCATGGATATGCCCCAGCAGCTCATGGATATGCCCCAGCAGCTCCTGGATATGCCCCAGCTCATGGATAAGCCCCAGCAGCTCCTGGATATGCCCCAGCTCATGGATATGTCCCAGCTCATGGATAAGTCCCAGCTCATGGAAATGCCCCAGCAGCTCATGGATATGCCTCCGCTCACCTGCCGCCGCCGCGTTTGTCTCCCTCTGAGCGTATGTCCGGCGGCAGGAAGCTTGGGCACTCGCCTGGGGGAGCCACGTGGCTCCCCCAGGCGAGTGCCCAAGCTCCTTGCTGCCGGACGCACGCTCAGAGGGAGACGAACGCGGTGGCGGCGGCAGGTGAGCGGAGGCATATCATGGGGCATTCGCTCCATAAGACGCACCCACTTTTCCCCCCACTTTTTGGGGGGAGAAAAGTGCGTCTTATGGAGCGAAAAATACGGTATGTTAATTCCAGGTATTTTCTTCCAGTAGTTTTTTTGCAAACAGCTTTTAAATGTTACAGTGTTTTTTTGTCTTTTTCTACCCCGTTCATCAGCTTGTCAGCTTTTTCATGCGACCACTTAGCGCTCTGTTCGGCAGAATGTCTGCATTTTGCGGCAGATCGTCGGGTGCATTTGTGTTTTTTCGGCGGCTTATCGGATTGCTCCAATTTGTTTTCAGCGGTTTTTGAATTTGAATTGGCAGTTTTGCGTCATTTTTTTGGATGCGGTGGTAGCTTGTTTCCTGCACATGGGGGACACTGTGGTGAATGCTGTATTCACCGGGGCAGGGAATTTGATTCCGGTGGAATTTCGGGGCTCTTTGAATAACCCCTATAGTAAATGAGAAAAAACACGTATGTTTAACCCCTTCACTGCTGACCCATTTTACCTCTGTGTGCTGAGCTCATTTTGACCATTTTGTGCTCATCATTTTTAAATGTGTTTTGAAGTCATGTTTTATTACACGAGCCAGACAAATTATATATCCTTTTTTCAGCAGAGGTGGCAGATTCATAACATATCATTATTATAGGTATACTTCATGTCCTGCCAGAATGTTATAACAAAATAGTTTTAACCCCTTAGTGACCGGGCGGTTTTACAAAAGTCCTTCCGAAAGTGCCCGCTGCTGTTCTTACGTTTCTGCGCTGTTTGTGTTTAGGTCAAATGAGCTCATTTTTACTGCTTTTGCTCATCATGTTTAAACGCAATTTGAAGCCACGTTTCCTTATATGGCCCAGACATATTATATATTGTTCTTTCCAGCAGACTCGGCAGATTAATATTTTTATATGTATAGGTCATGTCCTGCCTGTATATTATAACAGAAAATGCAATCAAATTAGAATTTTTATTCATCTACAGAGTGTAAAGTGGTTTTTTTTCACATTTTATCATACTAGTTTTTTCGTCAATAGTTTCTATGGGGTGCGCTTGTTAAAAAAAATTAGAAATTGGGGGGCGTGGCTGGCTGCAGATGAGAGAGGACGTGCATATTAGGAGCTCTGGCACGTCCTTCTCTCTATGGGTTCCCAAGATGTCTTTAGCTACCGAAATTTCTCCCCCGGGAGCCCAGGACAGCTAGCCATTGGGGAGGTGGGGTCCGGGGCCCGTTTTGTTCCCCCCCGGACCAGAAGACGACAATAGGTGACAAGAAGACGATGCCGGCGGCCATCTTGGGCCCTGCAACCTGGCGTGAGCCTGGAGTTTCCGGGCTGTTGAGCTCTGCCTGCGACCGTATGGGATCCTATCCCTGTGCTGCAGCTCCTATGCTGCCCCTGACACCCCTTAATAGCTGGAGAGCCATGGAGATGGAGGGCCCCCACCTCCCGGCGCTGATGGAGGATTTATCAGGGGGAGCAAACGGAATGCGCACGAGACGGCAAATAGGCCTTTTGCCGGATCCTCCGCGGTTCTGCCTGGAGGCGGCGTTCCTGGGCCTCGAAAGTTTCCTGGTGGAGGTAGAGGGCGATAATCGACTGCTAACGGGGGGCGACATGCAGCGCTCTACAGAGATCCTGAGAGGCTGTGGAGGATCGTGTTTCGCGAACAGTGCTACGCCAGATGGATCCAGAGAGACAGCTGTCGTGACTGGCGGTGAGAGCATGGAGGGGACCTCTGGTGTGAGGGGTGGCCTGAAGTCTCAACAGTGGCCACTTACCTTGTGGAAGGAGGATCTGTCAAGGCAGAGAGGCTCCGGTGCTTCAGCCGCCAGTGGACCGCTGAGCCGTGAGCTGCTGGTGGTGTGTGGAGATCCCAGTCCGTGTCTGAAGAGGGAGGGCCCCCACGGGCTGGCAGGAAGGCAGTAGTGATGAGCCGAACACCCCTGTGTTTGGTTCACATTCGAACTCGAACAATTTCAAAAATTCGAGTTCGAACTCGGACACGAACCGAACTCAATGCAAGTCAATGGGACTCGAAAGTTTGATTTTTAGAGTGCCCTCCAAGAGGGCATATATGCAAGATATTTGTCATAAAAGGTGTATGGGGGTCCGGGTAGTGCCCTGGGGGTCAGGAAACAAGGACAAAAATTTAAAAAAAAAAAACGTTTTTAAAGGAACAGTGAATTTTCCATGAAATAAAGGTTAAGAATAAAAATGAAAAATTCCTTCAAATATCGTGCCTAGGAGGTCCCCAAAACCTGCCCATGAAGTGGCGGATTTGCAGGATGTATAGAAACATTTAAAAACAAAAAAATGACATTTCAAATGACGGTAAATGGTTTTCCTTTAATCTATTCATAAACAATTGCTTGGGGCGGCCATCTGTATGAAAAGAGGAGACATTTTAGGAAACGCAGGACAAGTTTAGTGATTTGTAGGCTAAATTATGGTGAAACTTATGCAGGCTTTGGATGAAAGCAACAATAGGTGCTTTAAAATTGGGCCTTTTGTGTCAGCAACAGTGCCGTCACACCGTAACCCCTCTGTGGTATTGTGGAAGAGTGCAGGGTTGGACCCTGCAGTCAAATATTAAAATGATATGAATCTGGTATAGGCGTCAGTGGCAGTGCACCCAAATATTGTGCCTTTGGTGGCAGCAAGTGTCTTCACGCCGTAAGTAACCCCTCTGTGGTATTGTCGAAGAGTGCAGTGGTGGAGGTTTTGGTAAAGCAGAAGAGATCCCCGATCTATTCAGTTACATCAGCAGCTATAACAAAACCAGTTCAGCAATGTTTAGGCACTTGTACTGCACTACTGTATATGGTGAGATTCGGCGCATACCAGTAGCAACAGGAAGCAAACAGAACAGGCAGGGAATACACAGAGAGAATAGTCAAACTGCAGGCAAAGTCAGTAACAGATCGGGTCCTCAAAACAAGCAGGGTCAGTAACAAGTAAACAAACTGATTCGGTAAGCTAGCAATGCGGGAATAAAGGCTGAGACACACTGAGCGTGTAGCGACGCACAGCATAGCGAAGAGAAGCAAACATTTTGCAGGCTTGACTTTACTCCGCTCCGCCTCGCAGCGTGTCTACACTACATTACGTTTGCTTCTCACCACACTGGACAGGAATCCACTAACTAAATTAAAATGTACACAAAACTGTTTTATTTTCACATAACACATGTTATATAGGCAAAAAAAAGTTTCTACTGAATAACATACATCAAAAATTACTTATAATTTAATAGGAATAGTAGAAAATATAAAAAAAAGTAACCCCTGATCATATATATTATAGGAACACGGAGCACCGTGTATAGAGTAGGGATGCATTGATACCACACACAGACATATACGCATATATCAACATGCAGGCCTATATATACACGTATATATAAACACGCAGATATATACTGTATATACATCCACCCACAGACCTCAGACCATATATACACATACGCACATGGGAGGGTGGCATATGGACAATCTCAACTAAATGCACCCCCCCCCCTTTGGCTGATCCCTCCAGAAGAAATGTTGAACCCGACAGAGCAGAGAATATATATATTATTGTCTGCTCTATCGGGTTCAACATTTCTTCTGGAGGGATCAGCCAAATGGGGGGGGCAATTCGTTGCTAAAATGTGTGTGTAATACAAGTCTGGATATATATATTTATAAGAATATAGATATATATCTTATCTATATACAGTGGCAAGGAAAAGTATGTGAACACTTTGGGATTACGTGGAGTTTTGCATGAATTGGTCATAAAATGTCCTCTGATCTTCATCTAAATCAAAACAATTTGAAAAACACAGTATGCTTAAAATAATACAACACAAACATTATATGTTTTCATGTTTTTATTGAACATAACATGTAAACATTCACAGTGCAGGGTAGAAAAAGTATGTGAACCCCTAGCCTAATGACTTCTCCAAGAGCTAATTGGAGCCAGGAGTGAGCCAACCTTGAGTCCAATCAGTGTGATATTATTGGATGTGTTGCTGAAAGCTGCCCTGCTCTTTAAAAAAACACACCAGTTTTGGGTTTACTGGTTTCAAGAAGCACTGCCTGATGTGAACCATGCCTCGCAGAAAAGAGCTCTCAGAAGACCTACGATCAAGAATTGTTGACTTGCATGAAGCTGGAAAGGGTTACAAAAGTATCTCCAAAAGCCTTGATGTTCATGTGTCCATGGTAAGACAGACGGTCTACAAATGGAGAAAGTTCAGCACTGTTGCTACTCTCCCCAGGCGTGGTCGTCCTGTAAAGATGACTGCAAGAGCACAGCGCAGAATGCTTAATGAGGTAAAGAAGAACCCTAGAGTGTCAGCTAAAGACTTACAGAAATCTCTGGCACATGCTAACATTTTTGTTGACACATCTACAATAAGGAAAACAGTAAACAAGAATGGAGTACATTGGAGGAAGCCATTGCTGTCCAAAAAGAATATTGCATCATGTTTGAAGTTTGCAAAAGAGCACCTGGATGTTCCACAGCACTACTGGCAAAATATTCTGTGGACAGATGAAACCAAAATTGAGTTGTTTGGAAAAAACACACAACACTATGTGTGGAGAAAAAAAGGCACAGCACACCAACATCAAAACCTCATCCCCACTGTAAAGCATGGCGGAGGGAGCATCATGGTTTGGGGCTGCTTTGCTGCCTCAGGGCCTGGACGGATTGTTGTCATTGATGGAAAAATTAATTCCAGAGTTTATCAAGACATTTTGCAGGAAAACGTAAGACCATCTGTCTGCCAACTGAAGCTCCACAGAGGATGGGTGATGCAACAGGACAATGACCCAAAGCATACAAGTAATTCAACAAAAGAATGGCTTCAACAAAACAAAATACGCCTTCTGGAGGCGGCCCAGTCAGAGTCCTGACCTCAACCCGATTGAAATGCTGTGCATTACCTTAAGAGCGATTCACACCAGACATCCCAAGTATATTGCTACACTGAAACAGTTTTGTGAAGAGGAGTGGTCCAAAATTACTCCAGATCGTTGTGCAGGTCTGATCTGCAACTACAGGAAACGTTTGGTTGAGGTTATTGCTGCCAAAGGAGGGTCAACCTGTTATTAAGTCCAAAGGTTCACATACTTTTTCCACCCTGCACTGTGAATGTTTACATGTTCTGTTCAATAAAAACATGAAAACATATAATGTTTGTGTTGTATTATTTTAAGCAGACTGTGTTTTTCAAATTGTTGTGACTTAGATGAAGATAAATACTCAATAGCAGTGTTTCCCAATCCTGTTCTCAGGGCGCCCTATGAGGCCAGATTTTACAGATCACATTGGCCAAGTGCAGACTGAATCCTGCAATCACTGTGCGGTGCTTCACATATCTGGAAAACCTGGCGTGTCAGCAGGTCCTGAGGACAGGTCTGGGAAACAATGCTGGTCGGGCTGCTGCTTCCACCCTTTGGAGAGATACGGGCTGAAGCGGACTTTCCCCTCCTGCTGTCTCTATGATGTTGCTCCTCGGCTAAGGACGCTTTTGTTTATTAACCCCTTAACGCCGCAGGACGTACATTTACGTCCTGCATTAGGTGGGCTTTGACGCCGCAGGACGTAAATGTACGTCCTCGGCGTTTACAGCCCCCCTGCCTTAATACTTACCTCCTCCGGTCGCTCCCACGCTGCTCTGACTCCCGCGGAGTCAGATCAGTGTGATCCCTCCTCCGGCGCTGTGACGTCATCACGCCGGTGGCGCGATGACGTCAGTTTCAGGCGTCCCCCCCGCCGGAGCAGGGGAAGCGCCTGGAGGGGAGGGGAGGGAACCTTCAGATCCCTCTATTTCCCGATCGCCTAGTCCCCGGCGGCTGTGGCCAGCATCGCTGGAAGGGTCACAGCCTGACCTTTCCAGCGATGTATGGGGGGTTAACCCCTTAGTTGCCAGGTCGCGACCGGGCACTAATTTGTGCCCGATCGCGGCCTATTTCCGGTGGGGGCCGCCATCTTGGATGGCAGCCCCCACCTCTGGGTCACCCCCCGGTCAACTAACTCATTGCGCCATGCGCAATGATGTCAGTTAACCGGGAACCCCCTAGCTGCAAAGGGATTTCCTATGGAAATCCCTTGCAGGAGATAGGGGGGTTCTTTGAACCCCTTTATCTCCTGATCGGTGGCAGCTAGGGGATCATGGCTGATATTGCTGGAAAGGCCAGAGCATGGCCTTTCCAATGATATCAAACATGACCATGGTAAAAGTGAAATAAAAGTGTAAAAAAAGTAAAAATAAAAATAATAAAAAAATAATAAATTAAATAATAAAAAAATAATAAATATAATAATAAAAAAAAATTTGTTTTTTTTAATGCAGCACTATTGTTCACATTTCAATTATAATGTGAACAATGATGCTTCACTAATGATTTTATTTTTTTTGGGGGGGTTTAGCTAAAATCACGCAATTTCTCCCCAAAAAAAAAATGGGTTCCCCGTTCTAATTTTTTTAACAGATCTACCCAATAGAATATGACCGCAGAGCCTCGGATAATAAAATTTAAAACAAAAAAACACTTTACACGCTGTGGAAGATTGAAATTTTATTGAAAATTCACATTATTTTACATTTTTTGTTATAGCATTTTGGCAGGGCATGACATATACATATAATAATGATATATTATTAATCTGCCGAGTCTGACGGAAAGAACGATATATAATTTGTCTGGGTGGTATAATAATACGTGACTTAAAAATGGTCAAAATGAGCTCAGCAAACTTCTACTTCCGAAACAGCGCCGAAGTTGTAAAATTACTCCCGTCCTTAAGGGGTTAAAGACATCGTTTGTTTGTTTTTTTCTCTTTCCGTTTTTAATTATTACAGATTTTGTTTTTGTTTTTTCTCCTTATATAACGGAGTCGATGTGACTTTGGAGACCCCCCTTTTCCCGTTTTGTTTTGGCGTTACGGGTTGTCTCAAGGACCGCCATTGTGGCCTGGCGCCCAATTTGGCCTCCTAAGTGCCCGGGCCTACTGCCAATTGTCTCCCTTGGCTCCCCCAAGGTCCTTGGACCTATGGGAAGATGCCAAGGACGGCACATTTCGGGCCCTTGCCGCTACCTTCTGTTTTTTTCTCCCCTCCTTGATGAGACCCCCCCACTTGGGGATGTTTTATGCTAAGACTTTACTGTTTATAGCTGACTTCTATTATCACTAGCTGTTTTAGATGATCTGTTTTAAACTGATATGCTCCTACCAGGGCAGCCATTAGAAATGATGGGGCCCCTTACTAAACCTCACGATGGGGCCCCCCAGGGCCCCCCCCTCAACCTCTAACAGCTTTTCTCCCCCTTCAAAAAAAAAGGACATAACATAGCACACAGCAATAAAACTCCCAGTAATGTGCAGTGTGTATTAGCTTATCACAGTATCCACAGCAATAAAACTCACAGTAATGAGCGGTGTGTCTGAACATATCACAGGAATCCACAGCAATAAATCTCACAGAAACGGGCTGTGTATGATGGCCTTGGGTCTGGGTCTGGCCCTGGGTCTGGTCCCTGGGACTGGGCCTTGGGGTCTGGTCCCTGAGGTCTGGGCCCTGGGTCTGGGCCTTAGGGTCTGGGCCCTGGGTCTTAGAGTCTGGGCCCTGGGTCTGGCCTTAGGGTCTGGGCCCTGGGTTTGGGCCTGGGCCCAGGGTCTGGGCCTTGGGGTCTGGCCCTGGGTCTAGGCCTTGGGTCCTGGGTTTGGGCCTAGGGGTCTGGGCCCTGGGTCTGGGCCCTGGGTTTGGGCCTAGGGCCCTAGTGTCTGGGCCCTGGGTCTTGGGTCTGGGCCTTGGGGTCTGGGCCCTGGGTTTGGGCTTAGGGGTCTGGGCCCTGAGTCTGGGCCCTGGGTCTGGGCCCTAGGGTCTGGGCCCTAGGGTCTGGGTCCTGGGCCTTGGGGTCTGGGCCATGGGTTTGGGCCTAGGGGCCTGGGCCTTTGCCCTGGGTCTGGGCCATAGGGTCTGGGCCCTGGGTTTGGGTCTTGGGGTCTGGGCCCTGGGCATTTGCCTTGGGTCTGGGCCCTGGGTCTGGGCCCTGGGTCTGGGCCTTGGGGTCTGGGCCTAGAGGTCTGGGCCCTGGGTCTGGGCCCTGGGTCTGAGCCTAGAGGTCTGGGCCTTGGGGTCTGGGTCCTGGGCCTTGGGGTCTGGGCCCTGGGTTTGGGCCTAGGGTCTGGGCCTTGGGTCCTGGGTTTGGGCCTAGGGGTCTGGGCCCTGGGTCTTAGGGTCTGGGCCCTAGGGTCTGAGCCCTGGGTTTGGGCCTTGGGTCTGGGCCTTAGGGTCTGGGCCTTGGGTCTGGGCCTTAGGGTCTGGGCCCTGGGTTTGGGCCTAGGGGGTCTGGGCCTTGGGTCTGGGCCCTGGGTTTGGACCTAGGGGGTCTGGGCCCAGGGTCTGGGCCCTAGTGTCTGGGCCTTGGGTCTGGGCCCTGGGTTTGGGCTTAGGGGTCTGGGCCTTGGGGTCTGGGCCCTGGGTTTGGGTCTAGGGGGTCTGGGCCCTGGGTTTGGGCCTAGGGGTCTGGGCCTTGGGGTCTGGGTCTGGGCCTAAGGGTCTGGGCCCTAGGGTCTGGGTCCTGGGCCATGGGTCTGGGCCCTGGGCCTTTGCCCTGGGTCTGGGCGATAGGGTCTGGGCCCTGGGTCTGGGCCTTGGGTCTGAGCCTAGAGGTCTGGGCCTAGGGGTCTGGGTCCTGGGCCCTGGGTTTGGACCTAGGGGTCTGGGCCCTCGGTCCTGGCTCACCACTCGCTGTCTTCTATCTTCTTTTCTTCACCTTTTCT
This sequence comes from Leptobrachium leishanense, assembly GCA_009667805.1. Lineage (NCBI taxonomy): Eukaryota > Metazoa > Chordata > Amphibia > Anura > Megophryidae > Leptobrachium > Leptobrachium leishanense. Next base: position 72,497,783 of record CM019064.1, on the reverse strand, counting down.
TTAATTTTCTTCTCTTCTTTTCTTCTCTCTTCTTCCTGGTCCCTCCAGCTCCGGCGCGCAGCTTCACTGAGTGGAGGGGCGGAGCCAAAGCAACGTGCTTGGGAGGCCCCTCACACGCTGCTTGGCCCCGCCCAGCCAGGAAGTGAAGCTGCCAGGAGCCGGAGGAGACACAGTGTCTCAGTCTCCTCCGGCTCCTGCAGCAGCAGCAGCGACACAGCTCCGGATTCGGACTCATCGAGTCCGATACCGGAGCTGTTAAAGGGCGACGCCGCTGCCGTCGAGGGCCGGGATCCTCCCCCCAGGCCCCAGCGGCCCGGGCCCCCACCGGGCCCGGGCCCCTTACGGCAGTATTGGGCGTAATGCCCTGATGGCGGCCCTGGCTCCTACTGTTGTTCCCCTTAATTTAGAGACGCTTTGGCCATTATTTTCTTTTCTTTCTCCCGCTAACATTCCCCGGCTGGGGATCAATTTTTGCTTCACAGAGTCACTATATTTTTGCTTTGGTTTTCTATTCCCCCCCCCCCACGAGGACTCTTATTTTACTTTTAACAAGGACTTTCTCCCCCTTTTTGGCTGATATGGAACCCCCCCTTTATTTAATTTTTTCGTGAAAGCTGAGATTTATAGTTATTGAAGACTCCCCCCCCCCAGTATCTGACCATTTACTCTGGCCTTGCATGGCCTTTTGTTGATGTTTATGTGACCTTTATTTAAAATAAAAATTGTAAATATAATTTTAAAAAAATGAGAAATTGGGACCATTACATTTTTTTGGGGGGAATTACGTGATTTTTAGCAAACACACCCCATAGAAAAAAAATCATTAGTGCAGCATCATTGTTTACATTATATTTGAAATGTGAACAATATTGTTGCATTAATAAAAAAACACACACAAAAAAACACGTTTGCGTGATGACGTCTCTTGCCGAGGGGGGACCCGGAGGTGGAGCCGCCATCCAAGATAGCGGCCCCCACCGGATCTAGGCCGCGATCTTGCACCAAATCGCACCAGATCGCGGTCCGGTGTTTAAGGGGCTAAAGCCAGGTACCGCTTTGAAGGGCACACACTGGAGTCATTGGAAAGGCCATGACCAGGCCTCTCCAATGATATAAAACATGACCCTCTAGCTGCCACGGATTGGGAGATATGGGGATCCAAATGATCCCCCTTTCTCCACTTAGCAGCTCGGGGGTTAACTGGCCCACTGATGTCCTCACGCATATGGTGAGGTTGCCAGTGGGTGGGGGTGACCCAGAGGCTTGGCTGACATCCAAGATGTCAGCCACTTCCAGGTTTGAATCGCGATTCGGCAACGAATGGGATAATGATGGACTCTCCCCTTTCCGGCGGTGCAATTTGTTTGCTTCTACGTGGAACGGTTGGGGAGATAGAGGGCTCTAAAAGAGCCCCCTCCCCTTCCATCTATTTTACTGCAGGTACCGGCGGTGCCTGGCAATGATGTCATCACGCAACATGATGACGTCACCACGACTGCCGGGCCCCCCTCAAAAGGCGGGGCAGACTCCAGGCATGCCAGAACGCCGCGGGAGCCCAGCGTGGTGGGTGAGTATCGGGAGGGAAGGAGTTTTGGCGACCCTAAGGAGTCTCTAAAGGAGACTTCCCAATTGGACGTACGTCAGTGGTAAATTTCCTTTTCAGATTTCAGTCATTTACAGAGTGTAAAATATTTTTTTCCCATTTTATCATCCAAACCTTGAAATGAAAACCTGTTATTTCATTTTTTCTGAGATAATATGTAATTTTAACCGAAACTGAAAAAAATTAACTTTTCACTTGTGTTTTAGCGGATTGTGTTTTATGTACAATATGACTGTATATAAAACATTGGACTTGCTCACAGCATGGGAAATGAGACGGTGAGTAATAGCTGTGATATTGCTGATTTTATACATGACAAATGGCCATTGCTGTGGAACAAAAAAAATAAAAATTATTAAAAAAAAATTGCTTGTTTTTTTATTTTTAGATTTTACATGGTCATGTGTGGTATCATTAGAAAGCCAAGACTCTAATCTGTCCAATAAATTCTAACTTGAATTTATGGGTTGTAATGAATGGAGATACAGAGGTTCAAGGGACCCCCATTCTCTTCATACTGATGTGGTGACTGTGACTTAGATGGACAATTAGTAATAGTACACAATAGTACATGAGTAATACTACATTGCACCATCACCTCCCCATTTGCTCCCGTCCTTAGAAATAAGAAGGTGAGTTATAAAGCAAACAATGCGGCAGCACAAAGTAAAAGCTGCCTAAGAACAGAGAACAATAAAAATGAAATTTGGGGAGGGTTCATTTTTTTATTTTTACATGTTATTTGGTAGCATTGGAAAGGCCAGACCCTGACCATTCCCATGGCACCTCATTTGACCTTGCACAGTGTAAAGTTTAAAGACCCAGGATTTCCTTGCTGTTTTGTGGCGGTTTAGGTTTTTGCTGGAGCAATGCTTAAAAACACATTGGACCATCAACTCCACACTTGCTGGCGAAAAGGGAAATTGATTTATTTATTTATAAAGGTTTTTACCAGGAAATGAGGTGGTGAGTTATTGCAGCATCATAGTTCACTTTATAATTGAAGAATGAACATTAGAATAAAAAAAAGGAAAATAAAAGACATTTTTTTTTTTTACTTATTTTTTGTTGTTGTTATACATGTTTGGTATCATTGGTAAGGCCATGCTCCAGCCAATGATACCTCCTCTGACTTTCTACGTGCTATGATTCCATAGATATGGGGGTCCAAAGACCCCTGTAGCTCCCCCATAGCTATTTTCCTGCATGGCTGGGGCTGGAGGTCTTTTTTGACATCATCACAGTCATGCGCGATTATGTCAGTGGGTGAGGGGAGGTCCTTCCTGGAAGTTAGACCAGCCAGGATTCCCCTCCAACTGCAGAGATCTCCCCTGGAGCTGACGGTAAGCGATGACGTGTGAGGGACGTCCTCCTCACGTTGCGGGGCATCCCCAGGATGTCCCCCACTTGTCATCCACAGCCAAGGGTATAAACACAGGATCCAAATCTACAAACTAGTGGAAATTGCTGTAGAGGGACTCCTAAAAATATTATTCTGTAAATTGTATTCACTCATTCTGCCGTTCATTGTTCATCAAACATAAGCTGTTATATTTTCATATAGTATACATTTTATATTAATTGCAATATAAATATATATTATATAGATTTTATATAGTGTGTATATATATATATATATGTGTGTGTTTATTTTAATTTATTTATGGCCCTATCCTTGTCTTTATGTTATTTTATATGTTAATTGCTGTTGTTGCAATTTCAGCTTTCCCGTGCACTTAGCATGCAGCTCAGAGTTAGCGGTTGGGTACATTAACAGCTCCTATACTTTGTAAAGGAGCCATTAATATGAGACTAGAATGAGAAGAATGAGCTGTGTAGAAGGCACCATGAGTCTCTGCTTCTCTTGCCGTATTCCACCGGAAGACTGGGAACAAATGGTTCTTGTGTCCTGCTACGGTTCCACCGTGGAACTTGCACAAGCTCACATGTGCCGTGCAGCTGTATTGCACTTGGTTCCATGGAGTCCTATGGATTCCAAATGACGATACCAGAATAGATAGATGCACGGCCAGTATCAGTTTGCAGCTCAGTATCATTCCAGCTTGAGCTGCTAATATAGTGGCTGGATCGCAATAGGCTCGGTGACAGGGAGTCAGTAAGGGATATCATCTTGCTCCATTTTCCTTTTTTTCCCTTCCCGGCTCCCTGTTATTGGCACCATTGGAATAGGACCCCTAGTCAGCCCATTGCACACTTTGTGCAGTATCCTAAACAGACTTTTATTTTAATTTAGCCTGATATATGTAATGATGGTCTCTGTCCTAACGTGACAAAAGTGATAATTAGCATTGCTGAATAATTGCCAATGTCCATGGAAAAGGTCACTGCAAAAGCACGCGATCATTTGAAAGTTAATTTCATGAAGCAAACATTAAAATAGGATTGATAGAAATAAACATTATTCAGAGCTGTCATGTTTTCGAATGCAAAGCCCTGTCATAATTTTATCCATGGAAAAGATTTTCCTACACAAACATATTCTAGCACGGAGGTCCAGAGCCTGCTTCACATGATATTTATTTCTGTGTTGACATTTAAAAATACTGTTTGACATTAAATGATATACTACAACCTGGCATTTTAAGATGCCAAAGTCCACATACTGTTATTTTTAAAGCTTTAAAACACATCTTCCTGATGTCAGTGCCATCTGCAATACCTCTAACTTGTGAGTGCTTCGTATAAGTTTTCCTTTACTGTAAAAAATGTAAAAGAGTCAAGGAACAGGTATCAACACTAGCATAAAAATACTGTATTACCATCTATAGTAATTGATTTATTTAGTATTAGAGATGTGCATTCGTTTCGGAAAAATTCGGAATTTGGAACGAAATTTGATAATTCGTATTTCGGAACAACTTCCAAATAACGAATCAATACGATACGAATTCGAAATGAAACGGTATATTACAAATTTATTTTGTTTTACACTGTGTCATCATCATAAAAGAAAAACTTGAATAACTGATATCAACTATTGAATTTGAAATGAACTATCAAATGGATATCAACAACTATCGAATCGATTCGAAATTTCAAATAAATCCGAAACGAAACGAAATACGAAACAAAATTAGTTACGAAATTCCAAAAACAAAAATATTTAAAAATGTAACGAAGCGAAACAAAACAAAACAAAATTTCCAGCCATGCACGTTCCTATTTATTATATCATGAACAATAAGGTGTCAATAGAATCAGTAGTTAACCCTGATACTACCAAAACAGTATTTGGCATTTTAATACAATGAGAAACAAAAAATAGCATTTAAAAACCTAGCTTGCATACCATTTTAATTCAAAATTGTGTTCTCTCTGGTAAGAAACAACATTTTCTGTGAGACCTAGCTCCTTTCTGTCCGTATTACTGTAAAGAAGCAACAAGGAGTGGTCCCCATCTTCACTATAACAAAAAATTCAACAAACTTTGCTACTGCATTACAACAGCCAGGGAGAGGGCAGAACAGAGGGAGAGCTCTGGTGTGACTCCATACTGTACTGGGATAATATGCAGAGGCTTATAATTGTTGAAAATCCCTGATAGTACAGCAACAAGGTGTTACTGTAATTTCTGTATACAGGCATTATGCCACATACAGATATTATTTTAATATTCTGCTGGTATTTATTGGAAGCTTCAGTCTTAACCACTTCACTACCGAGATCAATATATATCGGGTTTCAAAGGCACCAGCAGGTGCCCAGATATCGAGAAATCTCTATCTGGTGATCTGCAGCCCAAAAGCAAAAGAAATTGTTTTGCAGCAAACAAATTTTGTTTGCTTAAAGGCTGCGGACGGTGCCCCCCAAAGTTTTAGCCCTGTGGACATAATGCCCAAAGAGCTAAAACTGTATAAAATTATTTGATGATGCCCGTACATCGGGCTTTCAGCAGCCGATGCAGGGAAAAAATTAAGAAAATAGACCAGCAGCTCAAACTGCTATAATTCAATTTGGCAGTAGATTGTGCCATCTACTGGTCAAAATAGGTTATTTAAGGCAAGAAATACAATGAGTACTTGCTCAAATATTTCTCAATGTATAATTAATTTAACCCTTTCGCTGCTGAGGTGTTTCACGCCTCTGTGCTGAGGTCATTTTTACCGGTTTTGATCATCATGTTTAAATGCGTTTTGAAGGCTTATTGTAGTATATGACCCAGACATATTATATATCGTTCTTTCCGTCAGACTCGGCAGATTAATAATATGTCATTATTATATGTATTCGTCATGACCTGTCTGTATATTATAACAAAAAATGCAATAAAATTTGAATTTTCAATAATTTACAACGTGTAAAGTGTTTTTTTTTCACATTTTAACATGCGAGCAATTGCGGTTATATTTTGTATGGGGTGCGCTTGTTAAAAAAATTAGAGATGGGGTCTCGTTACATTTTTTTTTGGGGGAAATTACGCGATTTTGAACAAACGCACCGCATACAAAAATCGTTAGTGCAGCATCATTGTTCACATTATAATTGAAATGGGAACAATATTGCTGCATTAACAAACCAAAAAAAAAAAAAACTTGTTTATTTTTTTTTTATAATTTTTTTTTTAAATATTTTTTCATTTTTATTTTTAATTAATTATTTCTGCCTATATTCTAATAATGCAGATACTATCTAGAGATTAGAACCTTTCTCCCAGTTATATTTCTGTAACATATGAGCTAATACATGGAAAAGAAATCTAAAAATAATGTCATACTTTTTAAATTTATTATAGACATCTTCAGTCAAAATTTCAATGTTATCCTGCATTTTAGTGTTAAGTGCGCATCCATCCTTGTTTAATTTAATTTTTTTTAGAGACCCATATTGGATTAAGTCTTCCCTTATCGGATTATTTTATTTACCTGATGTAATAAGTGTAATTTTATTAGTTTAACTCCCCATTTGATACTTTAAAATGCTGTGGAAACTGGTGGTGCTACGTAAATGCTGATGATGATAGTAATAGGTTATGTAATATATCATTCCTAGTTACTGATATTAAATAGTACCAATTTCTTAAAGAATGTTGCATTGTCATTAATATTTAAAAATGTTTTTTTGTTGTGTGCACTTATAATACAATATATGATTGTGCTTTAAATCACTCTTACTGGAAGTGCTTAGCATACACATCAATGCCATGAATTACGAGTGACACTGACTTGTGTTTAAATACCCCAGGGTTTACTGGAAACCAGGCTTATGATTTATGTGCGCAAGAGTGAAAATATTTCTTTTTTGCAACTGATTTAATCTAATCCTGTCTGCAGTAAAGCATTGTGTTTTGGGTATTGATTTCCTTTCTTCTCAGGTGAGTTATTAAAGTCCTCTGATTGTTTGGTATTGATGAGGTTAAAGGTCAGCAATGTGAACTTTCTTTACTTTTTCTTACACTGCAGCTTAAAGTGTACCAGCATGAGTTTGCTCATTCTAATGAATCCAATAAAACATTGCATTCCAAAAAGGAACAATCACGAGCTTAATTATTGAATACAAGTGCAAGAAAAACACCTCAAAGTTTATTTGTTTATTTATTTATTTTCAAAGTATTTTACCAGGTAGGATACATTGAGATTTCTCTCATTTTTAAGTGTGTCCTGGGTTCAAGAACATTCAAATTTTTACAGTCGTTACAGAGATACAAAGTAATAAATGCAAGATATAAAAAAAAAAACACGAAACATGCATTGTAACAAGCACTCAGTGTCATAACTAACAGGGTTATTCAAAGAGAATCGAAAAGTCACCGCACGTTCGGTGACTTTTCGTTCTCTTCAATTCGGTGCGATTTGGCGATCCCATTTCGGCGACCCTGCGTTGTATTCAGCAAACACCACATGGCCATTGTAGTGCAGGGAAAAGCCACCGCAAACCCGACGAACACTCACCGTAAAACCCAGCGAACTCACACCAAAACCCGCAAAAACATCTGGATTAACCCCGCCAAATACGCCGGAGAAACCCGAGCAGGATCAGAGCCGATCAGAGCGCAGAGTAGCCGCTGGAAAAATCCGACACCGCAGATAAAAGGAGTGAAAAAAAAAACCAGTACGCCTGAATGTTTGAAAAGTGAAACGCTGTTTGCAAAGAAACTACTGAACGAAAATGTCTGAAATTTACATATAAGATCCAATGAATGATAATAAAAAGGGCTGTTGCAAAAATAAGAAAAAAACGATAAAAAAACGGAAACAAAATTTCGCAAAAAAATCCCGAAAAATGACTAAAATATCCTAAAAAAATCTAAAAATAAAGAGACTTTTTACTGCAGAATAAAATAATAAACGCTTTATTAGATATTGAATTAAAATGGGAATATTTTTAACAATGAAGCCTATGGAATTCGCCTGAATAAACCTATCGAATGAAACCACCGAATGGCAGGGCATTTCGGCAACCTTTCTCAGCTGTTTTGTGTTCTCTGAATAGCCCAATCATTGCTTCTCTATGGGGATTTCACTGCCCTCGAACAGGCACCGTTTGTGCAGGCAATTCGCCAAGATTTGGCAAACTGCCTGCTCTCTGGATAGCCGAATGGCCAGGAAAGGTAATCGTACGCTGAATTTCACTGTTCGGTTACCTTTCAGCCACAATTCGGATCTCTTTGAATAACCCTGTAAATTAATGTTTCCTTCATGCAGGCAAAAATCATAAAGTGACAAGGTAAAAACAATGTATGCATGCACTGGTGCTGTGAGCATTGTAAGAAATCACAGAAAGCAAAGTATTAATATAAAATACAGGTTAGTGGGCAAGCCAGTGCTGATAATAACATGGGTCTTTATTAGAGACAAAAAACAACAGAGACACCGAAGTTTCGGCCTCACGTGGCCTTAATTATTCTGATTGAGGCCTAAACGTCACTGTTTCTGTTGTTTTTTTTGTTCACAATAAAGACCCACGTTATTGTTAGCACTGGGTTTGCCCACTGACCTGTATTTTATCTTAGTATATTTTGGAGAAGTGCCTCTTCCGCGGTGGCGCACCGTGCTGCACTGGTAGGCCAATAGGGGCTCTCGCTGCTCGGCCACTCTGCTTTACAGAAAGCAAAGCATTAGGCCAGTGTCAGACGAATGCACTATGTGCGCCCATACTAACATGCCTACTGGCGTCCGTCGCACCGTTGCGATGCTGTAACGAGGCCGGTCACGCACAAAATGTAAGCGGAACAAGTGTCCACGCACAAAGCCTCCCTGTCAAAATGCTAAACGCGAATTGATGGGGCTGCAAAGCGCGATCCTCCATAGGATCCTATTGTTCACGTCCCTATTGTAAGACACAAACACATATACACATAGCTGTGCAGCGCTGTGCACACTGACTGCGCTCAGCGAGATTGCCGGACGGGCGTCGAGTGGAAGGAACATCCACTCTCACGAACGTTCCTTCCACTCTGAAGAGCGCTCGTCTGACCCCAGCCTTATCAGAAAAGTATTGACCATACAATGTGCAATCAAACAAAACAGCTATGTGTATATGTGTTTGTGTCTTACAATAGTGACGTGAACAATAGGATTGGTTACATAAGAGTAATATTTGAAAAAAGAAAAAAAGGGGGAAACAATTCACACATGTATACAATAAATATATATATATATATATTGTTACAGTTAAAGCCCGAAGTGCGGTCAATCCTAGGATTACCCGGGTACCCCTGACATTACCCAGGCGTCATTAGCAAAAGTCCGAAGTGAAATTAAGGGCAGTTGGATAGTCCTAAAATTACCCGTGTAAAGTCCGAAATTTACATTTTTTTGCAGCTTTACCCAGCGGTTTTGGGTACTGTCAGGATTACCCGGGTAATCCTAGGATTAACCGCACTTCAGGCTTTACCCGTAACATATACCGTATTTTTCGCTCCATAAGACGCACTTTTCTCCCCCAAAAAGTGGGGGGGAAAGTGGGTGCGTCTTATGGAGTGAATACTGCGCGGTGCAGTGTTTGCTCCCTGCGAGCGTCCGAAGCTATGGAGCTTCGGCGCTCACCTGGGGGAACCACCTCACCAGCCGAGTTCTCGTGAGATCGCGGCTGGTCACGTGGCTCCCCCAGGCGAGTGCCCAAGCTCCATGCCGCCGGATGCTCAGAGGGAGCCGAACACGCGGCGGCGGCGGCAGGAGGTGAGCTGGGGACATTATCCATGAGCTGGGGCATATCCATGAGCTGGGGCAAATCCATGAGCTGGGCATTATCCATGAGCTGGGGCATATCCATGAGCTGGGGCATATCCATGAGCTGGTGCAAATCCATGAGCTGGGGCAAATCCATGAGCTGGGGCATATCCATGAGCTGGGGCATATCCATAATCTGGGGGGCATATCCATGAGCTTCTGGGGCATATCCAGGAGCTGGGGCATATCCATGTGCTGGGGCATTATCCATGAGTTGGGGCAAATCCATGAGCTTAGGCATATCCATGTGTGAGCAGGGGCATGTCCATGTGCTGGGGCATTATCCATGAGCTGGGGCATATCCATGAGCTGGGGCATTATCCATGAGCTGGGGCATATCCATGTGTGAGCTGGGGCATTATCCATGTACTGGGGCATATACATGAGCTGGGGCATTATCCATGAGCTGGGGCATATCCATAAGCTGGGGGGCATATCCATGAGCTGATGGGGCATATCCATGAGCTGGGGCATATCCATGTGCTGGGGCATTATCCATGAGCTGGGGCATATCCATGTGCTGGGGCATATCCATGAGCTGGGGGCAGTATCCATGAGCTGGTGGCAGTAACCATGTGCTGGGGCATATCCATGAGCTGGGGCATTATCCATGAGCTGGGGCATATCCATGTGCTGGGGCATTATCCATAAGCTGGGGCATTATCCATGAGCTGAGGCATATCCATGAGCTGGGCCATTATCCATGAGCTGGGGCATTATCCATGAGCTGGGGCATATCCATGAGATGGGGCATATCCCATGAGCTGGGGCAATCCATGAGCTGGGGCATATCCCATGAGCTGGGGCATATCCCATGAGCTGGGGCAGATCCATGAGCTGGGGGGCATTATCCATGAGCTGGGGCATATCCATGTGCTGGGGCATTATCCATGAGCTGGGGCATATCCATTAGCTGGGGCATATCCATGAGCTGGGGCATTATCCATGAGCTGGGTCATATCCATGAGCTGGGGCAGTATATCCATGTGCTGGGGCATATCCATGAGCTGGGGCATATCCATGAGCTGGGGGGCATTATCCATGAGCTGGGGCATATCCATGTGCTGGGGCATTATCCATGAGCTGGGGCATATCCATTAGCTGGGGCATATCCATGAGCTGGGGCATTATCCATGAGCTGGGTCATATCCATGAGCTGGGGCAGTATATCCATGTGCTGGGGCATATCCATGAGCTGGGGCATATCCATGAGCTGGGGCATAGCCATGAGCTGGGGGTATATCCATGAGAGGAGCTGGGGCAAAATCCATGAGAGGAGCTGGGGCTAAATCCATGAGAGGAGCTGGGGCAATATCCATGAGAGGAGCTGAGGCAGTATATTCATGAGAGCAGCTGGGGCAGTATATCCATGAGAGCAGCTGGGGCATTATCCATGAGAGGAGCTGGGGCAGTATCCATTATTACACTATTTGATTCAGAATATTTTTTTTCCTGTTTTCCTCCTCTAAAAACTAGGTCCGTCTTATGGTCAGGTGCGTCTTATGGAGCGAAAAATACGGTACTTCCACAATCTCCGCACTCTGCCTCTGCCACTTCACAGCTTCAGTGCTGGGTAATGGTTGCACCCATACAAATATCCACGACAACCCGCGACTCAGAGATTTAGCAAATTATTTTTTTTATAAATCTTTATTAATTCGATGTTTCAGTCCACGCAGGGACATTTATCAAGATCTTGATAAAAGTCCCTGCATGGACTGAAGTGACTAGGTTTGGTGTAAAAGTAAAAATAATAATATTTTTTTTTTATTTTTTTTTAAATTGTCTAGGAGTATAATAAAATTGGACTTCAATTGAAGTTTAAACATGATGAGCATAAAACGGTCAAAATAAGCTCAGCGCACAGAGGTGAAATGGCTCAGCAGTGAAGGGGTTAAAAAGCAAAACCATGTGAAAACCAGGAGAACTGGCAGCAGAAGAGTACAATCTAGACCAAATAACCGATTTGGAAAGTGAGATAAATGGGAGAATTATACTGGGTTGGCTATTTTGACCTAGAATTATAACTTCTCCAGTCATTCTCCTGAGTTTCACCTTTCTTTGAATAGACCTTCTACTCTCAGGACAAAATTTCTGAACTATTTTGCCGGTGGTAGATTTTGGGGATTAAATTTCTAAAAAGTGTGTTTTTTCCATTTTTTATTCATATTTCATAATTTATTTTATAGTACATTATACAATATTATGGAAATAATGGTATCTTTATAAAGTCCATTTAATGGCGAGAAAAATGGTATATAATATGTGTGGGTTCCATAAACGAGTAAGAGGAAAATTAGACCTAAACACAAACCGCGCAGAAACATAAAAACAGCAGCGGGCACTATCAGATTGACAATCCTAATCCGCCTGGTCACTAAGGGGTTAAAGAACAGCACGTTTTTTTTTCTTTCCTGCAGTTCTATGATCTGTTCGGCGTACTTTGGCAGCGTTCTTCAGTGGCGGTGTTCACAGGCTGATTGGCGGTCATCAGAGGCTCCCATTCAATGCACTTTTGTGACCCTGCAGGGAATACTGAATTCCGAGTAGGGTCGACGAACTGGAGTCGCCAATTCACGCCGATGTGCGCCGAACGAAAGAGCACCGAAATTTCAGTGATCTTTGAACAACCCTCTAAGTAAAAGCAAAAGAATCGCCATTGATTGATCACAATTGCAAGTTGCAACCCTGTTTAGAAATATTTTTAAAAATTCTATACAAAACTGACATTTTAACCCTTTCGCTGCTGAGGCTTTTCCCGCCCCTGTGCTGAGGTCATTTTTACTGGTTTTGCTCATCATGTTTAAACGTGTTTTGAAGGCTTATTTTAGTATATGACCCAGACATATTATATATCGTTCTTTCTGTCAGACTCGGCAGATTCAGAATATGTCATTATTATATGTATACGTCATGACCTGTCTGTATATTATAACAAAAAATGCAATAAAATATGAATTTTCAATAATTTACAGCGTGTAAAGTGTTTTTTTCACATTTTAAGATGCGAGCAATTGCGGTTATATTTTGTATGGGGTGCGCTTGTTAAAAAAATTAGAGATGGGGTCTCGTTACATTTTTTTTTGGGGAAAATTACACGATTTTTAGCAAACGCACCGCATACAAAAATCGTTAGTGCAGCATCATTGTTCACATTATAATTGAAATGGAAACAATATTGCTGCATTAACAAACCAAAAAAAAGAAAAAAAACTTGTTTATTTTTTTTTTATAATTTATTTTTAAAATATTTTTTTATTTTTATTTTAAATTATTTTTTTTTTACAAACTTTTTCACTTTCGTGTTTGGTATCGTTGGAACGGCCATGCTCTGGCCGATCCAACAATACCAAACTTTAACCCCTAGCTACCACGGATCGGGAGATAGGGAGTTCATTGGAACTCCCTATCTCCACCATTGGTGGCAGCTAGGGGTTAACTCCAGGACTGGCGTCATCGTGCTATGCACGATGACGCCAGTCCTCAGGGGGAGTTCCCGGAGGCTTGGCCGACATCCAAGATGTCGGCGAGCTCCGGGAAAGGATCACGAACCGGCGCTTTTCAGCGCCGATTCGTGATCCGGCTCCCCAGGGGTTAATGCCAGGTACCAATTGGAAGGGCAGGCTTAACCCCCACAACGCCACCGATCGGGAGGGAGAGAGGTCCGAAGGACCTCCCCCCCTCCCTTTCAGGCGCCTCCTCCGCACATGCGGGGGGGCGCCTGAATTAGGTGTCATCGCGCCCCCGCGATTACACCTAATTAGCCCGGTGGCAGTTCCGGATGCTGGGCTGACAGGAATGTCGAGGATGTCAGCCCGCACCGGGGGGCCAGCGATCGCCCGGAACCCGGCCGAACGCTGACCCCAAAGGCTGGACGCGCTCAGCGCGTCCACCACATGGAACGTGACATGCGGTTGGACGCGCTGAGCGCGTCCACCGCAGCGAAGTGGTTAAATATTAGATGATTACAAGGAATCATTTTTTGCATTGGAATAAATTCTCTTTTAATTAAATTGTTTCCCCAAGTAGATTTAAGGAGCTTGTCGGCTTTGTTTAATTTTAGAAAAGACATATTTGTTTTTATTATATGCAGAAAATGTCTGTCATAAAATTATCTGTCATATCACATAACGATTGCCATTTGCTGTAGAATCAAAGGGATTATGTTTCATCCTGTTAAATTTATGTCGGTATAATTGAAAGTCTCATGGATGCAACACTATATCTGATATAGAGGACATAACTCTGGCGAAACGCACTTTGGGCAGATGAAACTTAGATTTATGAGTTTGATACAGAGATGTTCATGTCATAGAATAACATGTAATTCATATAACTGTGAAGCATTTAAAAGCAAAAGGCATCCTGCCGGTCCCAAATGAATGCAATGCGGCAGTGTAGTTTAGGAAATTTAATTGGAGTCCTTTTTCTGAGCAGGTGGAAGCTAAAATGCAAAACCTGAGGACATTGCTCACCAAGTGAATAATAGACTACATGAATAATACTGAAAATAGATCTAAATCCTCAAAAAACAATGCATCCTTGTACCGATTCTCTAGGCAAATACATGTTTGTTTTTCTTTTCAAACAGTATCACTATTAATATATTATATAAAAAAAATTGATGCTTTTTAAGAAAACAAATAGATGAAAATATGTATCCAATCAGGCTGACTGTGATGTCATGGAGATACTTAATACATTTTATTATTATTATTATTATTATTAATCTTTATTTATAAAGCGCCAACATATTCTGCAGCGCTGTACAATAGGCACAGTATAGATAGGGTTACAATACAATGAACAACATTTCGACAAACCAGTACAGGAGGAAATGAAGGCCCTATTCCTGTAGGAACTCGCAATCTAGAAGGGTTGGGGATGGAAAAAGGAGGAGAGGACTGCAAGGTGAGAGTGATGGACGGCAAGGTGAGAGTGATGGACTGCAAGGTGAGAGTGATGGACTGCAAGGTGAGAGTGATGAACTGCAAATTGAGGGTGATGGACTACAAGGTGAGAGTGATAGGCTGCAAGGTGAGGGTGATGGACTGCAAGGTGAGGGTAATGGGCTGCAAGGTGAGAGTGATGGACTGCAAGGTGAGAGTGATGGACTGCAAATTGAGGGTGTTGGACTACAAGGTGAGAGTGATGGGCTGCAAGGTGAGGGTGATGGACTGCAAGGTGAGGGTAATGGGCTGCAAGGTGAGAGTGATGGGCTGCAAGGTGAGGGTGATGGACTGCAAGGTGAGGGTAATGGGCTGCAAGGTGAGAGTGATGGACTGCAAGGCGAGAGTGATGGACTGCAAGGTGAGAGTTCATATGCTTCTCATAGAGCACAACTGATGATATTCGAAAAATAAGAATACGCAAAAACAACAAATGTGCACAAACAACTTAATCAAATGTAAGATATACACAATGTCACACACTTTTATCAATCTAATTATAATGCTAACATATTTCACATACAAATTGACCATTGTGATACATTGTACCATCAGCGTAACATTCCACAAATGTCATGCTCATGTACAAAAATATATACACACCAAATTGTCACAGCCAATCTCATTAGAGTGTAAAAAAACAAAAACAACCCAGGGTAATGTATAATTACAAGGATTGCTCTACTGGTATTATCTGTTCTGTGACTAGCTGATTGCTTTCAGTCAATCTTACAGTCAGAGAGTACTATTTCCAGCACCCTGATTGACATGGCTTCTGGTTTGTTTTAAAGAAGTAGACTAGTTTTTAAAGTGCACTGGGTGTTCTTTAATGTACAATTTTACCATTTTACATTCTTTGAATTTCTAATTACAATTTTAAAATGTTTTTTTTTTCCCACAATGTATATGTTACGGTTAATGTCCGGAATTCAGATAATCTTAAAATTACCCGGGTAAAACGCACATTACCCTAGCTTTGATGGATAAAGTCTGATGTGAAATGAAATATCGGGCTTTATCCAGTTAAACTGCAAAGTATCCAAATGCCTTCAGGTACTTGGTTTTCTACGGTTTTCAGCAGGTTACAATTGACGGAATTCCGAGGATTACCTGGGTAATCCGCACCATACCCGACAGCCGTGTGTAATGCTCGAAGTGCACATTATCATGTTACTTTTTAATATTAATATAAGAAACATATCCTGTTACTCTGTATATTCATTATATCCGCAATACATTTTGTATTTTGCCATTTTCATTGATAATATCCAAAGATAATAGCAAAATTCACTATTACCCAAGGGGGGTTGGATGCTCTGCAGATTACTCAAGTGAAGCTGTGGATAGTCCTCTGATTACTCGGGTGAAGCTTTAAACTGTTATCTGACTGATAACAGAATCCGTTTGTAACCAAACTGTATTGGATAGTCTGCAGACCATCCGGGCAAAGGTCAAAGTTTTCAGCTCATCCAAACTGCGATTCAAATTTACCCAAGGGCGTTTGGTTAGTCCTAAAATTACCCGGGTAAAGCTCGGATTTTTCATTATTTTTTTTCAGCTTTAACCAGCGGTTTTCGATAATTTCCCTTTTACCCAGCAAATTTTAAGATTATCCAGATTTTGGACTTTAATCCCTTAGCGACTGGTGGGTGTGCCATGTGGTCTGCTTATTCCAGCCCACCCCGACAGCCGAATCACGGCGGCTGTGAGGAGTGGCCGACGCAGCCCATTGAAGACAATGAGGCGTACTTGTACGCCCTGTGTCTTCAAGTACTGCCATGAGGACTGCATAGAACACCCGTGGCGTTAAGGGGTTAACCGTAACATATACATTTACAGCACAGATTTTTCAAAGATTCTATTTAAACAGGATACGTCTCCACTTGTTATAGGGGCCCAGGTGATTAAAGTAAATTGTATTAGGATATACCATCTCATATCTATTTTACATATTAATACGAACTGCTACAAAACACGTATCAGTCAATAGATCACAAAATATGAGACAACAATTAGAAACATAGAAACATAGAAAAATGTCGGCAGATAAGAACCTTTCGGCCCATCTAGTCTGCCCAATTACATGGATACTTAACCTGGATTTATCTTTTGTTTAGTATAGCCTTATGCCTATCCCATGCTTGCTTAAATTCAATTACTGTTTTGGCCACAACCACTTCAACTGGAAGGCTGTTCCATGTATCCACCACCCTCTCAGTAAAATAATGCTTCCTGATGTTACTTTTAAACCTTTGCCCCTCTAATCTAAGACTATGTCCTCTTGTTTTGCTACTTTGTTTCCGTTTAAATATACTCCCTTCCTCTACCTTGTGGATTCCCTTTACGTATTTAAATGTTTCTATCATATCTCCTCTGTCTCGTCTTTTTTCCAAGCTGTACATGTTAAGATCATTAAGCCTTTCCTGGTAACTTTTCTCCTTTAAGCCGTACAACATTTTAGTAGCCCTTCTCTGAACTCTCTCTAAGATGTCTATATCCTTCTGGAGATACGGTCTCCAGTACTGCACACAGTACTCCAAGTGAGGTCTCACCAGTGCTCTGTACAGTGGCATGAGCACTTCCCTTTTCCTACTGCTAATACCTCTCCCTACACAACCAAGCATTCTGCTAGCATTTCCTGCTGCTCTATTACATTGACTACTTACCCTTAGATCCTCTGAAATAATAACCCCTAAATCCCTTTCCTCAGATGTTGAGGTTAGGACTGTATCAAATATTCTATATTCAACCCTTGGGTTTTTACGTCCCAGGTGCATTATCTTGCACTTATCCACATTAAAACTCAATTACCACAGCTCCGACCCTTTTTTTAGTTTACCTAAATCATTTGGCATTTGGCTGATCCCTCCAGGAACGTCAACCCTGTTGCAAATCTTTGTGTCATCAGCAAAAAGACATACTTTTCCATTAATACCTTCTGCAATATCACTAATAAAAATATTAAAGAGAATGGGTCCAAGTACTGACCCCTGAGGTACCCCACTGGTAACAAGACCTTGCACCGAATAAACTCCATTTACCACAACCCTCTGTTGCCTGTCACTCAGCCACTGCCTAATCCATTCAACAATATTGGAATCCAAGCTCAAAGATTGCAATTTATTGATAAGCCTTCTATGCGGAACAGTATCAAAAGCCTTACTGAAATCTAAATAAGCAATGTCTACTGCACCGCCTGTGTCTATTATTTTTGTTACCCAATCAAAAAAATAAATAAGATTAGTTTGGCATGATCTCCCTGAGGTAAACCCATGTTGTTTCTGATCCTGTAATCTATGTGTTTTTAGATGTTCAACAATCCTTTCCTTTAACATGGTTTCCATTAATTTCCCCACTACTGACGTAAGACTAACTGGCCTATACTAGTTCCCCTATTCCTCCCTACTACCCTTCTTGTAGCTTTACTCTGCTTTAAGCTAATAAATGGCATTTGAAGAAATAGGACAAATGAATTCTTCTTAGAACTTGAACAGTGATTTGTATATTTCATTTGCATTTTCATTCCATCCTACAGAATATGGTATGTACTGGAGAAAGGTGTTAAGTGAGCCATTCTAAACAATAGACTGATAGCAGAAAACAGCAAGAAATTGTGTGTGGGAGTTTTTCAGTGGCTTTTCAGTACGAAAGACAAGGAGAATTACTTTGTAGATCTGTCTAAGGCAGACAAAAAGCCCCCAGAAAATTGTGTTTTAGAAAAGGTATATACTGTATAAAAGTGCATTTTAATGACTTGGATGACGCGAAGATAAACCTTTCAAAGCTAGTCGTTTAGGAAAATAACGTAGCCATGCATTGTGCTGTTTGTACAAGTTGTTTGAACCTCTATGTACAAATTGTTGCAGAAGAAACGCTTTGATTTTCGCAAGGTTGATTAAACTTCCTCATTTCTATTAATAATTAAATCTGCTGCTTTATCGGAGGAGAAGCTTCAGCATGTCCTTCCTGGTAAATCTATATTATTGTTAATATGGAAGCCGACCAGTCTAACAATTAAATTTATCAATTCATCTTCCTTTACATTATTTTTCCGTCGTGAGTAGATTATATTAACCATTATTAAATGACAGATTTCTCTTTTAAGTCAAGTCATTATTATATTATATAATAATAAAATTATCCACTCTACAACTCAATGTGTGCATGTGCATTGTTAATTCCCTGCCTCTTTGTATTCTGAAGTGGAGATTAGGTTCATATTTTCAATTATGTTCATATTTCTGCAGCATCCACAACTTGGGTGATTAAATAATTTTTAGCGAAAGTTCAGTGCTTCTGATTTGAGCAGTACAGTAATTCTTTAGAATGTATGGTATGCTTCCCCAGGTGGCTTCTAAGGCTACTGGTATGTCCATTAGGAGGATAGAGACTTAGGCTGAGGTCTGAGCACACACAAATAACGCTTGATTTTTTTTCTCAGTCTTTCGGAATCTATGTACAGTACTTGTTTTTAGCAGGTAACCATATCTACTGTATGTGCTAAATGTGCACAACACACGGTCATAACAGTCATGAGCAGTGTTTTATATTTTCTCCAAATCGTTTTATTGGTTAGCACAGGCATACAGGAAGTGTAGAGTAGTTGATGAAATAGTATTACTGTTGTCGTGTTTAACCCCTTCAGTACCACGTGATTTTCCCCAAAAAAATCAGAAACTAGTGTTTTTTTTGTAAAATCATCTTTAATTAATTATAAAGTAAGAAACATTTGAGCTTATGCCCATTGTATTTCTTACTGTAAATAACCTATTTTTGGCCAGTAGATGGTGCCATCTACTGCCAAATTAAGTTAGAAGAGTGGCTGGTGTATTTTCTTCTATTTCTCCTGCATCGGCTGCTGACTGCATCTGAAAGCCTGATATTTCAGAGCTGCAGATTTTACAGTTTTAGCTCTTTGGGCATTATGCCTAGGGATGAGCCAAACACCGCCCGAGTTTGGTTCGGGCCTGAACCCGAACTTTCCATATGTTCGGGTCCGAACCCGAACCCGAACTCAAACTCCATGCAAGTCAATGGGGCTGAAAATTCGGTTTTTAGAGTGCCCTCCAAGAGGGCATATATGCTAGATATTTGCCATAAAAGGTGTATGGGGGTCCGGGTAGTGCCCTGGGGGACAGGAAACAAGGACAAAAAGTTTTAAAAAAAACGTTTTTAAAGGGACAGTGAGTTTTCCATGAAATAAGGGTTAAAAATAAAAACGAAAAATTCCTTCAAATATCGTGCCTAGGAGGTCCCCATAACCTGTCCGTGAAGTGGCGGATTTCTAGGATGTATAGAAACACTTAAAAACAAAAAAATGACGTTTCAAATGATGGTAAACAGTTTTCTTTTAATCTATCCATAAACAACTGCTTGAGGCGGCAGTCTGTATGAAAAGAGGAGACATTTTCGGACACACAGAAAAAGTTTACTGATTTTTTGGCGGTGAAAAGCAGGAGAATGGAAAATTCTAGACCAAACAGCCGATTTGGAAAGTGAGATAAATGGGAGAATTTGTCTGGTTCGGCTATTTTGACCTAGAATTTTCTCTTCAGTCATTCTCCTGAGTTTCACCTTTCTCTGAATAACCCTGTCAGGGTTATTCAGAGAGCGGTGAAGAGCAGGAGAATGACTGGAGAATGGAAAATTCTAGGTCAAAATAGCCAAACCAGAAAAATTCTCCCATTTAGGCTAGGGTCAGACTAGCGAATTTTTAACGTGCGTTTAGGCGCAGTTAATCATGGCCGCACTAGCAGCAAATGACGGGCAACGACGGCCAATATACGAAGTACGGTCGCACGAAAGTCCGGCTGCGCAACGCAAGTGGAAAATTAATGCATTTTTTCGAGAACGCAGAACCGCTAGTACGGACGTACAGAGTGCGCTGCGTCCACTAGCGGCGTGTGTGCGTGATTTGGAGACGTCAGACCCTGCTCATGTCCGGCCAACATAACGTCCAGACACCCAAAGTTTCCTGCTTTGGATCTGTAAAAAATCACGCACAAAAATGCACATCATATGACCGTTTTCGCACATTCCGTGAAAAAATACGGCAATGCGTTCGGACGCACTTTTTGACGGTCGCTGTGAAAAATGCGTTAGTCTGACCCTAGCCTTATCTCACTTTCCAAATCGGCTATTTGGTCCAGATTGTTCTCTTTTCCTGCCATTCTCCTGGTTTTCACCTTTCTCTGAACAACCCTGAGAGAGAGGTGAAAGCCAGGAGAACTGGCAGGAGAAGAGAACAATCTAGACCAAATAGCCAATTTGGAAAGTGAGATAAATGGGAGAATTTTTCTGGTTCGGCTATTTTGACCTAGAATTTTCTCTTCAGTCATTCTCCTGAGTTTCACCTTTCTCTGAATAACCCTGTCAGGGTTATTCAGAGAGCGGTGAAGAGCAGGAGAATGACTGGAGAATGGAAAATTCTAGGTCAAAATAGCCAAACCAGAAAAATTCTCCCATTTAGGCTAGGGTCAGACTAGCGAATTTTTAACGTGCGTTTAGGCGCAGTTAATCATGGCCGCACAAGCAGCAAATGACGGGCAATGACGGCCAATATACGAAGTACGGTCGCACGAAAGTCCGGCTGCGCAACGCAAGTGGAAAATTAATGCATTTTTTCGAGAACGCAGAACCGCTAGTACGGACGTACAGAGTGCGCTGCGTCCACTAGCGGCGTGTGTGCGTGATTTGGAGACGTCAGACCCTGCTCATGTCCGGCCAACATAACGTCCAGACACCCAAAGTTTCCTGCTTTGGATCTGTAAAAAATCACGCACAAAAATGCACATCATATGACCGTTTTCGCGCATTCTGTGAAAAAATACGGCAATGCGTTCGGACGCACTTTTTGACGGTCGCTGTGAAAAATGCGTTAGTCTGACCCTAGCCTTATCTCACTTTCCAAATCGGCTATTTGGTCCAGATTGTTCTCTTTTCCTGCCATTCTCCTGGTTTTCACCTTTCTCTGAACAACCCTGAGAGAGAGGTGAAAGCCAGGAGAACTGGCAGGAGAAGAGAACAATCTAGACCAAATAGCCAATTTGGAAAGTGAGATAAATGGGAGAATTTTTCTGGTTTGGCTATTTTGACCTAGAATTTTCCATTCTCCAGTTATTCTCCTGCTTTTCACCGCTCTCTGAATAACCCTGTGAATGTTTAATCCCGAGGTGAAAAATAACATTGCTTTAGCTGTTAAAAGCGGGCAATGAGGAAATTTTGTATTTTTTCACACAGCAGTTAAATGCAGCATATTAGGAAGTTTTAGGAGGGAAATTACTCACTCAGAACAGAAGCAGACACCCCACACCTTCATTCTACATAAAATTTATCAAATTGATTAGACCAGACTAAAACATCTGTTGTTGTTATGCCGTTTGAAAAAAAAGGTCATTTAGAGGTGAGAATCTTTGCACCTAGACATTAGTTTTTAATTCAATATCTAATAAACCATTGCTTATAATATTCTGCAGTAAAGAGTCTCTTTACTTCTAGATTTTTTAGTATTTTTTAAGCATTTTTTATACTTTTTTCAAAAAAAAAAAATTTTTCCGAACTCGAACCGAACACACCCAAAAAGTTCGAAGTTCGCGAACTTTCGAACTGCCAAATTTCGGGCCGAACTCCGAACCGTCCGAACCCGAACATCTCATCCCTAATTATGCCCACAGGGCTAAAACTTTGCTTTTGGGCTGCAAAATAAATGAAATTATGTTGCAGCAACAAATTTCATTTGCTTTTGGGCTGGAGATCAGCATATTGAGATATCTCAATATCATGGCACCAGATGGTGCCTTTGACGCCCGTGATATCTCAATATCAGTAGTGAAGGGGTTAAATGTTATTTGTTAACTTCCTGTTTAACTGTTATAATAGTTATTTATACTGAAGCATGTGCCATGTGCCATGCCTTTCATACTGCTCGCTGGCCAGTTGCCGAGTAACATATCAGACTGATGTGATCACATGGTAAGGCCATGGGCATGGTTCGGTCTGAAGATGCGGCACCCGCCAGGTTTAAAATCAGCAGCCTGAGACGTGTTCCTTGCCCTGATGTGGCTCTCACTACTCTCAGCGCTTGTTGTAATATTGGATTGCTTATCTGTGTACTGGCTTGGCTGGTGTCTCGTTGCTCCTAGCTGTTAACCCCTTGGCTCCTGTTCTGACTACCCATTCTGGCACACGACCCCTTGCTTTCCTGACTATCTACTCTGGCATATGATCATTGGCATCCTCTGACAACCCAATTTGGTATTTAACCCACTTCTTCGGAATCAATCAGCACCAGTGTAGCGCTGCTTTAAAGACTGTGTTCTGCTGCATTTAATTATTATGGCCACCAGAGGGACATAGAGACAATATGGACTATGCTGGACAAACACTGAACTACAGTTTCCATCATGCTTTGCGTGAGGACAGGAAGGGGGTGGAGGAGGAAGAGGAAGGAGATCAGCAGCCTCGTGGAAGGCATGTTGAGAGTGAGCTGAGCGGTGAAAGGTGGACGACGCACATGAGAGCTGTTAAGGATCGTGACCAGGCTGGAGTACAGGCGCTGCCTCACTGGTGCTGGAGATCGGGACAGTGACCATGCTGAGACCTACCTACGCAGCGCTGAGAGGTCTGAATGACAAGCTGGTTCCGGCTGGACCCTGAGTTAGGAGACCGCGCTGATCAATTGGGAGTGCAGGCGGTGGATCGTTGTTCCTGTTGCGGATATTCGACAAGCAGGGAGCGGATCCAGTGGCACAGAGTCCCAGTACACAGAGGAGAAGATCCTTGATCAGGTGCTGGACAGCTTGCATATCGGATGGGTGAGAGGCCTCCCAGGCCGCAGTTCCAAAATAAGAAACGCACCCTGCAGTATTGTTTAAATCCACAGGGCCCCAACGTGACTAGTCAAGATTGTTTTGTTTCATTCACTGGCCAGTTGAATACAGTACCCAGGTACCCGAGACAATACACATACACATTTCTGAACTATTATTCACAGGACTTACACTCCAGAACTGAGGGGGTAAATCTTTTTCTTTTGCCGCCGCGTGTTTTTCCCGCGTTACGAAATCCTGTCATTTAAATACCATATCTACGTTATATATGCTGCTTTATTGGGATCAGTAAAGAATATAAAATATAAAAATCCACAACAGTGCTGGTGTATAGTTATTCCCTAGTGCGGTGAGACTAACGCGAGGTTAATTCAGCGGCTCCTCCGGGAGTGAGCGCTACACCAGCTTCAAATCCCCCCAAAATCCACATACTCTCTTCTCATCCCACAGCGAGAACGGCAGCCCAATCCGCTGCTTCTGGCTGCCGGGAGCAGAGTGAGACTGAAGGAAAAAGGTCTCCCTCCACAAATCACTCCACCGCCCTGCAGGATATCGCGAGAGGCGAGATCCTGCAGGTCATGTGACTGGCAGTCGAAGCCGCAATGGAGTCCTATGGACTCAATGGAGGGGATGCTCACCGCGGTGGCACTTTGCACTGCCTTGAGCATCCTGAGGCTTAGCGCTGCGTTACGGGACAAGCTGCTGAATTAGCGCCTGCCCCATATTATGGAGCTAAAATGGGGATGCTAAGGAACAACCTGCAGGCACAGGTTTTTCTCCTTAGCTTCTCCGTTGCAGCGGCAGTATTGTAATACTGCCCTTACTGTTTTATTATTAAATCAGTTCCTTTTTTTTGTTCGTTTTTACATCTAACGTTCTTTACAAGCATAAATGGAAATGCTTTTCTACAATAATAATTCAAATCTAGGTATTTCATTGCAAAACAAGGAATATTATATAATGTTAAAGTTTTTGCACTCCAGCAGTAATTCAAGAATCAGTAAACATAAAGCTGCATATTGTAAATTTTAAAAAAGGTATCCTCTTACCAATCTCTGTATTTATAATTTTTTCTCCAACACAATATCAACATAAACCCTTTTGTAATAAAATGGCTTAATTTTAGTTGTGTTTTAAACTAATAATTAACACTCTTTTGTAATTGCACAACGATAACCTGAAACATTTGCGAAAATTAACACGAACAGGCATAAAGTATTTCAATGCAAAACAAACAAATAAACAAATCAACAAAGAAAGCCATAAAAATCAAAGACCTGACATACAGGCTGACATAAGCTAATATTAAAGTGCACCTGTAGTTACCAGATGCAATTGTCTGCGACATCCCATCAGAGGGTGGATATCATATTGGCCTTAAAGATCAAAGCAACATCACAAACCTTGATGAGATAATCCTGTTTGTAGTCACCTCGATCCATCGAGGGTACTGCCCTCAGCGTTGCCCGACGATCAATCACTTGCAAAGACTGAGCAAAGGACTTTCCTGTGGAATGGCTCTCTGCTCAGAACTGTCACACCCCCGTGGCATGCTGTAGTGATGTTTGAGGTAGGAAATAACTACCTATTTTCAATTATACTTGAATAAATAATAAATAAATAATAGATCAAATAATAACTATAATATTAATATACAATTATAAAATAATAATAAATTGTAAAAATAATAAATAAAATATCAATAAAAATAAATAAAAAGCTATCACATGACAAGGGAGTGATTCCCTTTCAAATAAACCAAACTTGTGCTGGTCATAGCAGTGTCACTTTAAATTAGAATGGCAAACACTTACTTTAAATGATTACAGTATCAGTATACAAGAAATATCCACGTTTACAGATAAATAATACATTTCCAAAATGACTTTTGTACTGATATATCAATGTAGTTGTTAATTATTGGAGATGGATATACATTTTTTTAAAAGACATTTCGTTAACCTATATATTGATATGCTGGTCCTGTTTTACCCAAAGCAAACACACACAGTGGGTTGTTGTTTTTTTTTACCGAGATTGATCTGTAAACCTGTGAATAATAAAAGAAATCAATACAAATATTTAATTGGGCTTTATTTAAGTAAATATATATTTTTTATAATATATATATTTATATATATAGATATATATATATATAACGGTCCACCTTCTCAGCACCCATGCTCTGGAAATGTCTTCAAGGGGTGCTGTGGTGCAAAAAATCTTCAAGAATATAATATATAATCACCAGGCAAGGAACAATCACGGACTTATAGAAAAATAAAACAACTATTTATTAGGATGTCATTAAAAAACCGACGTTTCGGCTCAAACAAGAGCCTTTATCAAGGATCCTTGATAAAGGCTCTTGTTTGACCCGAAACATCGTTTTTTTAATGACATCCTAATAAATATTTGTTTTATTTTTCTATAAGTCTGTGAGTGCTCCTTGCCTGGTAATTATATATATATATACTAGGTGTAAAGCCTGCCCAGAGGGCAGTCTATATTGATAAGTGTGGTGCATTGTGCTTGGTTCTGTGCTCTGTGCCGTTTATTCTGTTGTGCTCGGCTCTGTGCCGTCTATGGTACTGTGCTCGGCTCTGTGCCGTCTATAGTACTGTGCTCGGCTCTGTGGCGTTTTTATTGTGCTCGGCTCTGTGGCGTTTTTATTGTGCTCGGCTCTGTGGCGTTTTTATTGTGCTCGGCTCTGTGGCGTTTATTCTGTTTTGCGTTTATACTGCCCCTGCTCATGGATATATGCCCCAACACGTGGATACTGCCCCAGCTCGTGGATACTGCCCCAGCACGTGGATACTGCCCCAGCACGTGGATACTGCCCCAGCTCGTGGATACTGCCCCAGCACGTGGATACTGCCCCAGCACGTGGATATTGCCCCAGCACGTGGATGGATACTGCCCCAGCACGTGGATACTGCCCAGCACGTGGATACTGCCCCAGCACGTGGATATTGCCCCAGCTCGTGGATATTGCCCCAGCACGTGGATATTGCCCCAGCACGTGGATACTGCCCAGCACGTGGATACTGCCCCAGCACGTGGATATTGCCCCAGCTCGTGGATATTGCCCCAGCACGTGGATATTGCCCCAGCTCGTGGATACTGCCCCAGCACGTGGATACTGCCGCAGCTCGTGGATATTGCCACAGCACGTGGATACTGCCCCAGCACGTGGATATTGCCCCAGCACGTGGATGGATACTGCCCCAGCACGTGGATACTGCCCAGCACGTGGATACTGCCCCAGCTCGTGGATACTGCCCCAGCATGTGGATATTGCCCCAGCACGTGGATAGTGCCCCAGCACGTGGATACTGCCCCAGCTTGTGGATATTGCCCCAGCACGTGGATGGATACTGCCCCAGCTCGTGGATACTGCCCCAGCACGTGGATATTGCCCCAGCTCGTGGATACTGCCCCAGCACGTGGATATTGCCCCAGCACGTGGATACTGCCCCAGCACGTGGATATTGCCCCAGCTCGGGATACTGCCCCAGCATGTGGATATTGCCCCAGCACGTGGATACTGCCCCAGCTTGTGGATATTGCCCCAGCACGTGGATACTGCCCCAGCACGTGGATACTGCCCCAGCACGTGGATATTGCCCCAGCTCGTGGATATTGCCCCAGCACGTGGATATTGCCCCAGCTCGTGGATACTGCCCCAAGCACGTGGATACTGCCGCAGCTCGTGGATATTGCCACAGCACGTGGATACTGCCCCAGCACGTGGATATTGCCCCAGCACGTGGATGGATACTGCCCCAGCACGTGGATACTGCCCCAGCACGTGGATACTGCCCCAGCACGTGGATATTGCCCCAGCACGTGGATACTGCCCCAGCACGTGGATACTGCCCCAGCTCGTGGATACTGCCCCAGCATGTGGATATTGCCCCAGCACGTGGATACTGCCCCAGCACGTGGATACTGCCCCAGCTTGTGGATATTGCCCCAGCACGTGGATACTGCCCCAGCTCGTGGATACTGCCCCAGCACGTGGATATTGCCCCAGCTCGTGGATACTGCCCCAGCACGTGGATACTGCCCCAGCACGTGGATATTGCCCCAGCTCGTGGATACTGCCCCAGCATGTGGATATTGCCCCAGCATGTGGATACTGCCCCAGCTTGTGGATATTGCCCCAGCACGTGGATACTGCCCCAGCACGTGGATACTGCCCCAGCACGTGGATATTGCCCCAGCTCGTGGATATTGCCCCAGCACGTGGATATTGCCCCAGCTCGTGGATACTGCCCCAGCACGTGGATACTGCCGCAGCTCGTGGATATTGCCACAGCACGTGGATACTGGCCCAGCACGTGGATATTGCCCCAGCACGTGGATGGATACTGCCCCAGCACGTGGATACTGCCCCAGCACGTGGATACTGCCCAGCACGTGGATATTGCCCCAGCACGTGGATACTGCCCAGCACGTGGATACTGCCCCAGCACGTGGATACTGCCCCAGCATGTGGATATTGCCCCAGCACGTGGATACTGCCCCAGCACGTGGATACTGCCCCAGCTTGTGGATATTGCCCCAGCACGTGGATACTGCCCCAGCACGTGGATATTGCCCCAGCATGTGGATGGATACTGCCCCAGCACGTGGATGGATACTGCCCCAGCATGTGGATATTGCCCCAGCTCGTGGATATTGCCCCAGCACGTGGATATTGCCCCAGCTCGTGGATACTGCCCAGCACGTGGATACTGCCGCAGCTCGTGGATATTGCCACAGCACGTGGATATTGCCCCAGCACGTGGATACTGCCCCAGCACGTGGATGGATACTGCCCCAGCACGTGGATGGATACTGCCCCAGCATGTGGATATTGCCCCAGCACGTGGATACTGCCCCAGCACGTGGATATTGCCCCAGCACGTGGATACTGCCCCAGCACGTGGATGGATACTGCCCCAGCACGTGGATATTGGCCCCCCAGCTCGTGGATATACTCACCTACATCGGCCCTCCAGCGATGGCGGTCCCGCTTCCAGCGTTCTCTCTCTCTCTCTCTCTCCGTTGGTCGCCGGGATGACGTCACGAAAGCCTTTGACCCCCGGGGTCAAAGGCTTTCGTGACGTCATACCGGCGACCAACGGAGAGAGAGAGAAGACGCTGGAAGCGGGACCGCCATCGCTGGAGGAGCTAAGGGCCGATGTAGGTGAGTATGTGTAGGCAACATCCCCCTACATTGGCCCGGAGCCTCAGCGGTGGCTGTCGCAGGCTGCTCGGCCGGCCTCCAGGCTTAGGCGAGCCCCCGGCTCGGCTGGGCCTGTAGGCCCAAGCCAAGCCGGGGGCTCGCCTGAGCCTGGAGGCCGGCCGAGCAGCCTGCGACAGCCGGAGGACAGTCACCGCTGGAGCTCAGGGCTAATGTAGGTGAGTATGTGCTCTCCACACCCACCCTGCTTACTCGGCCGGTATCCAAGCTTAGGCGAGCCCCGGCTTGGCGTGGGCCTAGAGGCCCAGCCGAGCCAGGGACTCGCCTGAGCCTGGAGGACGCCCGAGCATGCAACTCGACCGGCCTCCATGCTCAGGCGAGTCCCCGGCTCGGCAGGGCTCTAGGCCCAAGCCAAGCCGGGGGCTCGCCTAAGCTTGGATACCGGCCGAGCAAGCAGGGTGTGTGTGTGTGTAGAGCACATACTCACCTACATCGGCCTCGAGTCCTCCACCGGTTCCACACATACTCACCTACATCGGCCCTTAGCTCCTCCAGCGATGGCGGTCCCGCTTCCAGCATCCTCTCTCTCTCCGTTGCTCGCCAGGATGACGTCACGAAAGCCTTTGACCCCCGGGGTCAAAGGCTTTCGTGACGTCATTCCAGCGATCAATGGAGAGAGAGAGGATGCTGCAAGCGGGACCGCCATCGCTGGAGGAGCTAAGGGCCGATGTCGGTGAGTATGTGTTAGGCAACATCGGCCCTGAGCTCCAGCGGTGACCTCCTCCGGCTGTCGCTGGCTGCTCGGCGGGCCTCTAGGCTTAGGCGAGTCCCCGGCTCGGCTGGGCCTGTAGGCCCAAACCAAGCCGGGGGCTCGCCTGAGCCTGGAGGCCCGCCTAGCAGCCTGCTCGGCCGGAGGAGGTCACCGCTGGAGCTCAGGGCCGATTTGGTGGAGTAGGTTTTTGGGAATTTAGGCCCTGAGCTCCAGCGGTGACCTCCTCCGGCTGTCGCTGGCTGCTCGGCGGGCCTCTAGGCTTAGGCGAGTCCCCGGCTCGGCTGGGCCTGTAGGCCCAAACCAAGCCGGGGGCTCGCCTGAGCCTGGAGGCCCGCCTAGCAGCCTGCTCGGCCGGAGGAGGTCACCGCTGGAGCTCAGGGCCGATTTGGTGGAGTATGTTTTGGGAATTTAGGCCCTGAGCTCCAGCGGTGACCTCCTCCGGCTGTCGCTGGCTGCTCGGCGTGCCTCTAGGCTTAGGCGAGTCCCCGGCTCGGCTGGGCCTGTAGGCCCAAACCAAGCCGGGGGCTCGCCTGAGCCTGGAGGCCCGCCTAGCAGCCTGCTCGGCCGGAGGAGGTCACCGCTGGAGCTCAGGGCCGATTTGGTGGAGTATGTTTTCGGAATTTAGGCCCTGAGCTCCAGCGGTGACCTCCTCCGGCTGTCGCTGGCTGCTCGGCGGGCCTCTAGGCTTAGGCGAGTCCCCGGCTCGGCTGGGCCTGTAGGCCCAAACCAAGCCGGGGGCTCGCCTGAGCCTGGAGGCCCGCCTAGCAGCCTGCTCGGCCGGAGGAGGTCACCGCTGGAGCTCAGGGCCGATTATGGGGACTATGTTTTGGGAACTTTGGCCCCGATCCTCCAGCGGTGACCGTCCTCCGGCTGTCGCTGGCTGCTCGGCGGGCCTCTAGGCTTAGGCGAGTCCCCGGCTCGGCTGGGCCTGTAGGCCCAAACCAAGCCGGGGGCTCGCCTGAGCCTGGAGGCCCGCCTAGCAGCCTGCTCGGCCGGAGGAGGTCACCGCTGGAGCTCAGGGCCGATTTGTGGAGTAGGTTTTGGGAATTTAGGCCCTGAGCTCCAGCGGTGACCTCCTCCGGCTGTCACTGGCTGCTCGGCGGGCCTCTAGGCTTAGGCGAGTCCCCGGCTCGGCTGGGCCTGTAGGCCCAAACCAAGCCGGGGGCTCGCCTGAGCCTGGAGGCCCGCCTAGCAGCCTGCTCGGCCGGAGGAGGTCACCGCTGGAGCTCAGGGCCGATTATGGGGACTATGTTTTGGGAACTTTGGCCCCGATCCTCCAGCGGTGACCGTCCTCCGGCTGTCGCTGGCTGCTCGGCAGGCCTCTAGGCTTAGGCGAGTCCCCGGCTCGGCTGGGCCTGTAGGCCCAAACCAAGCCGGGGGCTCGCCTGAGCCTGGAGGCCCGCCGAGCAGCCAGCGACAGCCGGAGGACGGTCACCGCTGGAGGATCGGGGCATCTGGCCGTTTAAACACACGGGTAGCTGCGCGCGGCTCGTGCCGTTTTTTTTCACGCGGCCGGCACGCGCAGCTACCTGTGTGTTCTAACGGCCGCTTTCAAATGTCCGTCGCGCATGCGCAGACGGCTTTGGCGACGGACAGTTTTTAGCTTATCCTTTTATAGTATAGATATACACACACACTGTAATTATGCTGCTACAATTTCTTGCTGCTGACACCTGGAAAAAAACTCATAATGGGGAGAAAGCTTCACCCCCCAGGAAAGAGTGGATTACAAGGCAAGCATCCAAGGAACCACAAGGAGAAGAAGACGCTGCCCTCTAAACATGAGTATCCCAATTTTATATTGCAGCATATTACTGCGGTGTTTGTATCTTTTGGTCACCATATGGCATAATATCAATTTTAATAAGCATTCTCTGTGCACTGGGAATAACATACTGTTTTTAGCTTTAAATTGTGCCCCTTGGGGAACGTGGGCATCTCTATTCCTATATAAGCAGCACCAAGTCCGGTAGGACTTATATACACCCAATTTTCCAATAAGATCAGCGTTATTATCAAACAAATCCCCACTGTATATCTTTATTCATTTAAAACATTAATAAAGACATGCTGTATAGGGTTAAATATGTTTTTATGAGTCTATCATAGACAATCTCTGAATTAATACGTATTCGTATTTCTAGCTGAGGAGATTGAAGTGGGAAATATTATTTCATTACCACATAGATAATATCGAAGACATTTCCATGCGTTATCAGATCTAGTCCGGATTTATTCATGCACTGGCTACCCTGACAAAACGAAATAAAATGTTAACGTTGAGTGGCACCTCAATGTTATTAAAGTCTTACACTACCAGCATTAGTGAGATTTTCAATATAGTACTCCTAGGTATTTTATTACCTGCTGTCTTATCAAAATTAAATCTTTAATTCATTTTCTTCAATAGCCATGTGTAAGCTGTATAGCATTCCCCAGCTTCATGGATCAATGTTTGTCAAATAAACTGATGTAACAAATGTATCATTTACACAATATAGTATTCTTTCACGTGCCTTTCAGAAACAAACTAGAGATTTAGGATTTTTTTTTAAAACGAGCTGTTTTACAGGACATTGTGTGTATCGAAAAGGCTTTAATTGTCTAATTGAATATATCATCCCATTTTCATACTAAATCTACATCTATGTGTTGGGACAAAATCAAATGGCACGCTGACCACAGTCACTTCTCTCAAATATCTAGGTATGTGGTTGGACCCTAATCTATCCTTTGGCCCCCACATCAAAAAACTCTCATCTAAACTTTACCCTAAACTAGGTGCCCTGTACAAAAACAAATCCTGCCTGAGCCCCGCGGTAAGAAAGCAGATTGTACAACAAATGCTTATGCCGGCTATTGATTACGGAGATATAGTTTAGGTAGCTGCCCCGCAAACACACCTTCAGAAACTTACTACATTGTATAACTCATTCTGCCGCTTTGCATTACAATGTAACTACATGACCCACCATTGTGACATGTTAAAAGAGCTAAACTGGCCATCGCTGGAGTCTAAATGCACCCTTCACCTTTCCAGCCTGGTATTTAAGAGCATTTACTGGGAAGCTGCCACCCTACCTGAATAGACTGCTTCCCCCAGCAGCTCCCTCATCCTATAACCTCCGATCCAGGACTAGCACCTTACTTGCAATACCACAATCCAAAAAGACAGTGGCTCGGTCCTCATTTTCGTACAGAGCACGACAATTATGGAATAACCTCCCAGACACCAATAAATCTTCCCCCAGTCTTAAGTCACTCAAGAGCTCCTTACTAACATACCTCAATACAGAATGCACCTGTAAACATGTAAGATAATGACTATTTCCTACATATTTATTTTCTGTTGATCTGTATATTTGTGTTGTTTTTTAATATCTTGCATTGTATTACTTTGTATTTCTGTAACTGTAACACTTCAATGTTCTTGAACCCAGGACATACTTGAAAACGAGAGAAATCTCAATGTATCCTTCCTGGTAAAATCCTTTATAAATAAATAAATCATTTCCCCCAGCCAAAAATCTGATTGCACATTCCTTTGCTGCATGTTGAAAACCACAATACTGGAGACCAGGTATCCCCAAATGTTCAATATATGTTGATGTGTTCAGTGATGGCCATAGCCAAGCATACTGGCTGGGTGGAGAAGAGGTAACATCACTGCTCTGCGTGGAGAGAGCCAGTGGAGACATGGGTTCGATCCTGGCAAGAGCACCTCTCCAGTAAGTGTCCTTGGGCAAGACACCTAACGGTACATACTCACCACCCAGGACATACTTGAAAACGAGAGAAATCTCAATGTATCCTTCCTGGCAAAATCCTTTCTCAAAATGATCTTGTCGAATGCAGCCTGGGTATTTATACTATAATTGGAAACTGACACTCTATTATTTTGGAGGGGGTCCAAGATGAATTGGGAGACAAAGTTGCGCTGTCCGTTGTGTTCCGATAAAATTTGCTGTGCTTCCTTACCTCATCTGACCCTTGGTTGTCTAGGACAATGCACGTGTAAAATAACCTATGTCTTCTCATACTAAATAATCCCGCCTCTTCATGCACTGCATATCAGCCAACCTGCTGGTCACCGCCGCCACCGCCCCCGCAAGCAGCCGACAACCCACCGAACAGACCGCTGACCAGCCGCAGAAAAAACCGACAAGCTGCCAGACAGGTGAAAAAAAAAAACCCACAATGATTGAAACTTTAAAAATTTGAAACACTGCTTGCAAAAAAATTACTGCATGAAAATGTTTGGAAATAACATATCAGGTCCTATTTAATATAAAGGTCTGTTACAGAAAAACGAAAAAACTTTTTTTAAAAAAAAAATCAGAAAGAAAAGTTTGCCGGAAAAATCCCCAAAAATGCTTAAAAAAATACAAAAAAAAGAGACCTTTTGCTGCAGATTAAAAGATTAAATGGTTTAATAGATAGTGAATAAAAACAGGAATATTTTTAACATTGAATCCTATGAGATTCGCCTGATTAAACCTATCAAATGAAAGCACCGAACATCAGGGCATTTCTCGGACATTTCTCTGCTGTTTGGTGTTCTCTGAATAGGTTAACCATTGCTTCTCTATGGGGCTTTCAATGCCATTCAACAGCACTGCAGTTCGCCGACAATTCACCAAAATTTGAACTGGCTGCTTCGTGAATAGCCGAATGGCACCAAAATTGCACCGTATGGGCAAGTTCACTGTTTGGTGCAATTTCGGGGCCAGATCAGCTCTCTCTAAATAACCCCTTATGAGTATAAGGTTAATATGAAGCATAAATGAATTTCATGTTTATACTTGGGTTCCATCTCAAATTACTGATTGTTATATGCAAATGTTCCAAAATGAAAACGACTCTGAAGTCCTAAAACCCTTCTGATCCAATCATTTGAGATAAGCGTCACTCAACCTGTAATTAACAAATATCCTGTTGTTACACATCTAAATAAATGGTGCGGTGCATGCTTATGGTTTAATTCATGTACAAAGAAATTAATGTACTGCCTAGTGTGGAAAATAAAATACTTTTGTGTGTCTTTTATTTTAAAACATATTTAAATGGTGATTTTACATTTAAATAACTTTGCACAAAACAGACACTTTTTTGATGTTGTTAATCAGGGGTAATAACTTTATCTTTGTAATCTTGTTTAATATCTCAAGTATCACCCAACTCCTCCTTCTATTTTGCCTTCCAGGCCATCATGAGAGACCTATTTAATTGGAAACTAAAGTGTCATTTTTCAAAAACCATCTCATTAAAACCCATTTGTCGTTTGCTGAGCATGTTTTTTAATGATAACGTCGGTTGTGTCGCTTAATTCTTTTAAGAATGCGAGCGATCCTGAGATGTTTATAAAGCCGAGCTGATTTTTTTACACAATCACGATTTTTATCATCTCTTTTTCCTTTTTTCAAAAGAAGGTCTTGAAGCTGCCAGTGTGCCTGGCCAGGCATTAGAGCTATTGAGATTCAGTGGATCTGTTTACATGATGGTTGTTTAAGAGAAGAATTTTCTTTTGAGGTGAAATTGTCTGTCATTTATGCATTCAGCATGAGAGCACAGGCATCATGAAAAGAAGAAATCATGGATGAAATAGTGCTGTGCTTGTAAAACAACCATGAAATACTACTATATAAATGGAGATGTGTTTTATTAACCCTTATAGTGTCTCCAAGAAGATTATACTATAAAATACTATGGGCACTCTCAGCTGCCCTGAGCTAAAACCAGGATGCTAAGGGTAAATTTAGCGTTCACTAACTTCCCCTTTGCATCACGGTTTCTCCAGCATATCGCTGGGCAGGCGCCTGGTCTGACAGCCTGCCCCTTCCTTAGCGATCGCTAAGCTCGCGGATGCTGGGACAACGCTACAGCACTGTCCCCAGCATCCACTCCATTGCGTCCATAGGACTCCATGGAGGATCGTGCTGCAGGGTCACATGTCCAGCAGGATTTCACCTCTTGCGAGATCCTGATGGTCGGCGGAGTGATCGGAGAGTGAGACAGGGGCCTTTTCCCCCCAGTCGCATTATTTCTTTTTTGGGGGTTTTGAGCTGCAGGTAATGGATTCTATAGCAGCGGAATCCGTTACCTACACCTCGGAGCTGGTGGTAACTTTTTCAGATAGCGCCAGCTCTTAGTAACTAGCATCAGGACCAAGTGATCCTAATGCTATTTATTCTGTGCTTTCACTTTGCGCTCCCCATATTAGGTATAGGGAACATAAAGTACAGTAATCTTGTGCAACGAATCGCAAATTAGCGAGCGCTAATGGGTTTTTTAACCAGGTAGAGATTCAAAAGCGATCTAACCACAGTGCTATGACCTACTTTAAGCTAACGCTGATGCTAGTGTGAGTTTGGAGGAGGTGATAGAGCCCTATTTGTAATGTTGCCATGGAATACTTGTTTAATAAAGCCTTCTCATTATGATACATATATCATTCTCAAACGAGACGGCAATGCTGGAAATTATCATTAAATTAATTACATGGTTCTCAAACTCACCTGTGAGTTTGAGCTCCTGAAATTGTAAGTTGTGTCTTTCATGCTAGACCATGGAGTTGTGAATATAGCATGTTTCAAGCTGCAATTCCCTTGGGAGAACTTGCAGCTCGGTGATAGATCCACCATTTATAAAAAGTGAATTTGTGCCAATGTCAGACAAATGTTCAGCCTGACATTCCTAAGGCATTTTATTAAGATTTTGTGCTCAAGAAACAAAGGTGTGTCCTTCATAGATATCGATGAGCTACCAAAACATTGCAAAAATATGAAAGATTTGATGAGGAGAGGGACCAGAGGAAGTGTCAGAGAGGTGAAGAGATAAGAAGGTGGATAGAAAGAAGGGGAGAAGAAGGAAAAGAAGATAAAGAAGGAGAGTGGAATGAAAGGAAGGAAGTCTTGGTACCTTGAAAAATATAATTCACCATATTAGGCAGTGGAAAAAATATATATACTGTCTGGCCAAAAAAAAGAGATGCCACCTACCTTGGTAGCCTATTAAGGCAGTGTTATGATCTGGGGTTGCTTTAGTTGGTCAGGTCTAGGTTCAGCAATGTTATGAACCCAAAAACTGCGGTCACCTGACTCCCTGAATATACTGAATGACCAGGTTTTTCCATCAATGTATTTTTTCTTCCCTGATGGCACAGCGGGCATATTCCAAGATGGCAATGCCAGGATTCATCTGGCTCAAATTGTGCAAGAGTGGTTCAGGGAGCATGAGACATCATTTTCGCACATGGATTGGCCACTACATAGACCTTAACCTCATTGAGAATCTTTGGGATAATGTGCTGGAGAAGACTTTACGCATCGTCCGACTCTCACATCATCAATACAAGATCTTAGCCACAAATTAATGTAACTCTGGATGGAAATAAATGCTGTGACATTGCATGAGCTTATCAAAACTATGCCACGGCGAATGTGCACCCTAATCAAAGCAAAAGGCGCTCCAATGAAATACTTGTATTATAGTGTGTGACTTGTTTTTTGGCCAGGCAGTGTATATCATTCATTATAATTTTGAAAAAAAAATCACTCAGTGAGCTGAACACTATCAGGTTTATCCAGAGAGCGGTGAAAAGCAGCAGACTGGAGAATGGAAAATTCTAGATCAAAATAGCCGATTTGGAAAGTGAGATGAATGGGACAATTTTTCTGGTTTGGCTATTTTGACCTAGAATTTTCCATTCTCCAGTCATTCTCCTGCTTTTCACCGCTCTCTGAATAACCCTGTCCGACTGATGGAGGACACTGCCATTCTGCTACTATGCCTCTCCACCCATACCTAAATGCATACATCATACAATGGGCAGGCACTATGTTTTTGTTACTAAGCAACCTATGTGTATAGAATCTTTTAACCCCTTAACGCTGCAGGACATACCATTATGTCCTGCATTAGGCGGGCTTTAACGCCGCAGGACGTAATGGTACGTCCTCGGTGTTTGCAGCCCCCCTCCGGCCATACTCACCTCCTCCGGTCGCTCCCATGCTGCTCTGACTCCCGCTGAGTCAGATCGGCGTGTATAACTCCTCCCGGCGCACTGACGTTATCGCGCTGGGGGCGCAATGACATCAGTTCCAGGCGTCCCTCCCCCCCCACTGGAGCACGGGAAGCGCCTGAAGGGGAGGGGGGATCCTTTGGATCCTTCTATCTCCCCAACGCCGGGGACTAGGAGGCTATGACCAGCATCGCTGGAAGAATCATAGCCTGACCTTTGCAGCGATGTAGGGGGTTAACCCCTTAGTTGGCAGGACGCGGCCTGGCACCAATCGGTGCAAGACCGTGGCCTTTTTCCGGTGGGGGCCGCCATCTTGGATGGCAGCCCCCACCTCTGGGTCCCCCCGCATCAACTGACTCATCGCACCATGCACAATGATGTCAGTTAACCGGGGAACCCCCTAGCTGCAAAGGGATTTCCTAAGGAAATCCCATAGAGGAGATAGGGGGGTTATTTGAACCCCTTTATCTCCTGATCAGTGGTAGCTAGGGGGTCATGTCTGATATTGATGGAAAGGCCAGAGCATGGCATTCCCAATGATATCAAACATGACCATGTTAAAAGTAAAAGTGTAAAAAATGTAAAAATAAAAAAAATTATTAATTAATTAATAAAAAAATAAAAACGTGGTTTTTTTTTTTAATGCAGCACTATTGTTCACATTTCAATTATAATGTGAACAATGATGCTTCACTAATGATTTTTTTTTTGGGGGGTTAAGCTAAAGTCATGCAATTTCTCCCCAGAAAAAAATTGGGTTCCCCGTTCTAATATTTTTAACAAGTCTACCCAATAGCATATGACCGCAAAGGCTCGGATAATAAAATTTAAAAAAAAAACACTTTACACACTGTGGATGATTGAAATTTTATTGAAAATTCACATTTTTTAATTTGTTTTTACATTTTTTGTTATAGCATTCTGGCAGGGCATGACATATACATATAATAATGATATATTATTAATCTTTCGAGTCTGTCGGAAAGAACGATATATAATTTGTCTGGGTGGTATAATAATACGTGACTTAAAACCACGTTTAAAAACGGTCAAAATGAGCTCATCAAACTTCTACTTCGAAACAGCGCCGAAGTTGTAAAATGACTCCCATCCTTAAGGGGTTAAATAACATGCAAGGTGGGGTAAAAACAAATAACGAAGTCTGGCACAAATACAAACATTTAAAAAAGCCTAAAAACCAAAAGTAAGGTGCCTAACCTGAACTCTTCAAGACTCTTCTAAACATTAAATAGATAGGAGATAGACAAGGAGTTGAACTAGTATTGGGATAAAAACGCGCTATAATGAACAGAAGGAATCTATGTACCTAAATTTCTAATAGAGGAAAAGACGTTGCAAATGTTGTATGAATTAATTCACCTTTAAAGTGGTAAATATTATATTTTATAAAAAAAAAGAAGATAAGTGATATGGTATTAATAAAAGCTGACAAAAAGTGCAGTATATGTTGTAAAATAGGAACGACTGTGAAGTACCTCATAAAATGTTTGAATGCTGACAAAGTACCGACAAGGTAAAATGCCGAAAGGGTATAAATGCTATAGTGCCAAAACATACAGAACAAAGTGCAACAGCAAAGACTGCCAAACTCTCATATTAAATAAAAAACCTTTTGTAAGAGCATGCATTACATATGCCAATAAAACTGCATGAGTGCCTCACCATAAAAAACGAATGCCCTCAGGCCTAGACAACATTACCCTGTATAAAACTCTCCACTGGGTTCACCAATCGTTAAGAAATAAAGTATAATTATTTTCATTCAGTCTATAGTGCAATCATATTAAATGTCTTTATCCAGAAGGCATATCTCTATAAGAGTAACTATGTGTGGGTTAACTCCTCTTTTTGGAAAGGATCCAGGGTTATTAGGGGTACATCTATGATTCCAAGCTAAATATGTTTAGGTAAAGTTATTTTTAATTTCCTGTCATTAAGCTGGCATCATTTCTGAGCTGTGACTCTAATTCTATCTAAGAAAGTGAGGTCCATGTGATCACATATAGCACATATACTGTTGAACTCAAAACTATATAAACTCAACCATGTATCTAGGCATAATTGATTATCATCAACAGGGCCAGATTAACATATCCCTACCCCTTGCTCGAGGTGCCTAGAGGGCTGTCAGCTATACCCTCCTGACGAGGCCTAACAAGGCTGAAATGATCATCGAGGGTTGCTGCACCTCTCGTGCAGGGATGACGACCTTGGCATTCAGTACTGGCCACCCTTTCTGGGTGATTGCGTCTGATTTGCATATGGAGCTGTTTTCCCTGTAATCACACTAACGGGCTAAAGCCTTGTGAGACCTGAGTGGGCCCCACCATAGAGCAGGCCACTAGTGCCTTTGCTCGCTCTCAGGACTAGGGATGAGCCGAACACCCCCCGAGTTCAGTTCGGGCCCGAACCCGAACTTCCCATTTGTTCGGGTCCGAACCCGAACTCGAACTCCATGCAAGTCAATGGGGCTGAAAATTCGGTTTTTAGAGTGCCCTCCAAGAGGGCATATATGCTAGATATTTGTCATAAAAGGTGTATGGGGGTTCGGGTAGTGCCCTGGGGGACAGGAAACAAGGACAAAAAGTTTTAAAAAAAACTTTTTAAAGGGACAGTGAGTTTTCCATGAAATAAGGGTTAAAAATATAAATGAAAAATTCCTTCAAATATTGTGCCTAGGAGGTCCCCATAACCTGCCCGTGAAGTGGCGGATTTCTAGGATGTATAGAAACACTTAAAAACAAAACAATGACGTTTCATATGACGGTAAATGCTTTTCCTTTAATCTATCCATAAACAACTGCTTGGGGCGGCAGTCTGTATGAAAAGAGGAGACATTTTCGTACACGCAGAAAACGTTTACTGATTTTTTTGGCTAAATTAATGTGAAACTTATGCAGGCTTTGGATGAAAGTAACAATAGGAGCTTCAAAATTGGTCCTTTAGCGTCCCCAACAGTGCCGTCACACTGTAACCCCTCTGAGGATATGAATCTGATACAGGCGTCAGTGGCAGTGCACCCAAATATTGTGCTTTTGGTGCCAGGCCTGCAAGTACTATCATACAGTAACCCCTCTGTGGTATTGTGGAAGAATGCAGGGGTGAACCTTGCGGTCCTATATTAAAAAGATATGCATCTGGTTAAGGCGTCAGTGCACCCAGATATTCTGCCTTTGGTGCAAGTCTGCCAGGCCAGCAAGTATCATCATACAGTAACCCCTCTGTGGTATTGTGGAAGAATGCAGGGGTGGACCATGTGGTCCTATATTGAACAGTTTTTTATCTGGTAATGGGCGTCAGTGCACCCAGATATTGTGCCTTTGGTGCCAGGTCAGCAAGTATCATCATGCAGTAAACCCTCTGGGGTATTGTGGAAGAATGCAGGGGTGAACCTTGCGGTCCTATATTGAAAAGTTTTTTATCTGGTAATGGGCGTCAGTGCACCCAGATATTGTGCCTTTGGTGCCAGGCCAGCAAGTATCATCATACAGTAACCCCTCTGTGGTATTGTGGAAGAATGCAGGGGTGAACCTTGCGGTCCTATATTGAAAAGTTTTTTATCTGGTCAAGGTGTCAGTG
Organism: Leptobrachium leishanense; assembly: GCA_009667805.1. Lineage (NCBI taxonomy): Eukaryota > Metazoa > Chordata > Amphibia > Anura > Megophryidae > Leptobrachium > Leptobrachium leishanense. The sequence continues at coordinate 72,456,631 of CM019064.1, read as the reverse complement.
CACCCAGATTTTCTGCCTTTGGTGCCAGGCCAGCAAGTATCATCATACAGTAACCCCTCTGTGGTATTGTGGAAGAATGCAGGGGTGGACCATGTGGTCCTATATTGAAAAGATATGATTCTGGTCAAGGCATCAGTGCACCCAGATATTGTGCTTTTGGTGCCAGGCCTGCAAGTGCCATCATAATACAGTAACCCCTCTGTGGTATTGTGGAAGAGTGCAGGGACCCTGCGGTACAAAAAGTTAAAATGATATAAATCTGGCACAGGCGTCAGTGCAGCCAAATATTGCGCCTTTCATGGCAGCAAGTGCCTTCACACCGTAACCCTTTTGTGGTATTGTGGAAGAGTTCAGTGCTGGAGGTTTTGTGAATGCAGAAGAGGACATCCCGATCTATTCCATTACTTCAGCATCAGGGGATTGATAGCTGCTGATCCAGGACTGATTCATTTTTATAAATGTCAGCCGTTCTACAGAGTCGGTGGACAGACGCACTCTTTTGTCTGTGACAAAACCTCCAGCGGCACTGAACGTCCTTTTGGAAAGCACGCTAGATGAGGGGCAACCTAGTAGCTGCATAGCATATTGGCTAAGTTCTGGCCAGTGATCCAATCTCAACACCCAGTAAGCCAGTGGATCATCTGCTGGAAAGGTATCCAGGTCTGCCCTTGCCCCTAGGTAGTCCTGCACCATATGGTGAAGACGCTGGCAATGGGTGCCTACATTAGACGTCCGTGGGCGTCGAGGACTAAAAAAATTTAAAAATGAATCAGTCAAGCGGCCCTGGCCTTCACCACTATTCCTCTGATCATCCGCAGCCTCAGAAGCATGTGTGTCAGCACTTGGTAATCTACCAATGCCTGGAAAGGTGTTACACAAGTGTCGCTTTAGAGCGTCCTCAAGTTTTTTCATCCTGTGCTCCCTCTGTGTGGGCAGGATGGCCTCTGCAACTTTACCTTTGTATCATGGATCAAGAAGGGTTGCCAACCAGTAATGATCCCTCTCCTTGATAGCACAAATCCTGGGGTCCTTTAGCAGGCTTTGCATCATTAGGGAGCCCATGCTGCGTAGGTTGGAGGTGGCATTAGCTTCTGAGTCTTCCTGGTCAATGAGGATGACCATATCGTGCACTTCCTCCTCCCAGCCACGCACTAGCCCTTGTGTTTCTGGGCACACAAAACCCTCCCTTGAGGAATACCCACCTTCAATGCCCCCACTAATTAAATATTCTGCCTCCTCCTCATCCTCCTCCTGTCTGATCTGAGTAGGACCCGCTGGAATGCTGTCTGCGGAAAGACTGGGGCCTTGAGAGCTATGGAAGGCCTCCTCTTCCTCCCGCTGCTCTGCCTCTAGAGCCACATCTATAATTCCCCGCAGAGTGTGCTCCAGCAAGAACACTAAAGGAATTGTGTCACTGATGCATGCACTGTCCCTGCTCGCCATCCTCGTTGCCTCCTCAAATGGTGACAGTACAGTGCATGCATCCTTGATCATCAGCCACTGCGGGGGGGGGGGAAACCAAGTTGACCTGAACCTGTCCTTGTGCCATACTCATACAGGTACTCGTTGATGGCCCTCTGCTGCTTGTGCAGACGCTGCAGCATTGCTAATGTCGAGTTCCACCTGGTGGGCATGTCACAGATCAGACAGTTTGTGGGAAGGTGGAATTCTCTTTGAATTTCTGCCAGGCGAACGCTTGCTGGGAATGACCGTCTGAAGTGGCTGCAGACTTTTCTGGCCTGGATGAGAAGCTCTGGCAGCCCTGGGTACTTGGTTAGGAAACGCTGAACCACTAGATTTAGGACGTGTGCTAGGCATGGTACATGCGTCAATTTACTCTTGCGTAGGGCGGAGAGAAGGTTGCTGCCATTATCGCAGACGATCATTCCCAGCTGAAGCTGGCGTGGTGTTAACCATCTCTGCACCTGCCCCTGCAGAGCTGACAGAATTTCTGGCCCGGGGTGGCTCCTGTCCCCTAAACAAACCAGCTCAAGCACAGTAGGGCATCTTTTTGCTTGCGCCATTGTGTAGACCCTGTCAGGCGTCGGTTTAACTGCCACTTTGCCAGAGACAGAGAAGGAGGAGGAGGAGGAAGAGGGAGAGGTGGTGGTGGTGGAGCAGACAGACCTCATACAAGCAGCTTTCTGGAGGCGTGGTGGATGAACAATCTCCAGCACAGAGCCCCATCTTGGATCCCTCCCAGCTGCAATCAGAGTTACCCAGTGTGCCGTGAAGGAAATGTAACGACCCTGTCCATGCTTGCTGGACCACGTGTCTAAAGTCACATGCACCTTGCTGCTGACTGCCTTTCCCAATGACTGGATAACATTGTCTTCCACGTTTTAAAGAAATTAGTGAGCCCCAAAATACTGCGTGGTACTGGCTGTGTGACAAGAGACAGATCACCTCAATTCACAAATGTTTTAAAGAAATTAGTGAACCTCAAAATACTGCGTGGTACTGGCTGTGTGACAAGAGACAGATCACCTCAATTCACAAATGTTTTAAAGAAATTAGTGAGCCCCAAAATACTGCGTGGTACTGGTTGTGTGACAAGACAAAGATCACCTCAATTCACAAATGTTTTAAATAAATTAGTGACACCCAAAATACTGCGTGGTACTGGTTGTGTGACAAGACACAGATCACCTCAATTCACAAATGTTTTAAAGAAATTAGTGACACCCAAAATACTGCGTGGTACTGGTTGTGTGACAAGACACAGATCACCTCAATTCACAAATGTTTTAAAGAAATTTTTAACCCTCAAAATACTTGCTGGCTGTGTGACAAGACACAGAAGATCACCTCAATTCGCAAATGTTTTAAAGAAATTTTTAACCCCCAAAAAGACTTGCTGGCTGTGTGACAAGACACAGAAGATCACCTCAATTTACAAATGTTTTAAAGAAATTTGTAAACCCCAAAAAAACTTGCTGACAAGACACACATCACCTAAATTCCCTGATATTTGGTAGAAATGAGACCCCCCCAGACCCCCCCAGTAGCGTGGCAGACCGGCAGTAACAACACACAACTATCTCCTCTGAAATTTCCTCTGAAATTTCCTCTGAAATTTCCTCTGAAATGCGTGCAGAATCGGCGCGTGGAAACGTTATATAGTGTGCTGCGGGACTTAGCTCTGTGAGCCCATGATTGGGCAAAATTTGCCCAATCAGGACTCTGAGCGGTGATTGGCATACTGTTGAACCTGTCTTGCACCAGACCTGTGGTCAGGTGCAAGGCTGTAGCCAATTACGAGCTTCAGGCCAGTGGGAAAATGCATTGTGGTCCATTGTGGTCGAACATGCGGCGAACACCCGGAAATGTTCGGTGTTCGCGATCTAATCGAACAGGCTAACTTTGGGTCGAACTCCGAACCGTCCGTACCGAACAGCTCATCCCTACTCAGGACCCTCACAAACCCTCCTTTTTCCAGATTAACATAGGGGCTGATGGAGCAGCAGCTCCAGGCCCATGCTCCATATTAGGCCCAGAGAAAGGATAACTATCAGGGTTATTCAAAGAGATCCGAAAAGTCACCGCACGTACGGTGACTTTTTGTTCCCTGCACTTCGGTGGATTCGGCGATTCCTAGTTCCTAGTTACCCTGCGGTGTAAAATCCGAGCAGCTGGCGATCACAGCGCAGAGCAAGTCAACTAGCAGACGAACGGGGTTAAAAACAAACAAAAACAGTTCACTTGAGAGTTTGAAATTTGAAACGCCGTTTGCAAAAAAACAACTGAATGAAAATGGAATTTAAATATAAGATCCAATGAATGATAATAAAAAGGTCTGTTACAGAAATGTGATAAAACTATTAAAAAAAAGGAAAACAAATTTGACAAAAATTCCAAAAAATGCCTAAAAGATCCTAAAAAATCTAAAAATAAAGGAGACTTTTTACTGCAGAATAAAATGATAAATGGTTTATTAGATATTGAATAAAAACTGGAATATTTTTAGCATTGAAGCCTATGGGATTCGACTGAATAAACCTGACGAATGAAACCAACTAATGGCAGGGCACTTCACTGACATTCCTTAACTGTTCGGTGTTCTCTGAATAGATTAACCATTACTTCTCTATGGGGGATTTCACTGCCCTCGAACAGGCACCGTACGTGCAGGCAATTCGCCAACATTTGGCGAATTCCCTGCTCTCTGAATAGCCACCTGGCCCCGAAATGTCCCCGTTCGCTGAAATTCAATGTCTGTTTACATTTCAGGGCCATATCAGCTCTCTCTGTATAACCCTGTATGTCTACATTGATGGACATTTGGACCCCTGTATCTTGGACTACAGAAGTTACAAGGGCATATTTTATATCAGTGGAAAGGCCAGAGAATGACCATTCCAAAGATACCAAACATGACCAGGTTTTATGTAACAATAAAAATAAAATAATAATTTTTTTTCTTTTTTTTTCTTTCTAACAGCAATATTGTTCACTTTACAGTTATAAAGTGAACATTGATGCTGAACTAACCATCTCATTTCTTATGTCACCAACAATGTGATGGCACAATCCATTATTACGCATTGTTCCATCAAAAACCTAAACCACCGCACTACAGTGAGGAGCACTGGGGGAACTTTGGAACCTTGCATCTCTAATCTTTACACCGCACAAGGTCAATTGAGGCTCATTGGACAGGGCAGAGTCTGGCCTTTGCAATGATACCAAACATGACCATGTAAAACCTAAGAGAAGAAAGAAAACTTTTTAAAATTAAATTACTTTTAGATCCAAAACGATGGCATTGCCCGTTTGTCACATATGAAAGGAGAAATACCACTGCCAATACTAACCTTCTCATTTCCCATACTGTGAGCAAGTTCAGTATTTTATTCATAGTCATATTATTCATGAAACACCATCCTCCAAAACTAGGGAGGCACCGATTCGGATAATTTTACATGCTGTAAATGATTGAAATCTGAATGGAATTTACTCACACAGTATCTGCCTGGTTAGATATAGCCTTATCTGCCTGGTTAGATATACCCGTATGTGCGCTATTAAATAACCTAAAATATGTTTTCATTTCAATAAATTCCAAAAAAAACTACCAAAATCTTCAGCTCCAGGCCCATAGAGATGTTAACCCCTTAATGACCGCTGACGTACCATGTACGTCCTGCCCACGGGTCTCCGTTAGACCCGCGGACGTACATGGTACATCAGGAGGCTCCTAACCTCCCTCCCGCCGATGCTTACCTCCCTCGCTGGCTCCAATGGAGTTCTGGCAGGGAGGAAGCCTGCCCCTCTGTATTAGAGGGGCTAGCAGGCACGATGATGTCACCACGCTGCGTGGTGATGTCATCTGCAGACGCCCACGGCGCCTGCATTGAAATCAAGGAAGGGGAGGGGGGCTCATTTGGAGCCCTTTATCTCCCCAACCATTCACCCTTACAGCGATGCTTTTTGACAAGGGGCTTTCTTGACATCTTCCCCTGTTGTCCTATTCTTGGATTGGGACGTTTGTACCTCCTATTGTTTGTACATGTGAAAATGTGTGTGTCTGTGTTTGTGTTTTTCACACGTATGTTTATATTTTGAACAGAATCCCAATGATCTCATCATTTCCCTTTGAGTTTATCTATACATATTTCTACTATTTAGAATCCATACGATCCAAAGTACTTTGCAATAAATTGCAGTGTGAATTTAAATAAAGACATCACTAAAATCTGGAAACCTATATTCAAAACAACATTAAAAGCTGTCATTTTTAAAATTACCGATAGTTGCGAGATGACTATGAAAACAATGAGCCCAGAAATACATAAGGAATATATATTTAGCAAAGTCTTTTAGTTGTGTTCCAAAAATTAAATTACACTGAGAGCACGTTGTGCGGCTGCTGAGATCTTGTCTGTGAGAATTACAGTCTCGTAGAGGAAAAACATTTGCAACATTACGTTAAGAAGCTTTTAAGATTACTCATACTATAAACAAACAATGCAACACTATCAAAAAAAATGTCCTAGGCAAGTAATTGCTAGAACACAGAGTATGTTCAAATGCAGCATTATGCAGACTAGATACGCAGAATCTCTGATTGTCATTTACGAAATACTATTTTAGTGACATAAAAGTGTAGTTTTATTATTTTGTTACCCAGAGATGTTCAATCACATCTCCCTAGACCGTTGATTAAAATCACTTGCTTCGTGCTGTTGCTGCATAAAGAGAATGGAATATAAAGTGCATGAGCTGCTGGAAAGAAGCAGTGGAATTGCATCCTCTAACCATATGATAATAGGTTCTACAACAACACAAACGGAACTAGAACTGCAGATTTAGAGCTTTTCAACAAATAAGTTAAAATAGGTGGCTATAGAAACATAGAAAAATGTCGGCAGATAAGAACCTTTTCGGCCCATCTAGTCTGCCCAATTACATGGATACTTTACCTGGATTTATCTTTTGTTTAGGATAGCCTTATGCCTATCCCATGCTTGCTTAAATTCAATTGTGGACAAAATCATGTGGGTCCTGTTTCAGACTCAGTAATAGAGAGATGCTAAAACTGCTAATGTGTTATGAATTGTAGCATCTCCTGGAGTCCATCGGACTCTATGGAGACCAGAGATATCCCTCCATGAGATTTCATGTATGCATCTTGCAGGGCTGGTACAAGGACACTGGCCACTATTTGTTCCCAGTGTGCTGTGAGAGCTGGTGATGTTGACTTCGGCACTGTAGGACCAGAGGTAAGCAATGATTTTTTTAATCATTATATTGTTTTATGTTAAATGATTTAATACTTCACACAAGGTTTCAATGTTTGTTTTCTTAACCCCTTCACTACCAAGTGATTTTCCAAAAAAACATAATCAGAAACCAGTGCTTTTTTGTAAAATAATTTTTAATTAATTATAAAGTAAGACATATTTGAGCATATACCCATTGTATTCCTTACTGTAAATTTGTGGCCAGTAGATGAAGCCATCTACTGCCAAATTGAGTTAGAGGTTTGAGCGGCTGGTCTATTTTCATCTGTTTTTCCTTCTGAAAGCCTGATATTTAAGAGCTTTCAGCAGCTTACTTTACAGTTTTAGCTCTTTGGACATTATGTTCACAGGGCAAAAACTTTGGGTGCACCTTCTGCGGCCCAAAAGCAAACAAAAATAGTTTGAAGCAAACAAATTTCATTTGCTTTTGGGCTGCAGATCAGCATACCGAGATACCTCGATATCGGGGCACCAGATGGTGCCTTTGAAGCCCGAGATATTGCGATATCGGTAGTGAAGAGGTTAAATAACATCTCCAGAAGAGACTAACGAGCAACCTCAGAATTGCTCATTACTTGCTAGCTGCTTGCAAACTAGCCCTTCCTATATGAAATGTTAATTTAAAGATGGGAGCCATAACATAAAGGGAAGTTTGCTGCTTGGCTGGAATAGAATATGAGCTGTTACGATCAATGAATGGAGCTGGTATAACCGCTCACATATTGATTATAATGGTTCAGTAAAGATCGGGACCTTGGTTTCTATCATGCTGTTACTAATATTTAAGTAATTGCCCACTATAGAATTACATTTTGCAAACATACTGTATGTTTAAACTTTCTACAGGTAACTTCTTCATTGTTTCACCCAGCAGAAAATAAAATAATAACTTGTGTATTTATTAAGTGAAAATGTGAGCGATCAATTGATGATTGAAAATTCACCAGACTGGATTAAAATTCCAATTTCGCTGGCTATTTAAATTTTGGAATTTTTAATCTCTGCACCGTGATTTCTAGGGTTGCTAGATCTGTCATCCTTCCCTGAAAATGTTACAATTATACATTTTGGTAGGGAAAACAAAAAAGTTCAGTCTTTCATAAAACGCACTACAGATTCTGCAGGAAATAAAAAAAAACGTGCTAGAGGGGCACTCTGGGCACTCTGACCGTTTAATGCAGATTGACTGGTCACAGTGAACTGAGTGTGCTACCCCACTTTCCCTTTGGGGTGTCAGCCTCACCCACAAAACCGCCTTCAAAAAGCTTTCCTAACCGATTTCCAACCAGTATATTGCAATGCACTTGCATTGAGAGCCATTGGATTGGCTGGACTCTTGTTTGGCCAATATGTGACAGCTGCAACTTGACAGGAAGCTCTCAGCTGGTAACATCTAGTACAGCACTGAGGGAACCCGACACGGGAATAAATGTGAGTTTATATTTCACTGAAGCAGGGATCTCAAACTCTGGCCCCCCATATGTTTCATAATGACAGCTCCCACGATTGTCTGGTCATCTATTGTTTTCAAGGGATTCAGAGAATTGTAGGTAATAAACATCTGATCCCAGGGATCTATTTGAGATCCATGCACTAAAGCAGTGGTTCCCAACCGCGATCCTCAAGTACCCCTAACAGGCCAGGTTTTAGAGATCACCTTGGGGAAATGCAGACTTAGGCTATCGTCAGACGAACGCAGTCATCACGTCCGTGTCGCCGCACAGTTTAACATCCGTCGTAGCATTGATTTGTGATTAATAGAGACCAACACACGAAGTATGTGCGCACCGAAGTGTGCATACACCACGCAGGTGGCAACGGACGCGATGTAGACCTCGACGTAAAAGCTCTGTGATGGATGCCCAGAGTGCACTGCGTCTGCGTAGCGGCCTGTGTGCGTGACGACGCAACGTCAGATGCAACGCATTTGCGACGTCCATCACATTGACGCTCAGACTTTTTTTGGTCTGGCTGACTGTACCTGTCTTTTAATTTTAATTCCCATATTTCCCTTTTTTTTCTACATCCGTCAAAAAAAAAAGGACACTGTGGTGTCTACAGTATCTTCCGTCAGTATGTACGTCCGTTATGCACGCACGCAGAGTGCGCTCAGACTGCGTTCATCTGACATTAGCCTAAATCCTGCAATCACTGATCAGTAAATTATATCACCTGGCTGCGTTTCAGTTATCTGGAAAACCTGACCTTTTGGGGGGACTTGAGGACCTGCAGTTAGGAAGGAACCACTGCACTAAAGGGTTGAAACGGGTGGGGGCCAGGTAGGCTCAAGAGGGGTTTACAATTTAACCCCTCCATCCCACCTCCATTTTAACCCTATAATGTCCCTTTAATTACTTTTACTCCTGCATCATATGAATACTATCTATTTTTTGTAATTATCCAAGTGCCGTCCCCCACCATGGGATAAAAAATGTAAAACACTTTAATGTTTTGCAACAGATATTGAAATATTGTGATGTTCTTTTCTGTGATGTGTATTTTTTTTTAAAGCAAACAATAGATATTTTTATGGATTTACGGCCGACCAATGCAGGAGCAAGAACATTAATCAGAAGCCTAGATCAGCAGGGTCTGAGCTATTAGTATTCAATTTGTTCATAGTTGAGAATAATTTGAAATTCAATGAAAATACATTAGGAAGTCAGTAGACAATGAAATTAACATTCTCATTAATTGGTGATATGAGCCTAAAATAATGCATTTCTGAGTTAATTGGCATTATCACCAGCGTTTCTACAACAATGACGAATGCATTGCAAAAAATGGAGTCCTGTCAACATAAGCCAATAAAAAAATTGAAAATATACTAACAGGTGTTTGGGCTGGTTTTATTCAGAATATTACTTGAGGAAAAAAGCACTATTTAAATCCATATGTGCAACAATGCGTAATAACATGTAAGTAATGACTGGCTCGATTATAACAGCATCTGGGCTGTGTTCTGTAAACATTTTGGAAAAATAACAAACAGGGTTATTCAAAGAGATCCGAATTGTAGCCGAAAGGTAACCGAACAGTGAAATTCAGCGTACGGTTACCTTTCCTGGCCATTCAACTATTCAGAGAGCAGGCAGTTCGCCAAATGTTGGCGAATTGCCTGCACATACGGTGCCTGTTCGTTGCCTGTTCGAGGGCAGTGAAATCCCCATAGTGAAGCTAATGCTTCATCTATTCAGAGAAAACAAAACAGCTGAGAAAAGTTGCTGAAATGCCTTGCTGTTCGGTGGTTTCATTCGACAGGTTTATTCAGGAGAATCTCATAGGCTTCAATGTTAAAAATATTCCCATTTTAATTCAATATCTAATAAACCTTTCAGTATAGTATTCTGCAGTAAAAAGGTTTCTTTATTTTTAGATTTTTTAGGATATTTTCGGAATTGTTTGGTATTTTTTTTTTAGTGAGTTTTTTAATCATTTTTTCTTTTTTCTGTAACAGCCCTTTTTATTATCATTCATTGGATCTTATATGTAAATTTCAGACATTTTCATTCAGTAGTTTCTTTGCGAACAGCGTTTCACTTTTTAAACATTCAAGCGTACTGTTTTTTTTTTCACTCGCACATTCGTCTGCGGTGTCGGTCTTTTTCCAGCGGCTGCTCTGCGCTGTGATCGGCTCCTGCTCTGTTTTCTCCGGCGTGTTCGGCGGGGTTAATCCAGATGTTTTTGCGGGTTTTGGTGAGCGTTCGTAGGGTTTTGCGGTGAGTGTTCGGTGGGTTTGCAGCAGCTTTTCCCTGCACTCCGACGGCCCTGTGGTGCTTGCTGAATACACCGCAGGGTCGCTGAAATGGGATCGCCAAATCGCACCTAATTGAAGAGAACGAAAAGTCACCGAACATTAATTCTCTTTGAATAACCCTGATAGGCAGTTATTCGCTAGTTGCAGTTGTGTAAGCGAATTGTTGAAACCGGCAAAAACCACAGTTGGTGCAAGCCAACTTCTGTGATCCATTTAGGAATAAAAAAATGGCAGTGGAAGCTTCATCAATGGCAGGAGAGGTTTCATCAATTATTTTTGAATTTTGCAATCTAGATCACCAAAGTTTTTTGTGGTTGCAAAAATGGCATTTAGGTCTATTTAAAGAAAGGTGAAACTCAGGAGAATGACTGGAGAAGTGAAAATTCTAGGTCAAAATAGCCAAACCAGAAAAATTCTCCCATTAATCTCTTTATCTCACTTTCCAAATTGGCTAGATTGTTCTCTTCTCCTGCCAATTCTCCTGATCTTCACCTTTCTCTTAATAACCCTGCTAAACAATAGCAATGAGTTGATAACCCCATAGTATTTCTAAGAAAAAGGATTTTTTTTTTAACAATTCTGTAAATTTGCTAATGTGCTTTCAGGCTAGGGTCAGACTAGCGCACTTTAAACGTGCGTTCTGGCGCACTTAATTACGGCCGCACTAGCAGCAAATGACGGGCAATGACGGCCAATATACGAAGCACGGTCGCACGAAAGTCCAGCCGCGCAACGTAAGTGGCAAACGAATGCATTTTGTCGAGAACGTCAAACCGCTAGTACGGTCGTACAGAGTGCGCTGCGGCCGCATAGCGGCGTGTGTGCGTGATTTTGAAATGTCAGACACTGCTAATGTCCGGCCAACATAACGTCCAGATGCACAAAGTGTTTTATTGATGATCCGTACAAAATCACGAACGCAAATGCGCATCGTATGACCGCTATCGCGTACTCCGTGAAAAAATGCGTCCATTCGTTCGAACGCACTTTTTCACAGACAACGCGAAAATGCGTTCGTCTGACCCTAGCCTTAGTGACATATAGAACATCAAATTACAGTTTTTGCTATTTATCAGGTAATGCTCATTCAAAAAACTTGACAGGTTTAATCAGGCAAATCCCATAGGTTTCAATGTAAAAAAAAATTCCCCGTTTTTCTTAAATATTTATTCAACCGTTTATTCTTTTCATTTGCAGCAAAAATCTATTTATTTTTTAAGATTTTTCCGGTGACATTAATTTTTTAGATTTTATTAAAATGGTGGGGGTTTTTCAGTAACAGACCTTTTTATTATTATTCATAGGACCTTATATATTATTTCCATGCATTTTCGTGCAGTGTCTTTTTTTTAAAACTCCTTTTAAAAGTTTTGCTTTTTTTACCCCATTCGGCAGCTGGTTTTTTTTCTGATCGATTCGGAGGTCTGTTCGGTGGATCGTCAGATGCATTCAGCGGTTCTCCAGCAATTTTTCAATGCATTCTGCAGTAGTTATTCAGATCGATTCGGCAGTTTTGCGGCAGTTTTTCGGATCGATTTGTCATTTTTCTGGTGTTTTTTCAATTCGCTCGGTGGTTTTGCTTCGATTTTTCCAATTAGATTCGGTATTTTTGTGGCAGTTTGAAGATGCGTTCGGCAAGACAATTTGACGCTGTTGGGGACCCTGCGGTGAATGCGGAATTCATCGTAGGGTCGGTGAACTTAACTCGCCGAAGTGCGGCAAACGGGAGAGCACCAAAACGTCAGTGGCATTTCGGTGTTTTCTGAATAACCCCTATTGTGTAAGTGTCAGGACCCTAAACCAGGTGTGTGGAGGAAGCGCAGGCAAATTCGTGCATGCACCACCTTTGCTGTGACATTAGGTCCGGCAGCGGCTTTCCTGCAGCAGGCTCCTTTGATCTAAACCAGGTCTTTCATCATGTCCCATCTTGCTCCTTCTGTGATCCCTTTCTAAAATACATCATACAGGGTTACAGTGGCGTCACTAGGGTTGGTGTCACCCGGTGCAGTAACTTATGGTGTCACCCCCCCCCCCCGAGTTTTAGGGGTTATTCAGAGAAAGGTGATGAACAATCTAGACCAAATAGCCAATTTGGAAAGTGAGATAAATGGGCGAATTTTTCTGGTTTGGCTATTTTGACCTAGAATTTTCACTTCTCCAAAAGTTCTACAGAGCTTCACCTTCTCTGAATAGACCTGTTAGTCTACACCACAACCTGCTGTCTGCTGCAATTTGGGCTCTGACATCTGAACCCTGCACGCACCCTGACAGTAAAGGACACCATCCAGGACTTTCATTCCAGCAATATTCCTGTAAAGGATAAACAATTAGAATTGAAATATAAAATTAGCAAATTTACATTGTTTTAATCATTTAACTATCTCAGAATAATAGTCTAAATGCAGAATTGTTATTTTAACCTACATTTAAAGGGATACTCTAAGCAACATGACCACCTAAGCTATTTTAGGTGGTCATGATGCCCGGAGTATCCTGCCCTCTGTCCCCCCTCCCTCCGCTCAGCGGTTCAGCTGTAAATGCTGAAAACAGCTGAGAGAGGCGGAGGAGTTTACTCCACCCTCCCAGCTGTCAGTCAGCAGAGCGGAAATCATATTTCCAGCTTCTGCCGACTTTTGCCGCGTAGGAGACGTCATCGCGCTTTCAGCGCGATGACGTCTCCAGCTCGCCGCAGTAGCTGGCGGCTCCCTCTGAGGGTTAGTGTTGCGCGCATCCTCTTGCGCGCAACACTAATCCTCAGAGGGAGCCGGGAGGAAGCCTGCTGATTGTCTGGCTTATGTGAGAGGCGCGCATGCGCGCATCTCATGTAAACCAGAAGCCAAGAAGCATCAAGAAGGACGGGAGCGGAAGAGGAGGGAGGTGAGTATATAAAAAAAAAAGACGACGCTGGAAAGAAGTGGATTTTAGGGTAAGTATTACAGTTATAAAAAAAAAAAAAAACTAAAGATTTATTAAGGGAATAGGGATAGGTTAGGATAAAAAAACAGGGGGAGGGTGATTTTTGAGTAGAGTGTTCCTTTAAGTGTTATATCCCAAAATTAAAAGAAATGCTATGATAGTTGTTTCAACAGAATATTTTTGTTAGGGAAAGAGTTTATTTGCTTACAATCATTCATAACTTGAATACGTAGCTTTCAACACCTTAGGTTTGATTATGTATTTCATACCTTTAAGTCTCATTATTGTGGCCATTCATGCAATAAGTATTTACGCTGAGGATCCTAAATAATTGCCTAAGAAAATAAAAGCTTTCTATTTTATTCTCTGTTATGTGACAGCAGGTATTCCTATTATAGATCAGTTCTTTTGAGGAGAAACAACATATTGCATTTCCTCTACTATTAAACAGTGCAGTGGTAAGGCATATAAATCATTATTGTTATTGTCTGTATGGCAGCACCATGGTCTTTGCACTCGTACTGGAGAGACGTTTGTGACCGATGATGCATGGGTTTTTCTTGGCACGCGTGTCTTGGGAAGTTAAGTTTTCTGTTGAAGAGTTTTCCAGTCGAGGTTTTTCTAACCACCCTGTAAAGTGATTATGATTGGAAACTGAGGCAAAGATCTTTATAATTAAATAGCAGAAACTACCTAATTAGTACCCTATGTTATTAATTCCAAAAGATTTAATCTCCTTCGATATAAACTGTGTGCCGTAGCATGAGCACAAAGATATTAACATATCATCTGCTCAATGTGTGCAATATCTAGATGTGTCATGATCCTTATGTGCTCAGTCTTGCATTTAATATGAAGTGCATACTCATCATGAATGGGCCCCATCAAACACAAAGCTGTAAATTGATTTTCAACAGAACACAGAAAAATCATTTGCAATTTTCAAAGGGAGTGATATACATAATACGAGCATTCAAAATAAATTCAAAGTTATAATTGAAAATGTGTTGGGCATAACGATGAGTAGAATAGATCTAAAGCTTTCACAAGATTTAACTAGGCACTACAGGGCTGTTCTTTTAGTAGCCAGTGTTACACTAAATATATGTAATAAATCTACTATCAAACTGCATCACGATTCTCTTTAAATCACTTAAAATCTTTAAAAAGTCTTTTTCAGTAACAGTTTTGTTTGCCTTTATTTGCTGAATAGTAATGCCGCTGGTGCTTCATCTCTACTACAATCTATCTGCTTTCTGCTGCTAGACCTCAATCTCCCTCCCCATCACTCTCCTCTTCAACACGGAACATAATAGAAGAGACTCGGTTGCTAAAATGCTTATTTTTACAGACTGGATTTAATGAGGCTTACTTAAACAAAAATAAGCATAGGCTGGTCGTCCACTGGATCCGTAGTCGAATAACTAATCGCCTTTATAGGTCAGACTAATCCTCCAGAATAAAAAGAGGTTGAACAGCGTCCATTGCATCAAACTTTGGTCATACGACTGCAGCAGACTACATCAGACTATCGAGAACTCCCATTAAAACAGGATTTTCTGCTTCAATTTGGATGACCTGGACCAGTTGGAGCTATGCACAGCTGTCAGGATCCCCGCCGCTGACTGTGTAATACCTGCCGCTTACCAGTGGGCAACACATGAAGAGTGCTGCTCAGCCTCAGTACTGGCTTTCCAGACCAGTAACAGTTAAATCAGAAGTGTAAATACACCACACACCCTGCTCAATAAAGATCCACTCTTCCCGTCCCACAATGCTTCAGCATTGTCGCCTTCACTCCCCTAGTGTTCAGACCTGTACCTGCTTTACTCCTCACTACCAATGTACCAGACCCCCTGCTTTGCCCACCGATTACCGCCTTCTACCAGCCTCTGACCTATGGACCGTCCTGACTATGCTCTCTGGATATTTCTCCCTGTGTCTGTCTGTTTACCAAAGGGACCATCAGCCTATCCCATCCAGTATATTCATCTGCATACTGGGCTCATATAAACACACAAGATATAGTCCCAACCATCCCCAAGCACAGCGTCTAAATGCATTCATATCCAGTAGACGACCAGCCTTATAATGACCCTCTAACTTATGTATTTTGCATAAAGACTGATATTCTTCTTGGTCGATTTGAGTATTGTCAGGAAGAGGGAAATGACCCAACAGTTGGGTGATAGAGTGATGAATGGAGTTTGAAGCTGTGTAGTATATAAAGACACAGCAATATGAACCCATTTCAATCTGTATGCCATCACAATCCACAGAGACCAATGCTAAATATGATATTGAGTTTGCCATTTGATGCCATAACCTATGAGTATGGAAATGATTGGAATTATGTGGTTAAACAGTTCAGAAAACCATGATTTAAAGTAATGTCAATTATCTTTGCTTTGTTTCATGTAAAACTAATAGAATTAACTTTTCATCCCTTTGCACTTTTACAGGATATTTGTGTAGCCATATAATCTTAACTTAATATTACCCTAAATAAATATTTACTATCAGGGTTATTCAAAGAGAATCGAAAAGTCACCGCACGTTCAGTGACTTTTCGTTCCCTGCAATTTGGCTCGATTCGGCAATCCTAGTTCGCCGACCATGCGGTGTATTCAGCAAGCACCACAGGGCCGCCGTACTGCAGGGAAAACCCGCCGCAAACCCAATGAACACTCACTGCAAAACCCTCCGAACATTCACCGAATACTCACCGAAACCCACAGAAACAGCTGGATTAACCCCGCTGAACACACCGGAGAAACCCGACTAGCCGTCGATCACAGTGCAGAGCAGCCGTCGGAAAAAGCCGACACGCAGACGAATGAGGTGGAAAAAAAACCCAGTACGCTTGCAAGTTTGAAATTTTGAAATTTGAAACGCTGTTTGCAAAAAAACTACTCAACGAAACTGCCTGTAATTTACATATAAGATCCAATGAATGATAATAAAAAGGTCTGTTACAGAAAAAAGAAAAGACGATTTAAAACCAAAAAAAGAGAAAACAATTTGCCAAAAAAATTCCCAAAGATCCTAAAAATTCACAGATCCTAAAAAATCTATAAATAAAGAGACTTTTTACTGCAGAATATAATATTAAACGGTTTATGAGATATTGGATTAAAACGGGAATATTTTTAACATTGAAGCCTATGAGAATCGCCTGAATAAATCTGTCGAATGAAACCACCGAACAGCAGGGCATTTCGGCAACTTTTCCCTGCTGTTTTGTGTTCTCTGAACAGACGAAGCATTGCTTCTCTATGGGGGTTTCACTGCCCACGAACAGGCAACGAACCGGCACCGTATGTGCAGGCAATTCTCCAAGATTTGGCAAAATGTCTGCTCTATGAATAGCCGAATGGCCAGGAAAGGTAACCGTACACTGAATTTCAGTGTTTGGTTACCTTTCGGCCACAATTCGGATCTCTTTGAATAACCCTGTATGAGTTGAAGACTGTAAAATCTATGAAAAACACTTGATTAATAAAGACATTCATTTTCTTTTTGGTTTAACCCCTTCACTATTCAGATCAAGATAATTAGGGACTTCAAAAGGCGCCATCAGGTCCCGATATTGAGTTATCTCGATCTGCATCTCTGAAGAATAAAAGCACTTGAAGTTTATTTAATGCAAACAAATTTCATTTGTTTTTGGGCTGCAGAACGTGCCCCCGTAGTTTTTGCCCTGTGGGCATAGTGCCTGAGGTGCTAGAACTGTTTAAAATCGACTGAGTGCCATGACGTATACGGCTTTCAGCAGCCGATGCAGGGAACCACGAACTGCAGTTGAAACTAGTGTAACGCCTTTTGGCCTGGAGATGGCGCCAACTACCTGCCAAATAGGTTACTATAGTAAGAAATACACTGGGAATATTCCCAAATATTTCTTATTGTATAATTAATTTAAATGATTTTTAAAAGAAAAAACTGACTGGTTCCAGACTATGTTTTTTCTTTTAAAAAACAATCCCTTGGTAGTGAAGGAGTTAATAACCAATATAGAAAGCTTGATTCCTGCCATTATCTGTCTCTGTAACATGTTGACAATCACTCTCTCCTCCTGCTCCTCCTCAACATTGAAAACAGTGGCAGAAATTCAATCTCCCGCCATGATAAGGAAGTTAAGGTTTCCAGCAGAGGTCTGGGGGCTCCTGACGGCTGATAAACAAATTGTTTTAGATCAGTGGTTTGCAGCCCTGGTCCTCAATAGGGATGAGCCGAACACCCCCTGAGTTCGGTTCGGATCCGAACCCGAACTCAAACTCAATACAAGTCAATGGGGTTGAAAATTCGGTTTTTAGAGTGCCCTCCAAGAGGGCATATATGCTAGATATTTGCCATAAAAGGTGTATGGGGGTCCGGGTAGTGCCCTGGGGGACAGGAAACAAGGACAAAAAGTAAAAAAAACAAACCATTTTTAAAGGCACAGTGAGATTACATGGAAAAATAGGGTTAAAAATAAAAAATAAAAATTCCTTCAAATATCGTGCCTAGGAGGTCCCCATAACCTGCCCGTGAAGTGGCGGATTTCTAGGATGTATAGAAACACTTAAAAACAAAAAAATTATGTTTCAAATGATGGTAAATGCTTTTCCTTTAATCTATCCATAAACAACTGCTTGGGGCGGCAGCCTGTATGAAAAGAGGAGACGTTTTAGGAGTCGGACATGCAAACAGGGTTAGTGATTTTTTTGGCTAAATTATTGTGAAACTTATGCAGGCTTTGGATGAAAGTAACAATAGGTGCTTTAAGGCTGGGGTCCGACTAGCGCAATTTTAATATGTGTTTAGGCGCACTTAATCACGGCCGCACTAGCAGCAAATGACACGCAATGACGGCCAATATACGAAGTACGGCCGCACGAAAGTACGGCCGCGCAACGCAAGTGTAAAATTAACGCATTTTTTCGAGAACGCTGAACCGCTAGTACTGACGTACAGAGTGCGCTGCGTCCGCATAGCGGCGTGTGTACGTGATTAGGAGACGTCAGACGCTGCTCATGTCCGGCCAACATAACGTCCAGACACCCAAAGTTTCCTGGTTTGGATCCGTAAAAAATCACACACAA
The DNA here is from genome assembly GCA_009667805.1 of Leptobrachium leishanense. NCBI lineage: Eukaryota > Metazoa > Chordata > Amphibia > Anura > Megophryidae > Leptobrachium > Leptobrachium leishanense. The sequence goes on along the minus strand of CM019064.1, from coordinate 72,438,131 downwards.
AAATGCGCATCGTATGACTGTTTAAGCGCTTTCCGTGAAAAAACACCTCAATGCGTTCGGACGCACTTTTTGACGTTCGCTGCGAAAAATGCGTTCATTTGACCCTAGCCTAAAATTGGGCCTTTAGCGTCAGCAACAGTGCCGTCACACAGTCTCACCCCTCTGAGGATATGAATCTGATACTGGCGTCAGTGGCAGTGCAGCCAAATATTGTGCCTTTGGTGCCAGGCCAGCAAGTGCCATCATACAGTAACCCCTCTGTGGTATTGTGGAAGAGTGCAGGGGTGGACCATGCGGTCAGGGCCGGTGCTAGACTATTTTGCGCCCTAGGCAAGACCAGCTACTTGCACCCCCCCCCAAAAAAAAACGACACAACATGAAACTGCTAAGTTTCTTTTTACTTAAGAATAAAATTTGAAAAGCACCAATAGTAAAGGTAAAATAAATATAACTAAACTGTATTAAACCATTTTAAATTAACTGTATTGAACAAACTTAAATTAACAAAAAAATAAATAAAAGTTGTCACGTAAGTTTCAATTTCAGACACATCAAAATTTCACTTTGCGTGCCTTATCCTTTGCAAATTTTCATCATGCGTTTATATATATATTGCCCAGGCCAATCCCCTGGTGGAGATAGGGGGTTCATTTGAACCCCGATATCTCCAGGCATCTAGTGGGTCATGGAGGGTGTCAATCGAAAGGCCTGAGCATGGCCTTTCGAATGATACCCAACATGACCAGGTATAAAGTAAAAAAAATAAAAATAAAATAAAAACATGTATTTTTTTTGTTTGATATTTTTATTAATGCAGCAATATTGTTCACATTGCAATTATAATGTGAACGATGATGCACTAATGATTTTTTTCTATGGGGTGTGTTTGCTATAAATCACGTAATTCCCAACCACAAAATGTAACAAGTCCCCATTTCTAATTTTTGTACAAGCGCACCCCATAGAAAACATAACCGCAAACGCTCATGTGCTAAAATGTGGAAAAAAAACAACACTTTACACACTGCAGATGATTAAAAATTCAATTTTTATTGCATTTTTTTCATAATATACAGCCAGGACAGGACATATACATATAAAAATGATATATTATGAATCTGCGGAGTCTGCCGGAAAGGACAATATCTAACATGTCAGTCATTTAACAAAATGTGGCTTCAAAATCGGGTTTAAACATGATGAGCGAAAGTGGTAAAAATGAGCTGAGCACACAGCGGTGAAATAGAGCATATTAGAAGTTTTAGGAGGGAAATTAACACTTCTCAGATCTCAATCAGAAGCAGACACCACCCCACCCCCTCAGTATAGTCTACTATGTATCAAATTGATTAGACCAGACTAAAAACACCTGTTATGACGTTTGAAAAACACAGGTCATTCAGAGTTGAGAATCTTTGCACGTACACATTAGTTTTTAATTTAATATCTAATAAACCGTTGCTTATAATATTCTGCAGTAAAGAGTCTCTTTATTTCTATTTTCTCTAGTATTTTTTTAAGCATTTTCTATACTTTTTTCAAAATTTCTTTTTTTTGCGAACTCGAACCGAACACACCCAAAAAGTTCGAAGTTTGCGAACTTTCGAACAACCAAAGTTCTGTTCGAACTCCGAACCATCCAAACCGTCCGAACCGAACAGCTCATCCCTAGTCCTCAAGTCTCCCCAACAGTTCAGGTTTGCCAGTTATGTGTAGCACAGCATAGGTGGTATGATTTGCTGAATTTGTTTGTTTGTTTGCAAAGTATTTTACCAGGAAGGATTCATTGAGATTTCTCTCATTTTCAAGTAAGTCCTGGGTTCAATCAAGAAAATTGAATTGTCACAGTTGTTACAGAAATACAAAGTAATAAAATGCAAGATATTAAAAGCAAAACATAAATATACAGATTAACAGAAAATAAATATGTAGGAAATATAGTCATTATGTTACATGTTTACAGGTGCATTCTGTATCGAGGTATGTTTATAGGGAGCTTTTGAGTGACAGAAGACTGGGGCAAGATTTGATGGCGGTTGGGAGGTTATTGGGAGTGGGATTCAGTCTGCATTTACCCAAGGGAATCCTTAAAACCTGGCCCATTAGTGGGACTGGAGGACCAGGGTTGGGAAACATTGGATTTTATTTATTTATTTATTTATTTATAAAGTATTTTACCAGGAAGGATACATTGAGATTTATCTCGTTTTCAAGTATGTCCTGGGTTCAAGAACATTGAAATGTTACAGTTGTTACAGAATTACAAAGTAATACAATGCAAGATATTAAAAACAACACAAATATACAGATTAACAGAAAATAAATATGTAAGTAAAATAGTCATTATGTTACATGTTTACAGGTGCATTCTGTACTGAGGTATGTTAATAGGGAGCTCTTGAGTGACTGAAGACTGGGGGAAGATTTGATGGCGTCTGGGAGGTTATTCCATAATTGTGGTGCTCTGTAGGAAAATGAGGATCGAGCCACTTTCTTTTTATATTGTGGTATTGCAAGTAAGGTGCTGGTCCCTAGACATGTGCACAGCACAATATTTCGTTTTGAACTAATGGATTAGTCCTAAAATGCAATTTATTTAGTTGCTAAAGAAATTCGTTTTCAGTTCTTTAGTATGAAAACTAATTTCATTCATCCGAAAACCAGTGGATACAATTACTATTGTAGTGGCTCCTCAGAGGGCTGAGATCGCTGCTTGTTACAGTATCACTCACTCTCAGCACAATGTGCCAGGCAAAGCTGTTACAGTAACTGACTGCTGCTCAATGCTCATCACAGTGCTCAGAATTTTAAAGGGATAAAAAAAGGGCTACTCTCTGTATAATGTATAGAACATCCTCCTGCATTAATTAATACTCCTCTCCGTATAATGTATACAACATCCACCTGCATTAATTAATGTCCCTCTCTGTATAGAATATTTTACTGCATTGGCATGTGGAGGGTGCAGAACTTCGGAATGCAATGCTTATCCAGCACAGGAGAGGGAACTTTTACTTAAACTTAGTATCTCTGTGGGGGAGACACAGGAATATAAAAGCAGGGGAGAGGGAAAATATTAACGTAAATCGGTCTGAAAGCTCAGAGAAGAGATGACTGGTGCAAATTGATTTTTATAATAAAATAAAGCACTTTAAATCTAAGGAGAACATTCAAATAAATCACACTGAAGGCTCATAATGACAGAGTAACTGTGAGAGCTGGATACTAAATGTATCAGACATAATACCTTTATAACAAGGAGCACTGGGAGAGGAGAGGGACTTTATATAAAACGTTTCTTATAGATGAGGAAAGGGGGATAGTGCTCCTGGATAATATAAAATGTATCAGACCTAAACCCCTATTATGCAGAGCGGGAGGGGAGATAACACACGTTTTATAAAGTCCCTCTCTTCTCCCAGCGCTGCTTGTTTATAAAGGGGTTTTTACTATCCAGCCCTTCTCCGTCATTAGCTTTCAGTGTGATTTATTTGAATGTTTTCCTTCTCCAGCTGCTTTTATCATCTTGTCTGCCTCATAGACATGCAAGGGTTAAGTAAAGTTTTCTCTCCTGTGCTGGCTGTCTGTGCTTCGAGTGAGTATTCTGGCGCTCTATCACTGTCAGATTTTCGGGTAGGGGTCGGGAAGGATTACAAATACAAACCTTTTCTGTAGCTTTGCGATGTTGCGCTCTTCATTGCTGGTCTCCTTCACTCAATGTAATATCACAAAAAGGACTGAAACTAAAATGTAGTGCATTTTATTTTAGTTTCTTTCATTTTTTGTACTGAGCAGTTTCGTATCTCTTGAGTCATACTAAAACTAAATTATCCCAAAATTCGGACTAAATCGTTTTAGTACTAAAACAAATGCACATGTCTACTGGTCCTGGATCGGAGGTTATAGGATGAGGGAACTGCTGGGGGAAGCAGCCTATTCAGGTAGGGTGGTAGCTTCCCATAAAAGCTCTTAAACGTGCGTTTAGACTCCAGCGATGGCCAATTTAGCTCTTTTAACATGTCACAATGGTGGGTCATGTAGTTACATTGTAGTGCAAAGCGGTAGAATGAGTTATACAATGTAGTAAGTTTCTGAAGGTGTCTTTGCGGGGCTGCTGCATACACTACATCTCCATAATCAATAGCCGGCATTAGCATTTGTTCTACAATTTGCTTTCTTACCGCGGGGCTCAGGCAGGATTTGTTTCTGTACAGGGCACCTAGTTTGGGGTAGAGTTTAGATGAGAGTTTTTCGATGTGGGGGCCAAAGGATAGATTTGGGTCCAACCACATACCTAGATATTTGAGAGAAGTGACTGTGGTAGAAAATAAGTAAACTGCTCCACTTCTACTAAAATGCATCTTTCATAGGCCTGGTTTTGTCAAAGGCTATTTTATAAACCACTAGAATGCAGCTTTAGCCGCTAACACTATCTATGCATAAGTGCAAAAGTTCAAGTCACACAACGCCTTACATGACATAGAAGATTATCTTCTCACCTACAGCTTTACAAGAACACTGCATGGATATCAGGACTCTTTTGAATGTAATGCCTCTTATTTCAGGTAAATACCTGATTCGCAAGGCTATATTACGCACAATTGCCTGCGCGGGAGGGGGGGCGCATTACCAGTCATAAGCAAAAACTATTAAAAATGATAGTGCTGGAGCCTTGGGCATATATTTTGACAATTTTATTAATAACCCGATGGAAGCGCTTCACATCTTCAAAAACAATCAATGTTCTACTAGCTTAAAAACGTTATCATGCAACTGTCACATTGGCATTAATCATTCTAGTTCCCGAGCTGTACTTTAAAAATAATAAGCAGAACATTTATTAGAAAGCAGACTCTTCTAGGTGCTGCAGAAAAGTGGAAGAAACTTGCTAAAGTAGAGAGTTGTAGAAGGAAACCAAAGATGAAAAAAAAACACTGATAGATTGCTATACTTTTTTCTTTCTTGAATTTATCATTTTAATACATTTTCAGGCAGAGGTGTATTTTATGACAACACGAGAAGTTATGGCTTCCAGAGCAAGGCATCCAAAGGTGCTAATTAGGTTGAGCTAATTGATGATGTTTCTTACAATTCTAATTTGTGTTGATTGGCCGTCAGTTATGGAAATACTTGAAGATGGATTTATTCTTAATCTAGAAAGATTACATTCGCTTGCATGCTAAACATCACACCGGTGTCATATTGACGATTAACGTTTTAAATGAGCCATTTTGGCAAATACATTTGGAAAGGAGACCCTTCCTAATGCGAAATTGGATCAAATCCCCTAGCACTTACTAAATGTACACAGGAAAAAATGCCATAAGAATGTCACTCCATATTTAATCTGACAAAACATTGTTAAATATGAATTATAGAGAATAATATGAAAAGGAGCATCTTGACATGCATTTTAATCTTTATGGGCCCTATTACAATCTTCGCGCATACGTTTGCACCCGCACGAAAATGCATTAACGCGAGGGGCAAAACTCTTTGCGCTGTACGTATTACAATGTCAGCGCAAAAATCGCACGTATACGTCTACCGCGGGTGAACCTGCACGAGCTTACTGTACGTCACGCGTCCTATACTTAACATTGTGAGCGCAAATGCGTTTGTGCGCTGGTACGCGGATGGTATTATAATCTATGCGCAGGAATTAACGCACAGCCTTTACGTGCATAATTTTAGCGACTCCTAAAAGCTGGTGTTAATGGCAAATCTGAACAACCTGGCCAAACCCAAATACACCAGCCCAAAAAAAAAAATGCAGCAAAGTATAGTTACACCTTCTACACATACCCAAACCAATAAATTTGAGAAGTTGTGTGAGCATTTATTATTGATGCAGCATATATGCGCAGATTGACTTTGACAGGCGCAAAAACTTAACGTGAGATAATTGTGGTTCTTAATTCTGATTGGCTGAATCGCGAGAAAAAAACAGTGCGCACAGTGATTTCTGCACGCAACGTTACTGAGAGCGCGTTTGTGCGCGTCCGTTTTACGCGCGTTATTGCTCGACGGATGAAAAAATGCGCGAGGATTGTAATTCCAGCGGTGATTTACGCGCATTAACTTTTAATGCTAGGCACACAAATTCACGCGTTGCGTAAGCGTTTTAACGCGAAGATTGTAATAGGGCCCTATATCTTTACTTGCACATTGACCAATAATAATCTGCATGATATAAATGTATAATATTAGACACGACAGTTGAGGGTGGAATTTCAAATAGTTCCTAGAACTTGTGATTGTAGTGAAATGAAAAGTGGATATTTTAACCCCTTCACTCCCACAATCAAAATTATCTTGATCTTCAAATGCTCCCGCAGAAGCCCAAGATCAGTCTGGCCTTATTCTTGTACAATGAGAATACAAAAAGGCTAGCCCTCAATAGAAATCCAAAGACATTTGGAATCTATGGGGGATATAGTGTGACTGTGTCAATGATGAGCAAATATGGATAATGAAAATAATAATAAACATTATTAAGTATCAATAAAAAAAAACAGCCCGTATATCAACAATAACTTGTCTTGTGTAGCATTGGATTCCTTAAGGACCCAATGGAATGAATCCAATGCTACACAAGACAGGTTATTGTTGATATACAGGTTGATTTTTTAATACATACTTAACAAAGTGTATTATTATTTTCACTTTCATTGTTTTCTCTTCATTGGCACAGTCACACTATATCCCCCATAGATTCCAATTGCCTTTGGATTTCTATTGAGGGCTAGCCTTTTTATATTCATCTCAGGCTGGGGTCAGACGAACGCAGTGCGAACGTGCGGCAGCCGCACTTTATTAAGGCCGTAGTAGCAGCAAATGACGTCCAATGACGGCCAATATACGAAGTTCGGCCGCGCAACGCAAGCGGCAAACTAAAGCATTTTTTCGAGAATGTAGAACCGCTAGTACTGACGTACAGAGTGTGCTGCGTCCAGTGTGTCCGCATAGTGGCTTATGTGCGTGATTAGGAGACATCAGACGCTGCTAATGTCCGGCCAACATAACGTACAAATTGATTTGGTTACTCATATTTCTCGTTTTATTGAAGATCCGTAAAAAATCACGCATGAAAATGCGCATCGTATGACCGCTTTCGCGTCTTCCTGAAAAAATACGTCAATGCGTTCGGATGCACTTTTTTACAGACGATGCGAAAAATGCGTTTGTTTGACCCTAGCCTTAGTCTTGGAAGTTTACCGCCTCATACTGTGCCGCATGTGTTTTAACTTCCTGGATACATAGATCCTTTTTTTTTCTTCTTGTACAGTGGAAAGGAATTTTGTTTATTAACACATTTTAATTAATGTTTACTTATTATTTTTATTAATATTTTTGCTAATTATAATAGTTTGCAATTAAAAAACCAACCCGTATATCAACAATGTAGCTTCCACATATAATGGGTTCCAGAACATGCCCTAAAGATTCAGCACCTTGGATATGATACCGAAGTGCTGAAAGTGTTTGAACAGCTGGGACTTCTGCGTTTGGAACTCTGAGCCCCAGCTGATGTATTGTGCACCTGCAGTAACACTATTTGTTCAGCAGATGGCGAACACTGTCAAATAGGTCTTACTGACAGTAAAAAAAAAATGCATTGTGTGGTTAAAGGGATCCTCTATGCACCCTGATCACTTTATTAAAGTGGTCAAGCTGCAGGAGTGCCACCCCTTCCTACAGCTCAGTTTGGCTGGTAGAGCTGTGAAAAACACTATTCTATTGGTATTATTTGTGAAAGCTGCATTGCTAATAATCTCACTATGATCACTACAAATCCCCATAAGCAGGAGATCTGACAATTTTATTATTTATCTTAATCACAGTTATTGCGTCTAACACAAAGGCCATTTCTGCCTGTATGATAATAATGCAGACCACGTTTGAAATTGTGAAAGACACGGGGCACCATCTAGCGCTCAGAATCTTACATTTCAGCAATATTTCTGTAAAGGATAAACGAACACATGAAAAATTAAAAAAATGAGCAAACTGACATTATTTCAATTTTAACTATCTCAGAATAACAATTTCTGTACAAAACGTCTGTTTCACCCTATATTTAATTGTTGACTTCACATCCCACATCTCAAATAAATGTGAGTATAAAAATGTTTTTAATAAAAATCGCTTGGTAGTGAAGGAGTTAATATAAAGTGTTTTCTAAGAAACCACTGGGTCCTGCAAGTGGTTTTATGGAAAAACCACTTACAGCTCCAGTTCTAGTTACAAGCATTTATAAAGCGCCAACAGATTCCTTAGCGATGTACAATGGGAGAGACAGAATAACAAATACACATACACGTTACACACATGGAATAGTAGGAGACACAGACCCTGCTCGAGAGCTTACAATCTCGGAGGAGAGGGTGACACAGTAGGTGAGGGTACCTGGAGTATGTGAAGTAGTGGGGCACGTGTGGGCTGTTTGGGAAGATGGAGCAAGAGATGTACAGTGTAGGGATGTGCATGGCTGAAGAATTTGTTTTGTTTCGCTTCGTTACGTTTTTAAATATTTTCGTTTTCGGAATTTCGTAACTAATTTTGTTTCGTGTTTCGTTTCGTATTTCATTTAATTTCAGATTGATTTGTATCGTATCGTATCGTATCGTATTCGTATCGAATCAAATTCGATAGTTGATATCCATTTGATAGTTCATTTCAATTTCTATCGTATCGGATTCGTATCGTATCGTATTCGATAGTTAATATCCATTTGAAAGTGCATTTCAATTTCGATAGTTGATATCAATTATTCAAATTTTTGTTTTATGATGATGACACATTGTAAAACAAAATAAATTTGTTATATACCATTTCGTTTAGTTTCGTACCATATCGTTTCGGTTTTCTTTTCGTATTCGTATCATATTGATTCCTTATTGAGAAGTACTTCCGAATACGAATTATCAAATTTCGCTCCGAATTACAAATTTTTCCGAAACGAATGCCCATCTCAGTGGGGGAATCATGGAGTGAGCTGATAGGCTTCTCTAAAGTAATGTATTTTAAGAGACTTCTTGAAGGACTGGAGAGACGGGATGAAGGGGTTAAAGCTAATGTAGCTGTGACTGGGCAGGGCTGCTATAAAGAAGACAGGCATTTATTTAACCTAATAGAAAGCAAATTGTTGGAATTCATTGAGAGATTTGTCTTCAGTAAAATTTACTCTTCTAGCACAGTAATTAGTAAGACAATAACTAAGAATACTTTTGCTGCTTATTTGTGTACTGTTTAAACAGAGCCTTGCTGTCAGAACCGTATGTTTGCGAGGGTCACTTGTAATGCAAACAACGACATTTCTAAAGTCTATCCTTTCAACGCAATAAAATCAACAATTAAAATATTGGAAAAGCTGTCGGCTCAGTGTGTGAGTATATGGTTTTAAACAGTCGCACTGTTTGCTACACAAGCGATGACAAAGACTGGCTGAACAGATGATGTAAATTCACAATAAAAATGCTATCAGATGGGGAAATGTTACATTTTTACTTTCACAAACTACATTTTTTTCCTATTTCCTTTTCTGGCTGTATGTGAATATCAGTTTATTTGCCTTAGGTGATGGCAATTAGACGCGCTATGGAATGAGCTCCACACCATATGGAGGAGGTTTTCCTTCTGTTTAGACCCATTTAATGGGATCTGTACTAAAATAGCAACACAAACCTGCTATTTCACCAGGCAAGGTCATGACTATGCCAACCTAATGGTTATTAAAGTATCTTTAAAACATTTATATTGGTATATTATGAAAATAAAGAAAACCTGCGAGAAGTGTCATTTCTTCTTAAAGGGACACTAGGGTTAGAGTTTATTAGGAAAGAGGGCTAAACAAGTAACCTGTACTGACTCCCCATTTTAACCCTCGACTATAGGGGTTATTCAGAAAGCACCGCAGTTTCACCAAAATTTTGGTGCTCAGTCGTTCGGCGCACTTTGGTGAGTTCAGTTCGTCGACCCAGCAGTGAATTCAGAACTCACCGCAGGGTCCCCGAGGGAATCCGTCAAACGCCATCGATCAACCCGCCGAACACAGCAGTCGACCGCCGAACAGACCGTTGAATGCAGCCGACGATCCGCCGAACAGACCGCCAAATGCCGCTGAAAAAAGCCGATCAGCTGCCGAATGTCACTGAACGGGGGTAGAACAAAACAAGGCGATTAAAACAATAATTTAATAATATTAAATAATAAAAAGGTCCTATAAATATTAATAATAAGTTCTGTTACAGAACAAAAAAAGTATTTAAAATAAGATAAGAATCAAAGGTTTTGCCTAAAAAAAATCTAGAAAAGTGCCTTAAATTCTAAAAAATAAATAGACTTTTTGCTGCAGTTGAAAAGAATAAAAAGTTGAATAAAAAATAATAAAATGGGAATTGTTTTCACCTTGAAACCTATGGTATTTGTCTCTTTAAACCTGTCGATCTAAAGCACAGAAAATCTGGCAATTTCGCCAACATGTCATTGTAGTTCGGTCTCTGAATAGATTAACCATTACTTTTCTATGCTGCCGAAGCTCGGCGAATTGCGTCAATCTGCGGCGAATTGCACTGTATTTCGCTGGAATTTCGCCAATATTTGGTGAATTGCCAACTTTATGAATAGCCGAATTGCCACGAAATTGCACCGTGTGGCAAAATTCACCGTTTGATGCAATTCGGTGGCAGGTTTGGCTCTTATTGAATAACCCCTTATATGTTTCTGACCTAATCCAATGTTGGGGTCCCTTAGCACTGGTCTGGAACTCACTTCTAGCAACTTATACTAAAGCTGCGTACATGATGGGGTTGGACCCTGGCTCGAACATCCAGCAAATCCAATGGTTCGCAATGTGAGTAAAAGGCTGTGGCCATGTGGGTGTAGAAAGTATGTCTGTTGTAAAGGTCATACTTTTGCACAGGCTTACTTGTGAGCATAAATTTTGGCATTGAAGATAAAAAAACTCAATAAATTTGGAAGCTGAAGAAGCCTTTGCAATTTGTAGTCTCTGTTTTCTACAAACGTGATGGACATCAAAAGAGCGCTCATCTGTACTCCCGCCTATAGAAAGCATCACGTCCATAGACATGTCTGTACGAGCGTTCTAGCATGAAAAGAAATCCACATCTATTCTAATGTACATGAAAAAGTGTGCGAATACTCTGTTTTCCCTATACGATCTTTCAAAATTTTATGACGGATGTCAAGATGCACGTTAAAACAGATGCACTTAGTGCGCCTGTGTGGCCCCAGCCTTAGCCTACATTTCTTCATTCGATTAGCGAGTCGAAGTGTCTGAATTAATTTATAGCACATAATCGTAGCAGGACATAATTTATTATAGGACATAACTGTGAGCTCTTTAGTGTATTTATTACATGGTTTATACATTAATAAGGCAAACAATAAAAATGTAATAATGAATTGTTACTAACGAACTGACATATATGTCAACTGTTAATTATAAAAGAATTCCTTGGTTATATGTGTCCATGATCACTTGTTCAGGAGGCACAATGAGAGATTTAATTGGACATGACCAAATCATTATTTATTATTATAATATTCATGTTTCTATTAGCCAAACTGATTCTTTAGTTAAGTTGATACTTGTCTTTCATTGCCCTTTTTATACCTTTATAAAAAAACACCTGTTTGCAGCACTGTAAATATCTCCAGAATAATTATAATTCTGAATATATGAATCTATTTATTTTGCTCTAAACACGTTTAATAATAACGTTGTTACACTGACTCTAATTATCATTAACACTGCTTGATAGAAAGTGTTCATCATTTTGTATTCCCCACGTGCAGAGAGGACTGTTTATAATGCATGACACATGACTTGCCAGTGTTGTAATTTATTAAGATGCAATCTCTCTTTCTACAAAGCCTAGCAACCACATTATAGCCCCATTGTGGTTAACTGTACTAATAAATGTCACTGTGCATGGATAACATAATTTATTAGTACCTGTGCCTTGAATTTGGTGCCAAATGTTCCGTACTGTATTCTATTCGGATCTGGGGAGAATGCTTGTCGTGAAGCACTGAAATAATAATCCAAAAGCATGAGCTGTCTGCAGCAATGATCCACATGCGATGATGAATAACTGAATCCCTGGCACTAAAAGCTCTTACGTGATGGTGTTGGTTTACAAAATTAAAATAAGAAATGATTGTATATATTATGTTGCTTTACAAGTAAGGATGGAAGGGAGTAAAAAAAAGCAACAAAATACTTACAATATGTAAAAAAGGCATCCAAAAGCCAAAATACTTACAATATTTAAACAAGGCAACCAAAAGCCAAAATACTTACAATGGGTAAACAAGTGTTACGGTGGGCTACGTCTGGCATGAACGTAGAAGGGTGTGAGCCTACGGCGCAGTGAAACACAATCCTGGATATCTCAAAGATATTTATTAGAAGTATCCTTAGACATAAAACAAGACAAGACTGAATCTGTAACAGGGATCCAGCACAAAAGCACAATAGACAGAGACAGGAGATTAAACCCAAGTACATAAAAACCAAATACAAGAATGTATTACCAATACAGAGTACAGGGCTAAATACAATAGGTAAGGACGCAGATAACCAAAATGGCAAAACCAAACAGGAGGGGGCTGGACACCTAAAGGAATGAACTAGATCAGAAGGGAGAAGCAGAGAGGGGCTTTGAAAGAGAGGAATGGCTGAGTGTGAGAGGAGAGGAGAGCCTAATACAGAAGCAGCAGGGAGGCATGGAGAAACAAGATGTATAATGAGGGAAGGGAACCTGATGGAACACAATATAAATAAATCCACAAAACAATATTAGAATGAACAGGCAGAATAATCAAAACTAAGCAGGAGGTAAAATACACAAGATGAATGAAACAGAACACGAGGGCAACAGGAAGGTACTAGAAAATAAACCTGAAACAGGAGTCTTTAGACACTCAGGCACAGATAGGAGATCCTAGGAGCAGAACTGCAAACAACCAGAGCATACCATGGAATGAAAGAGTAGGTGAATGAGACCGCACCCTTCTTAGGGTGTAGTCTCGTTATATACACAGTTCAATTATGCAAGGTGTCTTCACCTTGAACCTGGGGGGACTTGAACCTGGGAGGAGAGTATCGTCCTGAAACCTGCATCCCCAATGCAAGACGTACAAAGTTCATATACCAGAGGGGGCGCCAGATGTACAGAATCAGTCCAGATCGTAACAACAAGGCAACCAAAAGCCAAAATACTTACGATGGGTAAAAAAGGCAACCAAAAGCCAAAATACTTACAATGTGTAAACAAGGTACCCAAAAGCCCAAATACTTACAATGGGTAAAAAAAGCAACCAAAAGCCAAATTACTTACAAGGCCACATTACAGTCTTGTTGCTAACGTTAGCGCTCACCTGCGTGAGCATTAACGTTAGCCGCGGTGTCTACCGCATATTACAATCCAAACGCAAATGGGTTAAGTAAAGTTTGCTTTTGGTACCTTGCGCTTTTCAGCACGAGGTTACTGTACTTTGCGCTCCCTATACTTAATATGGGGAGCGTAAAGAGTTAATCAGCGTTAAGGTTACAAAATTCTAACGCTGATTAACGTCCAGCTCTGGTTAGCAGACAGTTAACCAGAGCCAGGACTTGGTGTTAACAGATTCCGCTTCTGCAGAATCCATTAACACCAGCCTAAAAAACCCAAAAAATAATCATATACTCACCTCCTATCCCGTGGCGAGGACCACGGCTCCAACCGCCTCCTCTGTCCGGCGGGAGCAGGGAGAGACTGGCGGAAAAGTCCCCCCAGTCTCTCCCTGCATATCACTACGCTGACCGGCCAAATCTCACAAGGCGAGATCCGTCTGATCATGTGACCGCTAGCATCTGGCTCAATGGAGTCCTATGGACTCCATCGAGTGGCTGCTCGTGGCTGCACTTAGCGCTGCCGCGAGCATCCTGGGGCGTAGTGCCCGCTACCAATGCAGGCAGCATTTTTTGCGCCTGCATTGTAATCCCCCATTAAAATGGGGGCGGTAGTGGGAAAACTGCAGGTGCAGTTTTTTCTCCCTACCGCCCCCGTTTTAACGCAGGGATTGTAATTTAGAGCACAATATGTAAAAAAGCAACCAAAATCCTAAATACTTACAATGTGTAAAAAAACAACCAAAAGCCAAAATACTTACAATGTGTACGAGTCCAACAATGAATGGCTGTATTTTAAATGTCTAGCTAAGGTGGGAATGAAGGTGCATGTATTTCATTTCAGTGGCAACTTTACATTTACTGACGGTGCACTGAAAAATATTTTAGGCAATGGAACATTTCACCCCTTCAATACAAACATATTTTCCACTAAAATCCCTGTCCGGAGCAGTTTTATGGAAAAAGAACTTTTCATTACCCACACAGTAAATATACACGTCCCACTGCATATTTTCACAGTAGGTAAACCCTTTTTCACAGGCAGAAGGCTCGCTCTGCTGACCGAAAAGTGTCACTACATTCATATTATAGTTTGAGCTTCATGGACCCGTGCGGTGCAAAAAAAAGTGGATCTCAAACCTGTTCAAATAATTTCAGTACATCGGCTGTCATGTTCGATTTGTTGAAAATGCGGCGGTATTATTTGAAGCGCATCTGCAAATAAGTTTTGTTTGCAATAAAATTGCATTGCTCCAGAATTAGCCCACATTAAGTATACTCGATATCAGGGTACTTGCAGGAGCTTTTGAAGATCAGATATACTCCATCTTGGTAGCGAAGGTGTTAAGTATATCCTCAAATTAAAATAAAAAGTATCACATTAGACTATTTAAAAATGATATAAAGTAATATCGGTAAGCTTGCTGATAACGTTAGCGCTCACCTGCGTGAGCATTAACGCTTGCCGCGGTGACTACTGCATATTACAATCCAAACGCTAATGGTTTAAGTAACCTGTTAGCGTTTGGCACCGTGCGCTTTTCAGCGCGAGGTTACTTTACTTTGCTCCCCCTATATTTAACATGGTGAGCGCAAAAGTGTTAATCAGCGTTAGTATTACAATCTACTAGCGCTGATTAACGTCTGGCTGCAGTTAACAGAAAGTTAACCACAGCCAGGACTTGGTGTTAACGGATTCTGCAAAAGCGGAATCCATTAACACCAGCCAAAATATAAAAAAAGTGATCGTATACTCACCTCCTGTCCTGCGGCGAGAACCGCGGCTCTGTCCGCCTCCTCCGTCTGGCGAGAGCAGGGAGAGACTGGAGGAAAAAGTTCCTCAGTCTCCCACTGCGTATCACTATGCCGACCAGCCGGATCTCGCGAGGTGAGATCCGGCAGGTCATGTGACTGCCGGCGTCTGGCTCAATGGAGTCCAGAGGCGTAGCTCGCGGTAACAATGCAGGCAGCTTTTTAAGCGCCTGCATTGTAATTCCATGCTAAAACGGGTGCGGTAGGGAGAAAACTGTGGGTGCAGTTTTTTCTCCCTACCGCCCCCATTTTAACGTGGAGAATGTAAGGTGGCGCTATATATATATATAAAAATGTGTGATTATTGGTATTATTTTTATTTTACTTCTTAGGGCACTTTGTCACCTCAATGTTTAATTTACTTACATATATATATGCTATGCAGTATGTGGTTTAATATAATCACTGAATGAAACAGATTGACAAGTGCAGTCTGTGGCACTAGAATCATTTTCTCATGCATTATAAAGAATATTTTTGTTTTTCAATTTAATATTTTATTTCTTAACTCGTATGCAATGCTATATTGAATAACTCGTACGAGTCCGTCTGTTTGTTGCTAGGATTAACAAGGTCCCAACATTCTACGGTCTTGCTCTGGTAACATCCTGTCCTTTCACCCTGAGGATACAACAAAGAAAACATGCTCCTCAAATGATTCTCTTCAAAAATAATCCATTATCTCCAGAGATATTCTTTCACGAAGATGTATTGAACCATGTCGCTCATCTAGTGAGTTTGCAGAGTACCTTGCGTATTGATCAAATAGCAAAAGCAATCTCCATCAGCTCCTCAGTGTGTCTTCAGCTATGCTTCTTCTTGTAACATCACTCTTTTCAGTGACTGTATAGGTAGTGTACTTGGCTCTCTTCAATAAGAGTCCCTGAAAGATGGACGACTAGATGACTGACGGATTTATTTGTTACAAAAGTCACAATGTTTACATTAGATAGATGTGTATATGATAATAAATCATGTTCTCACCTCCAGATCTGGATCTACTGATGGATTAGCAAGAGCTGAATTATGGTGACCCACTTGCACTACTGGGTGCTACCCATTGACCATGAATGGGTGTCATCCTCTGTCCATCAGCACCCAGCATGCCTATCCTTCTGTCAGTGTGGCCATCAGGGAGTCTCTCTGTTTTGAAGACTGGACCTCCTTGCCGTTCTGGTGTGCAGGATCATCTGCGTAAACTCCACATGCAGAGAGTTGTGGCTCACATCTGGAAACTGAATGGCGGTTGACATGGATGCCTGGGTCTCTTCCTCTCCCACACTGATGGAGGGGGTGGCTGGGAAGGCAGGGGTTGAGGGACGGGCATGGTCTGCCCTGGAGCCCTATTTAAACACTGTCCTGCAGGAGATATTTACTTGTTTTTGGGCTCCTCTGTTGCAAAGACACTGAGTGCTCTCTCGTTGTAATGTTTTACCCATTACTGAACTCTGCTCTGCTTACTTACCATGCTCCTTTGCTGCCTGCCCTGACCACAGAACCGACCCACTACATTTACCTGCATTGCCCTTCTTGCTGTGACGTCGAGTTATGCCAGTACTGTATTTTGGGCTCCACAATCCCCAGTCCTGACACTGGGGTAGAGTTGCCCTCTAACAAACAGGGTTATTCAAAGAGAACCGAAACATCACCGCACGTTTGGTGACTTTTTGTTCTCTTCAATTCGGTGCGATTTGGCGATCCCATTTCAGCGACCCTGCGGTGCATTCAGCAAACACCACAAGGCCGTCATAGTGCAGGGAAAAGTCACTGCAAACCCAATGAACACTCACCGCAAAACCTGGCGAACGCACATCGAAACCCGCAAAAACATCTGGAGTAACCCTGCCGAACACACCGGAGAAACCTGAGCAGCCACCAATCACAGCACAGAGCAGCTGCCGGAAAAAGCCGACACCGCAGGCGAATGGAGCGGAAAAAAAAAAGTTTGCTTGAATGTTTGAAAAGTGAAACGCTGTTTGCAAAGAAACTACAGAACGAAAATGTCTGAAATTGACATATTAGATCGAATGAACGATAATAAAAAGGGCTGTTACAAAAAAAAGGAAAAACAATTAAAAAATTCACAAAAAAATCCTGAAAAATGCCTAAAAGATCCTAAAAACAAAATCTATAAATAAAGAGACTTTATACTGCAGAATATTACAATCAACAATTTATCGGATATTGAATAAAAACAGGAATATTTTTAACATTGAAGCCTATGGAATTCGCCTGTATAAACCTGTTGAATGAAACCACCGAACAGCAGGGCAATTCGACAACTTTTCACTGCTGTTTTTTTTTCTCTGAATAGACGAAGCATTGCTTCTCTATGGGGAATTCACTGCCTTCGAACAGACACCGAACAGGCACCGTATGTGCAGTCAATTCGCCAGGATTTGGCGAACTGCCTGCTCTCTGAATAGCCGAATGGCCAGGAAAGGTAACCGTACGCTGAATTTCAATGTTAGGTTTTTGAATAACCATGTTAGGAATGTGCATCTGCTATTGATATACAACCCTCCAGCAGTGGAACACCTTTTGCTGATTGGATTGAACTGCACATCTCCCAGGTTATACTGTTCCAAGGTATTTTTGGGTGTCATTAGCAAACAGATTTCACTGAACCCAAGAGAATAAATGAGGTTTGCAAGAGAAGTTGTATCGGTTGAGAACAGCATGGACCCAAGAAATGAGCCTGGGGAACCCCGATTAAATACAGATAGAGGAGGCGATGTGGTATCAAGTATGATTGATTAATGAAATAAAAATGAAACCAAGTGCCCAGAGCCTTGAAGGCAAAGGAAAGAAGAATATCTAAAAGAAAACTATGGTTAACAATGTCAAAGGCAGTGGAGAGGTCAAGGGGAAGGAGTAGAGAGTAGTGACCATGTTTATTGGAAGCTGTCATGTCATTTATTCCTTTATTAAGGGTAGTTTGACTGGAGTGATTGGGTCTAAGGCCAGATTGTACAGGATCAACCTGACAGTTTGAAGATTGAAAGGTGGATAAGCCAGTGAAGCAGTTTCAGACGTGAAAGGAAAAAGAGAAACAGATAGTTAGAGGGCAAGGCCGGATCAAGAGAAGTGAGAATCTGATGTTTAAAGGGAGGAGATTACGGCTCTCCCCTCCTGCTGAAGCCCAAGTGTGAGTCCAAGCAGCATGTCACAGACTCCCAGCGTGTGATGCTCTCAAAAACTGGGTTCCCAAGCGGCAGCGACTGTACAGCAGGTCCTTAATCCCAATACTAAAATTTTGGTGACGCTATAAATTCGGGGGCTATATTACGATCTTCGCGCAAAAACGCTTGGGCAAAGCGTGAATTTTTGCGGCAGGTGTTAAACGTTTGCGCGCGCAAATCACCGCTGGAATTACAATCCTCGCTCGTTTTTTCATCCGTCGAGCAATAACGCGCATAAACCGGACGCGCACAAATGCTCGCGCAGTACCGTTGTGCACAGAAATCAGTGTGCGCACTGTTTTTTTCTCGCGATTCAGCCAAGCAGAATTAAGAACCACAATTATCTCACGTTAAGAAATTGCGCCTGTCAAAGTCAATCTGAGTATATATGATGAAGCAATAATACATACACACACAACTTCTCAATTTTATTGGTTTGATATGTGTAGAATGTGTAACTATACTTTGCTGCATTTTTTGGGTTCGGCCAGGTTGTTCAGATTTGCCATTAACACCAGCTTTTAGGAGTTGCTAAAATTATGCGTGCAAAGGCTATGCATTAAATCCTGCGCATAGATTGTAATACCATCCGCGTACCAGCGCACATTCTCGTTTGCTCTCACAATGTTAAGTATAGGACGCGCACAGTACAGTACGCTCGCAAAGGGTTTGCGCAGGTTCACCCGCGGTAGACGATTGTCCGCGGTTGTTGCACTGACTATGTAATATGGCATTCGGCACAAAGGGTTTTACCCCTCGCGTAAAAAAATTTTTTTTTTGCGCCGGCGCAAACGTTTGCGCGAAGATTGTAATTTAGCCCCTGGTTTTCAGAGTCTTACAGATTTTAGAATTCCAGATAAGGCTGGGGTCAGACAAGCGCAGTTATCACGTCCGTGTTGCCGCACATTTGTACGTCCTTGGCAGCATAGCATTCTGACCAATGGAGCCCCACACATGAACTGCATTCGCACGGAAGAGCGGATGCATGACGGACCTGGCAAACGGACGCAGGTTAAGCAAGAACGTAATACTGCTAGAACGGACGTGCGGAGTGCGCCACGTCTGCAACGTCCGTGTAGCTTTGTGTGTGAGTGATGAAACGTAGTCAGACGGACTGCATTTATACGTCCAGCATTTTTGACGGACAGAATGTTTTTTCATATTAATTTATTTTCCCTTCTACTTAGTCAAAAAATAAGTAAGTGAAAAAAACAGACTGTGTGGCCACTACCTTGTTGTCAGTCAGAAAGTGCATCCGTACTGCACGGACGCACAGTCTGTACAAAATGTGTTGGTCTGATCCGAGTCTAAGGGGTGCCTGGCCTGTAGTTAGACGACATTCTTTGTGCACACGTCATATCTTTCTTTACAGAGATCACTTGATTATGGGACTTTTCAACTATTTTAAGTTTACCAGAACATAAATCTTCATTCTGAAACATAAGAGGTTATTCAGAGACAGCCGATCTCGCCCCGTAATTGCACCGAACAGTTTAACCTATTCAGAGAACACCGAACAGCAGAGAAATGTCAGTGAAATGCTCTAATGCTCAGTGCTTTCATTCGGCAGGTTTAATCAGGCGAATCCCATAGGTTTCACTGTTAAAAATATTCCCGTTGGGGGGCGTGGCCGGATGTTGCAGCGCGCGGTCGCATGTAGAGAGAGCTCCTGTGACCGGCGCTAAGTTCCTAATCCCAACGGCTTTAATATTGCAACCCCGGGGCTGAAACTTCACCCACAGGTGGGTGATACCTCCTAGCACCCAGATGGTGCCACCTAAGGCGTAGCGGGCGCTGGAGCCGCTAAAATTGGCAAAAAAAGATCGGGTCCGTGAGGCCCAAGATGGCGGATCTCCCTCGTCTGGTTCTTCCCCCACGCTGGAGGCAGCTGCTGCGGGCCCACCCTGCATGTCTGACACATCACCACCATCGGAAAGCAGACTTCATGCCATGCTGCAAGAACTCCGATCTACCATCCAAGCGGATCTTAAAGAGGTGCTGCAGGAGCTGAGGCGCGATGTACAAGACCTGGGTGAGAGGACTGACTCTTTAGAATCTAAGACAGACGAATTATGCTTAGCCCATAATGACCTAGTGGACCGTCACATAGCTCTGCAAACAGCGCATGACGTCATGGCAACGAAACTAGCCGACATGGAAGACCGCTCCAGGCGTAATAATATACGGATCCGGGGCATTCCGGAGGCAGTGGGCTCTGTTGATCTCCAGACTTACATTATGGAACTTTTCCAGATCTTGGCAGCTACATATTCATCGCAAGATTTCCTGATGGATCGAGCACACAGATTGCCGCGTGCAAAGAACCTGCCACCCTCGGCCTCTAGAGATGTTTTAGTCCGGGTACACTTTTTTCACGTTACAGAAGCGTTAATGAGAGCCTCACGGAAATCTATGCCTCTACCGTCTCCGTCTGCCGAAGTTTCTTTCTATGCGGACTTATCAACGGCTACTATGTCTAAGAGAAGGGAATTTTCGTCCTTCACCAAAATTTTGCGTGACCATAACATGGCGTATCGTTGGGGATTTCCCACAAAGATCTTGCTATGGCGGGAGGGAGTCCTGCACGTCATTCCTGAGCCCGTCACTGGCATGCGTCTGCTAACAGAATGGAAGGTGGTGTCCGAGTTTACTCCCCCTCGTGAGGAATCTTCTTCGCCGCTGAAAGTCTCTCCGGAGTGGCACCGGGTCCGGCCTAAGTGAGATGCTATGGTCCTGCATTTTCTCGCCTATGGGCGTGTTTCTTTTATTACGCCAGGTGCTCTATCGTGGTTTCGGGACTCATCCCCTTTTGATTCGTCCTTTGGGTGGCGCTTTCTGGGGTTCTGTTCCTTCAACCAACTAGCCCCGAGGCCTTCTAATGGCCTGTATACTGGCGCAGTCACCTTCACGGATGAAGTTGGGACTGTGTTTTTCCCTCGATGGGGTTTTTTTCTTGAACTTTGTTTATTTCCACTTATCTCAATCTGCTGTGTTGATTGACCCCACTCAACTGCTTTCATGGAGTGCAGGTTTTTTTTTCCTTTTTGGTCTGTTGGGTTTTTTCTGTATTTCTTTTTTTTTTTTTTTCTTTTTCTGGTTCGTCTTATGTTTGTCTTGTATGTATTGTTTGTCTCACTGGCATGCACTGTAATATATCATTCTAGGCATCATTGTGCGCGGAGGAGTCCCTCCATCCTCCCACGGAAATTGTATGTCATGACCGCTGTGAGCACCGGAGGGAAGGGGGCAGTTAATGATGAGTAAACCTCAATTCCAAATTTATTCCTTAAATGTTCGAGGCTTGAATATTCCATATAAACGACATGCTCTATTTCGTGACCTGCATAAGTCTCAACCAGCTATTGTATGTTTGCAAGAGACTCATTTTTGTAAGAGACGCCCGCCGTTTCTAAAATCGCGCATGTATACTGAGGCGTATCACTCCACTGCTCAGACGAAATCTAAAGGTGTCTCGATCCTGTTCCATAGAGACTGGACCTTTGTGTGTTCGGCTCAGTATGTTGATCCGTTGGGCCGCCTTGTGATTCTTGTGGGCACGCTGAACGAATTACCAATTACTATAGCAAATGTATATCTTCCTAATGAAAACCCAATTTCTTATCTTCGGAAAGCTTATGGTAGAGTGAAAAAAATGTCGTCTAGTGGTACGTTGTTTCTATGTGGGGATTTTAACTGCACTCCTGACCCTGACGTCGACACCCAGACAAGCCAACCCCGCCTCCACACCCGCTCCTCCCCAGCCTCTAGTAAACAATTACGAGAATTCATGCATTCGTTTGAACTATATGATACTTGGAGGATATGTCACCCTGCTACGCGCGATTACACTCTTTTTTCTCATGTTCATTCCTCCTATAGTAGAATTGACTTGTGTTTGATTCATAGTTCGGCTTTGTCCCGCCTGTTAGAGGCGACCATTGGCATTATCACGTGGTCTGACCATGCTCCGCTTACGCTTACCTTTGAGGCGGCCTTTCCGCCGAGGGGTATGGGGAACTGGAGACTAAATGACTCGCTTATTGTAAATAGAGATGACTTGACAAATACTATACAACTCCTTCAGGAGTATTTCACGGCGAACATGACTGGGGATGTTGCGACATCGTCGGTGTGGTTAGCCCTCAAGGCTGTTCTGCGAGGACATTTTATACAGAGAGGAGCGCAGCGGAAGAGATGTTTTAATGCTCAGATGACTGCCCTATCACGACGAATTACTGAATTGGAATCCCAGAATAAAACCTCTCCTGCCCCAAATATTACCGCTCAGTTGACTTTACAGCGCCGCGAGTTGGAGCACCTTATGCTCCAGGTTACGGCGCGTTCAATTAGACGGCTTAACTATGCTCATTATACCCAAGGGAATAAACCGGGGAAATTGCTGGCGTCTAAATTGAAAGGGAAAAGAATGCAAACTAACATACCGTTCCTTTTGGATGCTAATGGCGTGAAGATTTATAACCCAGCCCTTATCACTGATGAATTCGCACGCTATTATGCCTCCTTGTATAACCTGGGACTAAACAACACCGTGCCGACCCCTGCATTAGACGACATAGAGCTCTTTCTCCAGACGGCTAATCTCCCTTCTATATCTACGTCTCAGGCTACAGGTTTGCTTGCTACGTTTACAGAGGAGGAGGTACATAAGGCTATTAATGCGCTTCCAAAAAATAAAGCCCCAGGCCCTGACGGTTTTACGAATCTGTACTACCAGAAATTTGCTTCCTTGCTAGTCCCGATTCTTACCCTGGTTTTTAATGATATTAAGGATACCGGCAATATCCCATCAGAGATGCTGCAAGCGACAACAGTCACCCTGCCTAAACCCGGTAAACCCCAGACACATTTTGCCAATTTCCGTCCCATCTCCCTGTTGAATGTAGATGCCAAGTTATATGCTAAATTGCTGGCAAATAGATTGGCTCCTTTACTTCCTTCTTTGATTGCGAATGAGCAAACTGGCTTTGTCCCGGGCCGCCAAACGTGTGACAACACCCGACGTTTTTACGACATACTCGATCTGGCCCATAGAAACAATATTTCTGGACTCCTGTTGGCATTAGATGCTGAGAAGGCGTTTGATCGCCTGCACTGGGGTATATGCGGACGGTGTTACTCAAGTTTGGCTTTCCAGAACAATTTATAAGCAGTGTTATGGCCCTCTACTCAGATCCGTCGGCGAAAGTATTGGCTTCGAGGTTTCTATCCTCCGCTTTTCATATAACCAATGGCACCCATCAGGGTTGCCCTTTATCCCCATTAATATTCATTCTGGCCTTAGAACCACTGGTGTTGCAGATTAAAACAGCTCCGGCTATTAAGGGCTTATCAACCCCGATTGGGGAGCATAAATTGGCACTGTTTGCGGACGACATACTGCTTTTTCTGACCGCACCGGAGACCTCGCTCCCTCCCCTGTTTGACCTCCTGGATAGTTTTGGCGCGATATCCTATTATAAAAATAACATGAGTAAAACGCAAGCTCTCCCCATAAACATTGCTGCTCCATCCCTCAGCTCTATGCGTAGTAAATACCCTTTTGACTGGCGATCTACCTCTTTAAAATATCTGGGTATATCCCTCTCTAAATCGTGCGGAACCATCCTTAAGGAAAATTTTACGCCACTCTTGACCTCTATAGAGACACAGCTCTCCAAATGGAGCACAAACGACTCATCGTGGCTGGGCCGTATGGCGGCCATAAAGATGTGTATCTTACCCCAAATTTTATATTATTTCAGGAATATCCCGGTTTTCATCCCGGCGCATTTATTGCTCCGGATGCAAAAACTAATTCATGCACACATATGGAAGGGGAAACCTCCTCGAGTGTCGGCCTCCACGGTTACAATGCCGCGGCGTAATGGTGGGTTGGGGTTTCTGGATCTGCAATCTTATTACAAAGCAGCTTTACTAGCCCAATTGTTGTCATCAATGCATCAAAAAGAACCACCATTATGGCTGCAGCTGGAGAATGCCATGATTTTCCCATACAGACTTCATGACCTGATGTGGCTTAAGTATCTACCGAGGAATAGTACCACGGGTCTGTTGCCGGTATCGATGCTCTCCCTCATGGCATGGCGACTGTGGGGTTGTCAATTAGTAAGGCCTTACGATTTACTATGCCTTGCCCCCTTAAGGGTTCTGTGTCGCTTTATTCCTGATTTAACCTTAGACTCCTGGCTCAGGCGAGGCTTGACTCATGTGTGGCAGCTTTTCACGCCATGCTCCATGAAAACCTTCCCCGATTTGGTACGGGAATTCGCCATCCCAGCAAAGGAATGCTTCACATATCTTCGTGTGAAACATGCTTTGACCCAAAAAGGCCTCACCTCTTTCACCGATGTGAACCTCTTAGCTTTTCATAAATTGTGTATGGGACGAAAATGTCAAATGAAACCGCTGTCCCTTTGTTACAAGAGCCTCATGACTCCGACCCCGCCTAAAAAACTACCCTATATGGTTAAATGGGAAAAAGACTTAGCTTTAACACTTTCTATAGAAGATTGGTCATATGCCATGGAAACGATATATAAATATTCTAGAAGCACCAATTTACGAGAAGCCCATATCAAACTGCTGTGTAGATGGTATTTAACACCCACCGGTTGGCCCATATTTCAGGGAACGCAGGCCTCTGTTGGAGATGTCTTACCGGCACTGGCTCCTTATTGCACACATTCTGGCTATGTCCCATATTGGGGGGATATTGGGTAAAAATAAACAGATTGATCTCCCACTGCACCTCACTTAACCTCCCACTTTGCCCGAAAATGTATCTGTTACACCTTATACCCGTTACAACTCAGACCCGTCATAGGAGGTTTATCTCCATGGTACTTGGTACAGCTAAAATTGTTATAGCTAGACACTGGCGGTCCTCTATCTGTCCCTCTATGAGGGAGATTATGGGGGCCCTCGAAAATGTGTTTAAATACGAGGAAATGTTTCACACCGCGAATAATACTATGTGCCTACTGCATGACACGTGGGAGGGATGGAGGGTGTTTGTTGACTCTTGAACTCTGATATAAGATATTTCGACTTGTAAAATGATAGTGCTGCCATGTTTTCTGTTTTCTGTTTTATGTTAGTTTAGGGAATTATAAGTTATTAGACAATGGAGTCAGCACAACTGATACCTTTTTCAGTTTACAACGATAACCCACTTAATTTACACTGTTTATTGCCGTTGCTGCTCATTTATGCTTCTTCCTTTGGATGGTTCTCTCATTTAAATGTATGTACCAATTTTTGTGTGAACTCCAATAAAAATCCTTTATATGCAAAAAAAAAAAAATATTCCCGTTAACATTCCATATCGATTAAACCATTTATTCTATTAAAAGTCTCGTTATTTATTTTTTTTAGGCATTTTTCAGCAAAACATTTTCCCCGATTTTTTTTAAATAGCAGGGTTTTTTTCTGTAACAGACCTTTTTATTATTATTCATAGGACCTTATTTCTTAATTCCAGACATTTTCCTCCAGTAGTTTTTTTGCAAACATCGTTTCAAATTTGAAACTTTCAAACGTTTACTTTTTTGTCTTTTTTACCCCATTCGTCGACTTGTCAGCTTTTTCCAGTGGCTGGTCAGCGCTAAGTTTGGCGGATCGTTGGCTTTTTTCAGATGCTTTCGGGGATTCACCTGTTTAAACCTGTCAGATTGAAACACCGAAAATCAGGGCATTTCGCCAGAAGTTTGGTGCAGTTTCAGCATTCTGTGGATAGACGACACAACAGTCTGCTATGGGCAATTTTGGTGCCACCGAATTGCGACAAATTGCACCTTATTTTGCTGTCAATTCGCCGGTATCTGCCAAATTGACTGCTTGCTTAGTGAACAGACGAACTGGCCTGAAATTGCATCGCTCACCAAAAATTCACCGTCTGGTGCAATTTGTGGCCAATTTGGAGGTTTTTTATTTTTAGAAAGGATTTTACCAGGAAGGATACATTGAGATTTCTTTTATTTTCAACTATGTCCTGGGTGGCGAGTATGTACCGTTAGGTGTCTTGCCCAAGGACACTTACTGGAGAGGTGCTCGTCGCGATCGAACCCATGTCTCCACAGGCTCTCTCCACGCAGAGCAGTGATGTTACCTCTACTCCACCTAGCTGGTACTTAGTGAATAATCTCTATAGTGTTATAGTTATACACAGTCAGGGTTATTCAAAGAGATCCGAATTGCTGGCGAAAGGTAACCGAACGCTGAAATTCAGCGTACAGTTACCTTTCCTGGCCATTCGGCTATCCAGAGAGCAGGCAGTTCGCCAAATGTTGGCAAATTGCCTGCACATACAGTGCCTGTTTGGTGCCTGTTTGAGGGCAGTGAAATCCCCATAGCTTCGTCTATTTAGAGAACAAAAACCAGCAGTGAAAAGTTGCCGAAATGCCCTGCCATTCGGTGGCTTCATTCGACAGGTTTATTCAGGCGAATCCCATAGGCTTCAATGTTAGAAATATTCCCATTTTAATTCTATATCTAATAAACTGTTTATTATAATATTCTGCAGTAAAAAGTCTCTTTATTTACAGATTTTTTCGGATATTTTAAGCATTTTTCGAGTTTTTGTTCAAAAGAAAATTTCCGATTTTTTTAAAAACAAATTAAACTTTTTTTTTTTTCTGTAACAGCCCTTTTTATTATCATTCATTGGATCTTATATGTAAATTTCAGACATTTTCATTCTGTAGTTTCTTTGCAAACAGCGTTTCACTTTTCAAACATTCAAGCGTACTGTTTTTTTTTTGTTCACTCCATTCGTCTGTGGTGTCGGGTTTCTCCAGCGTGTTCGGCGGGGTTAATCCAGATGTTTTTGCAGGTTTCGGTGTGCATTTGCCTGTGTTTTGCGGTGAATGTTCGGCAGCTTTTCGGCAGCTTTTCCCTGCACTACGATGGCCCTGTAGTGGTTGTTGAATACACCGCAGAGTCGCTGAAATGGGATCGCCGAATCAAGCCGAATTGAAGAGAACGAAAAGTCACCGAACGTGCAGTGATTTTTCTATTCTCTTTGAATAACCCTGAGTAATTCATAAAGTAGTGATTGTGATATACTAAAGTGCATGCCTAACACATACCTGCAAGAAAGGCTTATTTTTACTCACAGTCATTTATTTATAAAGTATTTTACCAGGAAGGATACCTTGAGATTTCTCTAGTTTTCAAGTCATTGCTGTGAGATAAGTATTTATGCATATGGTGTTCCTGCCTCACAAGCACTTATTCACCCATAAAATCAGAGTGATTCCTAGCAATTACAAACTTTTTAAGTAAACGGCTCTTGTAATCCCCGTGCCATTGCCTCATAATCCTTAGAATATTTTAAACTTTATTTCCATTCAAGCTCTGGCAATTTGAGATGAATCCAAAATACTCATAAGAGCTGGAATAGATGTTAAACTGACATTGCTGTTACAGAGCGCAGACTATACAGAGAGGATTTGTTCATTAAGAGATTTTTAAACACATCAACCTTTATGAACTTTAAATCCTTTACCTCGCATTACCCTACAGCATCTGTATCATTTCTATTTGAATATTTATGGGATTAGCAATACTTCTTAATGAAAATCCCAGAAAACATTCAATACAAACTCCTTATTTTCTGTTTTATAAATGAATTCGTCTGCATTTCAGCATCAAACACGATATAAACATCCTGGGCCAGATCAAAACCTGGGCGCAAAGCACAGCTTATTTTTAACACAACCTATTCCATCCGAGATGCAAGATCAGCTTGATGTCGCGTCAGGTTACTGTGCATTAACGTCTCCTATAATTTGCATGGGAGAAGCTACTGTGCCCCTGGCAGATGGGGAACTAGATATTCCAACCAGTCCATTCTCCAACTGCACAGCACGTTAGTCAGGTTTGAATAATGTCTTTTCAACCCTGGCGTTAAGCGACTGCGCTACAGCACAATCACCTATCACATCTAAATCCACCTAAAAATCTTGTACTTACTGAAACATGGGGATCAATGCCCAAGATGGGTATCATGTGTGTAGCGCTCACTCCCGGAGGAGCCGCTGAATTTAACCTCGGGTCAGTCTCACCGCACTAGGGAATAAATATACACCAGCACTGTTGTGGATTTTATAGATTATATACTTTACTGATCCCAATAAAGCGGCATATATAATGTGAATACGGTATATGAACGACAGGATTTCGTAATGCGAGAAAAACACGCGGCGGCAGAAGGAAAGTTTAACCCCTTCGTTTCTTGACTGTAAGTCCCGCAAAAGTAATGTCCCAAAAAGGTGTGTGTGTGCGATTCAGGTACCCGGGTACTATATTCAACTGGCCAGTGAATGGATTGAGCAATTCTTCGACTAGTCACGTCGGGGCCCTGTAGATTTAAACAATACTGCAGCTTGCTTTGTTTAAACTTGGACTGTGGCCTGGAAGGCCTCTCACCCATCCGCTGGACAATCTGTTCCGCTGTCCGATCAAGGATCTCTCTCCGCTTGATTATACTGGAACTCTGTGCCACCTGCTTGTCCGATTTCGGTAACGAGAATTACGGCCTACCGCCTGCACTCCCAGTGCATCATTGCGGTCTCCTTACTCGGGGTCCAAACCGGAACGTTGTGTCTGCGCAAAACCTCTCAGTGATGTGTGGATGGGTCTCCGCCAGCACTGTCTCTGATTCTCAGCACCCGCAAGGCAGCTCCTGCTCTCCGGCCTGGTCTCAATCTCTAGCAGTCTCCCGTGCGTCTTCCACCTTTCCTCGCTCGGCTCACACTGGCTCTCCTTCGCACGAGGCTGTGGATGTCCTTCGCTCTCTCCCACCCACTTCCTGTCCCCGCCGCAAAGCATGATGGAAAACGTAGTCCCGTTGTGTCCAGTATACTTTACATTGCGCTTGTCTCCCTCTGGTGGCCAAACCCGAGCAATACATGAACAGAGTTTTTAAACAGCGCTACATGTGCATAAAGGCTGCCTTCACCATCAGTATCCCGAAGGAATACCGATTCTGGCCCAAACCCACCCAGTCAATAGCCGGAGCTCCTTGCAGGGTGAAAACCAAACTGGGAATGACTTTATTTACAGGGTTTACAGTTACAAACACTGACAGGTGGAGGTGCAGAATACAAAAGTAAAACATGCCCCTGCGTTTCCATGCTGAACAGTCTCCCAGTAGCCCCCTTTCCACACCCACCCTGGTGTAATAAACAATGGATGAGGAAGCTGGCAGGGAGATCTGGTTTAAGCCAGTTTCTGGGCGGGGTGGTGTTGATGGAAGCAGGGGAAGGCAAAGGTATCCATTACTTACAGATGCACATAGGGGAAACAGCACAGTATATACCACATGACACTCACCATTAAATACATAAAGGAATAATAATATAAGACATACATCACGGCAATAGGCACAGAAAACACAAACACCCTGCCCCTAGAACTGAAGGCACAGGGTGACTCCAACATAGGAGAGGACTGGGAAACAATATAAAACATCCGGCCAATTGCATCTATAGGTCCATGTACCCCAAGTCCAAAGTGATTACTGTCACAATTACCTCAGTGGCAAGAGAGGCACCAAATAGTTTCCAGTGTTTCTCTGCGTATCCCTCTGTGTGATCTCACTCACACAAACTCTTTTTCATCTCCATGCAGTCCTATGGATTCCTGGGGATGATAACAGCAGCAGGGTTTTTTAAGTTGTGGTTTAGATGTATTACAACCCGAGCTGCTAATAAAGCAGCTAGGCCATAATACAGACATTAAAGGTGATCCAAAAATGGAAAATGGCAGACACAAATATTTTCCATTTGCGTCTTACTTTTACTGCAGAGCTGTGATCTGGCCCTGCTTTGGTTTTGCTCAACTTTATTTTTACAGCCCTCTTCCTCTCTTGCCGATAAAAGGGAGCTGGTAAGGGAGAAAATCAGCACAAAGCAACTTCCCTTACCAGCTCCTTGTTACCGCGCCTATTCAAATCCAGCCACTGTTGCAGTGGCTGGCCATCCTAATAATACAGGCATAGTGTGAAACCAGCAGCAACACTATGTGCTGCTGCATCTTTCGGCTTTGAAAGTCTATAGGACGCCGTGGAGCAAAGTTCGACCCTGGGTAATGGATTCCCTTGATACCTACACACACACACTGCCAAACTTACCCTGCCGGTCTTTAGAATAGACAGATTGCTAATATAGAGGACAGACACACAGAATGTACAAGGTCAAAAGCAAGCTGAGGTGAGAACCAGAGAGGGAAATCATACACGCCAGCAGTTAGAACCAGAGATGAATGTCAGGCACGCCAGAATTCGGTACACAGGAACTGCAATACACAAGCACCCAAAGGAATAGTGAGAAAAAGGAGTTAAAGTTGGTGCAAAAATAAATCAAGGAGAACAAGGGGTTAATACCAAAAGAGTAGTTAGGAACCAAAGCCATAGTCGGAACACTTAGAACTGATACACGGTAAGAAGAACGTACTAGTCAGGAACAAACCACAACAGGGTAATGAGACATACTCACCACTGGGTTATTAAATCCGGCGGGCAAGTATCATCACGCCCTGCACCAACTGCTTCACTGACCTGCAGCCACAATTACCAGCAATATTACTCGGGGGCCGGCCAGCAAGCAGTGAGGATGACGCTGCTTGCTTCCAAGCATCGCTGGACCCTACCGTGACAGTCTGCTGCGAGCTCTATGTGAGCTCTTATGAAGGAAGTGCAGAGGGACTCTGGAAATTATTTGTTCCCAGTTACCCCCGTTGAGATAGTAGTAAGCAGCAGATCGTACCACCCTCTTCACTGCTGGAGCAGAGCTAAGTAAGCAAATTTTTTTGGCCACTATATTTTACAGTGTTAAGTGATTTTGCTTTCTAAAATCACTTAACACCAGGTTCTGGCAGCCAGTATTTCTTTGAGAAGGACCTCTGCAAGAAGAAGAGTGAGCTACATGGAAATAGCTCATTATTTTCCAGCTATGCAAAAATTAACAGCTTCTTTTCAAAGTATACAAAATACAGGGGCGTTAAATTTTACAGCAAGGAGCTTCAATGACAGAGCCGCAAGTAGGCTTGTGCACCGATTTTTTTTTCAGTTCGATTCGGTTCGATTTGTTCGGATGTTTAAACGTTTAGATTCGGCTCGTTTCGACCGATTGCTGTTTCGATTCGGTTCGGTTCGGATCGTTTTTCGGGTACAATTTTTTTTTTGGAATATCGACCATCTTTCGTATTTTCGGGTCACTTTGCTCGTTTTTTGTATCGACTTTTCGGAAATTTCGGAAATTTTAGTTTTTTCGGAACGTCTGTTCTCCTCGTTTCAAAGTGTCTACGATAATTCTGGCGATTCTATCGTGTTTTTTTTTATTAAATAAAGATCCTTTTTTTCTTATGAATAATTGAATATACATTTCACAACTTTATTTAATCATATTAAAATGGTATGAAAGCCAAGGAACAAAAAAATGAACAAAACGATTTAAAAAACGCTAAACTGACCCGAATGCCACAAGAAACAAGTGATACGCATTTACAAATACAAAATTTACAGAATCAGCGATATAACCCATAATAGTTAAATATACGATGTCCAGAATTACCGAAATGGAACCGAAATCACGAATGGAACCGAAATCATGAATAGAGCAAAAATAAATTTCGATTTGACACATTTCGAGTCCATTCGAAAATTCCGAAATTTTTTCGTTTCGGCTCGGAAAACTTTTCGGATCTGCCATTTTCGGATCTAAAAATTTTCGGAAAATCGGCCGGATCCAAAAACAGGAATCGGGAAATTTCGTGAAAGTTCCGAAATTCCGAAACCCGAAACGCACATCCCTAGCCGCAAGTAAAGCTTGTGGCAAGGTCAGAATAGCAATTCCAGCCATTAGCGTATCAGCTGTGTTTTGGCTCCAGCCAATATCTTAACAGCAAGAGAAGAATAGGGTCCATAGTTTATGCACTGCTTATTTGAGTGACAGAGTGTTCGGATTTGTTGTTCTGAACTGGGCCAGCCCTGTCCTTGGATCTCTTACTCAGATGGCCCTTCACCGCTGTCCTGACTGATTCCCCCATTTTTTCCCATTCCTCCCCTCCTCCCCCTCTTTCCTCACTGTGTCATTTCTTCCTTTCCCCTTCCCTTCCCTCCTTGCACTGGTCTGCCCCCCACCTTTTCCCTCTGCTGACTCGTTCCTCTGTCCCCCCTCTTTTCTCCTCTATTTCTTTTTTCTCTCTACCCTTTGATTGATTTGTTTTTTGTACCCCTTATCTGCCGTCGTATGTGCTTTGTTTTCTCTTTCCTTGGCGTTGATTGCTTTCTATTGTTTGGACGCCCTACTTTGCAATACTGACCCCTTTTTTCTATGGATGCTGAGCCTTGCGTAGGGCACCGTTTTTGACCTGGAATGTGTCATTGTATTTTCTCCCATTTGCTTATCATTACTGCATGTTGTAATTTTGTATCTCTGCAGACATAGACTATACATACTATGTTATTTATGAAACTAAGTAGTTTTGATGATTTCTGTACGTAGCTGGTATTTTTAATCTCAATAAATACGCTTGCCTTTGGAATAAAGAATTCCCTCATTTAATATGCCCCCAGTTTGTTAGAATTATTTCCCTTTGCCATTTTGGTCCGGCTTTTATTATTTGTGTTATTTGTTTGTATGCTCAGTCTTTGTTAACAAAATGATTTCACTGTGCCTCATGTCATGTTTTGTTATTATATAATGCAACTTTTAACACGTGGATAAACAGACAGCAAACAGAGTGGATTTGGCTGAAATCCAGGCTTTATGAAGTTTTTTCTCCTTAGAGACGTAAAAGTAAGTATTATTTTCCCTGTGAACTAAAGGAAGTACAAGGGAGGGTAAAACAGAATATCAACAGAAAAAAAAAATGTTCAAACAGAGTTATTATATGTCAAAGACCTTGGATTTACCTCTATGTCCTCCACCTCATCTATTTTATTCCTTTTTATTCTCTGCGTGAATTCACCCTTCTCAAAGAGGCTTGACTCAATAGACTTTGATGAGATTAACTACTTAAACTTTCAGCTAGTGCAAAATCTTCAGCTGAAACTTCTGCCGTTCAGAGTTGTGATATAGTGACAGTAACCTTAATTTATCCTCCTCTCGATGTAAAAAAAAAATGCCAGTGTTTATTAACGGAATAGAGAACAGGCTACCAGGCGACAGTACTTATCTGTTTCCACGGATCTGTTAAATCAGAGCGATTCTTTATACACCCTTTGAGTGACAGAAAAATCTTCTTCGTTCAAATAATTCTGTCAGCACTACTTCAGGTAGATAATGTAAGATTTTATTTATGTCTTGTATTTTTCTTCCAGCAATATAACACCTGTAGAATTTGAATGTCTTTCTCTCTCTCGTTTTCTCTGTTTTTAGTTTTTATTCTCTCCCACCCTGGTTTGTGCCAAATACACTGTCTGGCCAAGAAAAAAGTCACCACCTGGATATAACTAAGCAAATAAGTGCAAGCCTTACAATGAATAATTGCTGCAGTGAATAATATGTTTCAGCTGGAAAAAATAGGTCATGTGACTCCCTGAACATACTGAATGACCAGGTTTTTCCATCAATGTTTTTTTTCTTCCCTGATGGCACAGCTGGCATATTCCAATATGCCACATAGCATAAAACCATACAGATTTAATCAACAAGTAAAATATATGTGGAAACACTCACAAAATAAGTGGCACACCAGAAGCAATTATGTGTGCAAAACAGCATGAAAAGAGCTCTTGATAAAGTTGAAGAACGAAACGCGTCGAGCTGGTGGTCGTTCTCGATACTGCTGCGAGTTGATCCTTCTAAGGAGCAGCTGGTCCGGTGACACCCTGATCCGAAGGTGGAATTCATCATTAGATACGGGCTGTTTAAACCATACTTTGACGTGTAGTGACTACTCATGTGTTTTCATGCTGTTTTGCACACATATTTGCTTATGGTGTGCCACTTATTTTGTGAGTGGTTCCACATATATTTTACTTGTTGATTCAATTTGCATGGTTTTATACTATCAGGGTTATTCAGAGAGTGTGAAAAGCAGGAGAATGACTGGAGAATGAAAAATTCTAGGTCAAAATAGCCAAATCAGAAAAATTCTCCCTTTCATCTCACTTTCCAAATCGGCTATTTTGACCTAGAATTTTTCATTCTCCAGTCATTCTCCTGCTTTTCACGCTCTCTGAATAACCCTGTATGTAGTGTTTTTTTTATGCTCTCCACTTTATTAGTTCATGCCAGGACAATGGAGTTCTCATGACATATGTGGATGCCAATCGATTGATCATATCATTGTAAGCTCAATTTTCCGGTTTTATACATTGTTCCTTTATTAGCACTGTGTGTGTGGGGAGTGTTTGAGCTTCCATGATAAAGGTTGGCTCTTATTCACAACGCCTTTGCTCTGTACTTATTCCAATATGGTAATGCCAGGATTCATTGGGCTCAAATTGTGTAAGAGTGGTTCAGTGAGCTGAGCACGAGACATCTTTTTCACACATGGATTGGCCATCACATAGTCCAGACCTTAACCCCATTAAGAATCTTTGGGATAATGTGCTGGAGAAGACTTTATGCAGTGTCCGACTCTCCCATCATCAATACAAGATCTTGGCCACAAATTAATGCCACTCTGGATGGAAATAAATGTTGTGACATTGCATAAACTTATTGAAACTATACCACGGTCCAACGAAATATCAGTGTTGGGAAATATTATAGATGTGTCCCGGTGCTATACAGTTAATGGAGAGTGGAGATTTTATATTATGCAGCTCACACAATCAGATGGTACACCAAACCCAATTCAACTTACAACAGATCAATCAGTGGAGCGCAAAAAGACCTTCCTACATCAAACATAACTGTGAACCAACATGTGTTACATGGAGTGAATCAACTTAAAAACGTGTAACAACGACAATGAACACAAATACTTATACTTATCTATATATCAGTTCCCAATATAGTGAAAGTTCAAAATTTTTTGTATATTCCTCCTTTAAAATAAAACATAATGATTCATTGCACAGCAAATTTGTGCTATTGGTCCCCACTTCTCCCAAAATATTTCTATAAATGTTGCACTCACTCTGCTTTGAGCTCTCTCTCTCCCATTTATAACCTTTCATTACAAATTTGTAATCCAAACACCACGACTATATTTCATAGTTCTCGCTAATATAGCGTGTTGATATGTAAGCACAGATAAATTAACACATGCCATGCATATTACAATCGTGATGCTACCCCAGTTAGTAATCCGATAGCACATACTAACTGTACTTTGTGCATCCTATACCTAACATGGCGATCGCAATCCTACATTAGTGTATTGATAAGTAAGGCATTCCAAAGTGCTAGCGCTAATTCCCGCATGGATGCGGACAGCCACAAACTAAAAGCATCTGCAGAATCATGTATCTCAGCCCCCCCAAAAACCCATTAAATCAGTTACTCAACTCTCTTCCCATGGCGAGAAAGGTGGCTCGATGTGCCACTTCTTCTGGGCCGCGAGCAGAGTGAGAATGGGAACAAATAGATTCCAGTCTCACTCTGCGATCACTCCGAGACGCTAAACGCTCGCAGCCCGGATGCGCAAACCTCCATGGAATCCTATGGAAACAGAAGGAGGGGACTACAAGGTGAGAGTGATGGACTGGTTGGGGCAGTGAGGTGTATTAGTGAGTTGGGTGGTAGGCTTGCCTGAATAGGAATGGATTAAGAGAGCTTTTGAAGGGATGGAGACTAGGGTAAAGTCTGACAGTACGAGGGAGAGCGCTACAGAGGATGGGTGTTGTACATGAGAAATCCTCCACTCTGTCATGGGAAGAGGTGATGTGTGGAGAAGCTAGGCGCAGGTCACTGTTTGACCTTAGGGCGCGGGCTGGGGTGTATTTGGTGATTAGTGAGGACAGGTAGCGGGGAGCTGAGTTAGTGAGAGGTTTGTAGATCAGGGTAAGGATTTTAAATTAAATTCTGCAGTTAATGGGGAGCCAGTGAAGGGACTCTCAGAGAGGAGCGGCAGAGAGAGTGGTGGGTGAGGTGGATAAGCCTGACAGAGGCATTCAGAATGGATTGTAGGGGGGAGAGGTGGAAGAGAGGGAGGCCAGCTAGAAATATTATTACAATAGTCAAGTGGAGAGATTACAAGGGCATGGATGAGTTGTTTTTGGTGTGAGCTGTATGAAATGACTGAATTCTGGAAATATTACACATTTGGTAACGGCAGGAGGAGGAATTAGACTGGATGTGGCGAATGAAGGAAAGAGCAGGGTCAAGTGTAAATCTGAGACAGCAAACCTGGTTTGATGGGGGAGATAGTGATACCATTGACCATGATAGAGAAGTCAGGAGGTGGGGAGGCATTAGAGAGAGGAATTAGTAGGAGCTCAGTTTTCTACTTTCTTTAGGTGGTGAGTAGCCATCCAGAAGGAGATGCCAGATAAACAGTCGTTGACCTTGGAAAGGACAGCAGGGGAGAGATCAGGGGTGGAGAGTAGGGATGAGCCGAACACCCCCGTGTTCGGTTCGAACTCGAACAATTTCAAAAGTTCGAGTTCGAACGCGAACACGAACCGAACTCAATGCAAGTCAATAGGACTCGAAAGTTTGAATTTTAGAGTGCCCTCCAAGAGGGCATATATGCAAGATATTTGCCATAAAAGATGTATGGGGGTCTGGGTAGTGCCCTGGTGGATAGGAAACAAGGAAAAAAAGTAAAAAAAAAAGGTTTTTAAAGGAACAGTGAGTTTTCCATGAAAAAAGGGTTAAAAATAAAAACAAAAAAATCCTTCAAATATCGTGCCTAGGAGGTCCCCATAACCTGCCCGTGAAGTGGCGGATTTGTAGGATGTATAGAAACATTTAAAACAAAAAAATGACGTTTCAAATGACGGTAAATGGTTTTCCTTTAATCTATTCATAAACAAGTGCTTGGGGCGGCAGCCTGTATGAAAATAAGAGACATTTTAGGAAACGCAGAACAAGTTTAGTGATTTTTTGGGCTAAATTATTGTGAAACTTATGCAGGCTTTGGATGAAAGTAACAATAGGTGCTTTAAAATTGGGCCTTTAGTGTCGGCAACAGTGCCGTCACACCGTAACCCCTCTGTGGTATTGTGGAAGAGTGCAGGGTTGGACCCTGCAGTCAAATATTAAAATGATATGAATATGGTACAGGCAATATTTTGCCGTTTGGTGGCAGCAAGTGCCTTCACACCGTAACCCCTCTGTGGTATTGTGGAAGAGTGCAGTGGTGGAGGTTTTGGGAATGCAGAATAGATCCCCGATCTATTCAGTTACATCAGCAGCTATAACAAAACCGGGTCAGCAATGTTCAGGCACTTGTACGGCGCTACTGTATATGGTGAGAATCGCCGCACACCAGTAGCAACAGGAAGCAAACAGAACAGGCAGGGAATACACAGATAGAATAGTCAAATGGCAGGCAAAGTAGGCAACAGATCGGGTCCTCAGAACAAGCAGGGTCAGTAACAAGTATACAAACTGAATCGGTAAGCTAGCGATGCGGGAATAAAGGCTGAGACACACTGAGCGTGTAGCGACGCACAGAGTAGCGAAGCGAAGAGAAGCAAACATTTTTCAGGCTTGACTTCACTCCACTCCGCCTTGCAGCATGTCTACACTGCATTACGTTTGCTTCTCACGCACTGGACAGGAATCCACTAACTAAATTAAAATGTACACACAAAACCGTTTTATTTTCACAAAGCACATGTTATATAGGCAAAAAAAGTTTCTACTGAATAAAATACTTCAAAAATGACTGTTAATTTAATAGGAAAAGTATAAAAATATAAAAAAGGTAACCCCATATCATATATATTATAGGGACACGGAACGCTGTGTATAGAGTAGGGATGCATTGATACCACAAGGGCAGGGGTGATTACAGGGGGAGGCAATGGGGCAATTGTCCCCCCCAGCAGTGCAGATGCCAGGCTGACCTCCAGAACTCAAATCGCGATGTGTGCAGTGAATGCAGACATCGCGATTTGCAGAGGCACACACTGCGCAGAAGCACTGAGGATTGCCCCTCCAAGTCATGTGTCAGGGGCGTGTCACATGGTGATCATTTTCCCAGTGACCATGTGACTGAGCTTGTCTCCTTCTATGCCTGCCTGACAGCCA
The DNA here is from genome assembly GCA_009667805.1 of Leptobrachium leishanense. NCBI lineage: Eukaryota > Metazoa > Chordata > Amphibia > Anura > Megophryidae > Leptobrachium > Leptobrachium leishanense. The sequence continues at coordinate 72,399,540 of CM019064.1, read as the reverse complement.
CAGGAAAGGGCTGGATCTGAGGCTGCACTGAGCAACAGGGTCAGAGGAGAGAGGGGCTGGAGCCTCCATGTAGGGACACCAAGGAGGTAAGTAATGGGTCCCTGAGAGTTTGATCCTTCCTCCAGGGTGTATAAGAAAGTTAGAGCTGCACAGTAATAAACCTCTCAGATATGAGTCTGTAACTGTTCCTCTAGATTGTAAACTCCTGGGTACCCTCTGCTCCTCTAGATTGTAAACTCATGTGTGCCCTCTGCTCCTCTAGATTATAAACTCCTGGGTGCCCTCTGCTCCTCTAGATTGTAAACTCCTGGGTGTCCTCTGCTCCTCTAGATTGTAAATTCCTGGGTGTCCTCTGCTCCTCTAGATTGTAAACTCATGTGTGCCCTCTGCTCCTCTAGATTACAAACTCCTGGGTGTCCTCTGCTCCTCTAGATTGTAAACTCATGTGTGCCCTCTGCTCCTCTAGATTGTAAACTCCTGGGTGTCCTCTGCTCCTCTAGATTGTAAACTCATGTGTGCCCTCTGCTCCTCTAGATTGTAAACTCCTGGGTGCCCTCTGCTCCTCTAGATTGTAAACACATGTGTGCCCTCTGCTCCTCTAGATTGTAAACTCCTGGGTGCCCTCTGCTCCTCTAGATTGTAAACTCCTGGGTGCCCTCTGCTCCTCTAGATTGTAAGCTCCTGGTTGCTCTCTGCTCCTCTAGATTGTAAACTCCTGGGTGCCCTTTGCTCCTCTAGATTGTAAACTCATGTGTGCCCTCTGCTCCTCTAGATTGTAAACTCCTGGGTGCCCTCTGCTCCTCTAGATTGTAAACTCCTGGGTGTCCTCTGCTCCTCTAGATTGTAAATTCCTGGGTGTCCTCTGCTCCTCTAGATTGTAAACTCATGTGTGCCCTCTGCTCCTCTAGATTATAAACTCCTGGGTGTCCTCTGCTCCTCTAGATTGTAAGCTCATGTGTGCCCTCTGCTCCTCTAGATTGTAAACTCCTGGGTGCCCTCTGCTCCTCTAGATTGTAAACTCATGTGTGCCCTCTGCTCCTCTAGATTGTAAACTCCTGGGTGCCCTCTGCTCCTCTAGATTGTAAGATCCTGGGTGCCCTCTGCTCATCTAGATTGTAAACTCATGTGTGCCCTCTGCTCCTCTAGATTGTAAGCTCCTGGTTGCTCTCTGCTCCTCTAGATTGTAAACTCCTGGGTGCCCTTTGCTCCTCTAGATTGTAAACTCATGTGTGCCCTCTGCTCCTCTAGATTGTAAACTCCTGGGTGCCCTCTGCTCCTCTAGATTGTAAACTCCTGGGTGTCCTCTGCTCCTCTAGATTGTAAATTCCTGGGTGCCCTCTGCTCCTCTAGATTGTAAACTCCTGTGACCCGGACCCTCTGCTCCTCTAGATTGTAAGCTCCTGTGAACCGGACCCTCTGCTCCTCTAGATTGTAAACTCCTGCGAGCCGGGCCCTCTGCTCCTCTAGATTGTAAACTGTGAGCCGGGCCCTCTGCTCCTCTAGATTGTAAACCCCTGTGAGCCAGACCCTCTGCTCCTCTAGATTGTAAACTCCTGGGCCCTGCAGCAGAGTCAGCCTGTGTGCTTCCACTGTAGTGTGAAGGAGGACTGGGCAGAGAGGCCAAGAGAAGATTTTTAAAAGGTTTGAATAAAATGAGGGAGGGGAGGGGTGTGTGTGTGTAATGTTCTGCTCGAGGGGGGGTGTAATGTTCTGCTCGGGGGGGGGGGTAATGTTCTGCTGGGGGTGTAATGTTCTGCTTGGGGGGTGTAATGTTCTGCTCGGGGGTGTAATGTTCTGCTGGGGGTGTAATGTTTTGCTGGGAGGGGTAATGTTCTGCTGGGGGTATAATGTTCTGCTGGGGGGTGTAATGTTCTGCTGGGGGTGTGTGTGTGTAATGTTCTGCTGGAGGTGTGCATGTGTATTGTTCTGCTGGGGTGTGTGTGTAATGTGCTGCTGGGGTGTGTGTAATGTTCTGCTGTGTGTGTGTGTGTGTGTGTGCGTGTAATGTTCTGCTGGGGGGTTTGAGTAAACTGATATTGGTACATTACTCTGAGGTTTATTGCCGTGGAGCTCTGTCATACGCTCATACACCCCGACATTACTGTGAGTTTTATTGCTGTGGAGCTCTGTCATACGCTATATGAAATGAATTTAAGGGGGGAGGGGGTGAAAGTAATTAAAGGGGAAAAATGAATTAAGGGGTAGTGAATTGAATTAGAGGACGAGGACCCTGCTGCCAGTCTGCTTCTGGAGACCTGGAGTCAGACAGTGGACCACAGCAACAGAGTGAGTGTGGTAGGTAGCAGGATCACAGGGAAACACTGGGAGTGGCAGGCAGTTTGAAATATGTGGGTATATTGACACAGCAAGACCAGGGGGCACCACCAGGCCACATTGCAAATTTGTGCAGTGCCTGGTGCCCCTCCTATGCCACATTGCCAAAGGAGGGGACCACACACTCTGTAGTTTGGCCCTGTGGCACTGGAGGGGAACCAGGCACAGCATAGATTGGCAATGCATGAGGACACCAAACACTCCCGATTGGCATGGCACGGATTGGGTGGAGGGGGGCACCAAAATGCAACTTCGCCTGAGTAAACAAAAATGCTTGCACCGGCCCTGGATACCACACACAGACATATACGTATATAGCAACACGCAGACCTACAGTTGTGTTCAAAATTATTCAATCCCCACTGAAATTGAGTGTTTTGGCCAGTTTGAAATTGATTTTGATCATTCAGTCATCTTGCTTACAATTAAATCAAAGAGGCACGTGTAGGTCAGACAAATATAACATAACATTTATAATGAAATAACCACAAATGTCTTTTCTGTGCTCACATCATTATCAGTTTTATTCAACCCCCAAGTGACAATCAATCTTAGTACTTAGTACAACATCCTTTTACAGTTATAACAGCTTTTAAACGTGAAGCATAGCTTGACACAAGTGTCTTGCAGCGATCTACGGGTATCTTTGCCCATTCGTCATGGGCAAAAGCCTCCAGTTCAGTCACATTCTTAGGCTTGCGCACTGCAACTGCTTTCTTTAAGTCCCACCCGAGGTTCTCAATCGGATTTAAGTCAGGTGACTGCGATGGCCACTCCAAAATGTTCCAGCCTTTAATCTGCAACCATGCTCTAGTGGACTTGGAGGTATGCTTGGGATCATTATCCTGTTGAAAGGTCCAACGTCTCCCAAGCCTCAGGTTTGTGACGGACTGCATCACATTGTCATCCAATATCTCCTGGTACTGAAGAGAATTCATGGTACCTTGCACACGCTGAAGCTTCCCTGTACCTGCAGAAGCAAAACAGCCCCAAAGCATGATTGACCCCCCGCCATGCTTCACAGTAGGCAAGGTGTTCTTTTCTTCATAGGCCTTGTTCTTCCTCCTCCAAACATAGCGTTGATCCATGGGCCCAAACAGTTCTAATTTTGTTTCATCAGTCCACAGAACACTATCCCAAAACTTCTGTGGTTTGTCCACATGACTTTTGGCATACTGCAGTCAACTCTTCTTATTCTTTGGAGACAGCAAGGGGGTGCGCCTGGGAGTTCTGGCATGGAGGCCTTCATTACGCAGTGTGCGCCGTATTGTCTGAGCTGAAACTTCAGTACCCACATCTGACAAATCTTTTCTCAGTTCCTCAGCAGTCACACAGGGACTTTTCTCCACTCTACGCTTCAGGTAGTGCACAGCAGTCGAAGTCAGCATCTTCTCTCTGCCATGACCAGGTAGCGTTTCAACAGTGCCCTTTGCCTTGAATTTGCGAATGATGCTTCTTATGGTCTCTCTTGGTATGTTTAACATCTTTGCAATCTTCTTATAGCCATTGCCCTTCCTGTGAAGAGTAATCACCTCTTCTCTTGTCTTCCTGGACCATTCTCTTGACTTCACCATGTTTGTAACCACACCAGTAAATGTCTAGAAGGAGCTGAGTATCACAGTCATTTTAAAGCTGCCTTATTGGTGCTTATTATGCTTTATTGCTGCTCCGTGACATCCACAGGTGTTTTCAATACCTGATTGAAAACACTTGAATGAACCTCTGTTCTTCAGAGTGGTAGTCTTTAAGGGGTTGAATAATTGTGTCAATGAAGAATTCACAAAAGAAACATTTACTACTGTATTACAAAACCAATTGATGTCATTTTAGTTGCATATGGTTCTTTAAAAAGTCCTTGTAGGATTTCATTCTGAATACAATTACAAATGTACACTAAATTCCCTAAAACCCTTTACAGCATTGGGGGTTGAATAATTTTGAACACAACTGTATATATACATATATATCAACACGCAGATATATATATATACACCCACCTACAGACCTCATACCATATATACATAGGCACATGGGGGGTGGCATGTGGACAATCTCAACTAAATGCGCCCCCCCATTTGACTGATCCCTCCAGAAGAAATGTTGAACCCGACAGAGCAGAGAATATATATATTATTCTCTGCTCTATCGGGTTCAGCCTTTCTTCTGGAGGGATCAGACAAATGGGGGGGGGGAATTAGTTGCCAAAATGTGTGTTTAATACAAGTCTGGATATATATATTTATAAGAATATAGATATATATCTTATCTATATATCTATCTATATATATAGATATATATATATATATATATCATACCTGCCCTTACCTTTCCCTATAAATTTGCTAAAAATATACACACAAAAAAACAAACCACTGCCTGAGATCCCACGCAGCCCACATGCCACCCCCCTGTACCTGGCCGAATGTATCTAATATATAGAGTTAAATACATTCAGCCAGGTAGAGAAAGAAAAAAAAGGTTTTATTTTATGTACCCAGGGACATTTAAAAATGTCCTCGGATTTTTTTTTTTTTAGAAATGTGTCGCCTTACCTTAGCCTGGTGGTTTGTGGGGGCTCCCTGGATCTTGGTTGTGGGGGCTGGGGGGGTCTGCTGTGGCCGCAGGTCCAGTGGCTCCCTCCCTGCGCTGCCTGTCTCTGCCACATGCACCTGGGCAGCTAGCCCACACAGTCGCAGCTCTGTCATTCGGCGGCCGCATGCTCTTCAATGCTCCTCAAGGGGATCCTTGGGAGGCCCCTGCAGGCTGCCCTCTGCAGTGCCTGATTAGTGGGCCGTGTCTGTCTGATGTTTTAGTAACAAGAATGTTTTAAACCATAGGCTTCAATGTTAAAAATATTCCCGTTTTAATTCAATATCTAATAAACCGTTGCTTTTAATATTCTGCAGTAAAGAGTCTCTTTATTTCTAGATTTTTTAGTATTTTTTATATTTTTATACTAAAAAAAGATTCTCGAATCGAACACGCGGAAATGTTCGAAGTTTGCGAACTGTCGAACGGCCGATGTTCGATGCGAACTCCGAACATATCGAACCGAACAGCTCATCCCAAGTGGAGAGGTAGATCTGTGTATCATCCGCATAGAGGTGTTGATTAAAGCCAAAGCTGTTACTGGTTTTGCCCAGGGAGGAGGTGTAGATAGAGAACTAAGAGCAAAGGACATAGGAAAAAAGCCTTGAGTCTTGCACCAACTGATAATGGCATTGAAGAGGAGTTACCAGCAAATGACACATGCGTGCCTCAGTTCCGTCACTTCCTTGCGTTCTACTCTGAAATGCAGATCTTCTTCTATCATTGTGCATGTGTATCGCATTCAAAGATTTGCATTTGGATCATAATTACTGCAAGAAAATACGTTGTTTCAATTTTACAAAGAGAAGAACAAGACTCTCTGTCCATCGTTTTTTAATTTCTTTCTTCTATTGGAGATACTCTTTGGGTTTTAATATTTTAAACTTAGACTTTCTATTATAATTTATAAAAAAATTAATAATCTCAAACGCTTCATTTGACCCTTGTGGTGCCAAAGTATCTGATTGAAATATCCACCTTATTTCTTCCTGGGTTAACTTTTTAACAACATCTTCTGCCTCCACTGTTATTAATCCCCATAAACTTCACGTACAGTGATTTTTTTCCCTAAAATCTAATGACAGACTATGGGGGTTATTCAGAGAGAGCTGATCTGGCCCCGAAATGTAGCCGGACACTAAAATTCAGTGTATGGTGCCATTTCATGGCTATTCAGCTATTCAGAGAGCAGGCAATCTGCCAAATTTTGGCGAATTGCCAGCACGTACGGTGCCTGTTCGAGAGTAGTGAAATCCCCCATAGAAAAGCAATGGTTCGTTTATTCAGAGAACATCGAGCAGCAGGGAAAAGTTGCCGAAATGCCCTGATGTTCGGTGGTTTCATTCAGCAGGTTTATTCAGGCGAATCACATACAGGGTTATTCAAAGAGAATCGAAAAGTCACCGCATGTTCGGTGACTTTTCTTTCTCTTCAATTCAGTTCGTTTTGCCGATCCTATTTCGGCGACCCTGCGGTGTATTCAGCAAGCACCACAGGGCGTCGAAAGTGCAGGGAAAAGCAGCCGAAAACCTGCTGAAAACTCACCGCAAAAACCCAGCGAATGCACGCCGAAACCTGCAAAAACATCTGGATTAACCAGCGGAAAACACCGAGCAGGAGCCGATCACATGCAGCAAAGCCGACGGAAAAAACCGACACTGCAGACGAGTGAAGTGAATAAATTAGCAAAACGGTTGTTAGAAAAGTGAAACGCTGTTTGCAAAGAAACTACTGAGCGAAAATGTCTGAAATTTACATATGAGGTCCAATGAATGATAATAAAAAGGGCTGTTACAGAAAAAATAAGAAAACTTTTTTAAAAAATAAGAAAATCCAGAAAAATGCTTAAAATATCCTAAAAAAATCTATAAATAAAGAGACTCTTTACTGCAGAATTTTATAATGAACGGTTATTAGATATTGAATTAAAACCGGAATATTTTTAACATTGAAGCCTATGGGATTCGCCTGAATAAATCTGCCGCATTAAACCACCGAATGGCAGGGCATTTCGGGAACCTTTCACTGCTGGTTTGTGTTCTCTGAATAGCCAAAGCATTGCTTTTTCATGGGGATTTCACAGCCCTCGAACAGGCACCGGACAGGCACCGTATGAGCAGGCAATTCGCCAGGATTTGGTAAATTGCCTGCTCTCTGGATAGCCGAATGGCCAAGAAAGGTAATCGAATGCTGATTTTCAGCGTTCGGTTACCTTTCTCCAGCCATTCGGATCTCTTTGAATTACCCTGATAGGTTTCAATGGTAAAAATACTCCAGTTTTAATTCAATATCTAATAAACCGTTTATTATTTTATTCTGCTGTAAAAAGTCTCTTTATTTATTGATTGTTTAGAATCTTTTAAGCATTTTTCGGGATTTTTTTCGGCAAAATTTTTTTATGTTACTTTTTTAAATCATATTTGTTTTTCTGTAACAGACCTTTTTATTATCATTCATTGGATCTTATGGGTAAATTCCAGGCATTTTTGTAGTTTTGCAGTAGTTTTGCAGTAGTTTTTCTGCAAACAACATATAAATTTTGAAACTGTCAAGCGTATTTTTTTTTTACCACGTTCGTATGCCGGTCGGCTTTGTCCGGTATCTGCTCTGCGCTGTGATCGGCGACTCAGCAGGTTTTCCTGGCGTGTTCGGCAGGGGTCTTTACGGGTTACCGGTAAAACGGGTTACCGGCTTGCTGAATACACCGCAGGGTCGGCAAACTAGAATCGCCGAAGTGCAGGGAACGAAAGGTCACTGAACATGCGGTGACTTTTCGGATCTCTCTATGTGTTCATCGGCGCCTGCTGGGGCAACACTAAGACGTGTGTGGAGTGTCCTCCACACAAGGGAGTGAAACAAGAGGATGCTCCACGCACGTTCTTCATGTTCAAGTGGTTGTATTAAATATTTCAGAGATTGGTGTATGGTAACTCTAGGGTAACACCTATTATAGTTTGAACCTCAATGTTATTATCCCTATGGCAATTATTTAATCAATGCCAACATAGGGTACTCCTTCTACTTTTATGCCACTTCGGACATTCATATTTTGTGGAATGCAAGTTTTTCTAGAACATCACTCTCCAGCATTTTTGCGTATGGGTTTCCAAATCACAACACACAAGCATCACCCCATGTCTACGATATCACCTCAACTCTGACATTTCTGGGGGCAAGTCTTCTCACGAGTGACGACTGTACTGAAGTGAGCTTCTAATTGTTATGCATGTGCAGTCCCTTTGTGTACAACCATCCTGGAATGTAAACAGGGATGCCTTTAATAAATTTAATATCCTTGTACATGAAGCCAAACTAAGGTGCCAATTTGCCGAATGAATTGAGCTACCATCACATTCCCTTTTCTGTTCTGGCAACATGAATGAAATAATGAAACAGCAAATTAATGTTGGAAAATCATCCTTTATATATATATGATTTGTTCTTTTGTTCCATCCATGTGGCAGTTTGTCAATTTGTTATTCAGTATAATTGAAAATTCCCCCAAATTTGGACAAACTAAAGTTCATCCAAAAACAAATGCACAGGTCTAAAAATGTGTCAGCTGTTCGTCTTAAGCAGGGCCCAACCAATATATTTTCAAATATGTGTTTTTACAAATTGCTTCTAATTACTTCTAAATTAAGAATGTCTATGCTACATTTGCATAATTTAAATAGGTGTCAGTTTTGAGTAATATAAATGAGTAAAATACCTAAGGCAATCACATTCAAACAACCAATTCTGGTGACAAGCTTACTGCCCTGTCTCAGTTGCAGACAGTTAAATGCTTCTTTTACAATTCACATTTATTTTCTAATAAGGAAAGTATTTCAGGACAGCTTAACTTGTGTTGTAATCATAATTATCAGAAGAGCTGGATAGGTTTTGATTGGAAATGGCTACATATTACTGGTTAGTCATTCATCAGTTTCTATCAATTGCTTTTTCCAATTTCACAAAATATGAATCAGGTTGCATGTTTGGTTTAAAGGTGAGATGATGTTAATTGCACATCACACTGATGCTCTACTCATCAGGATTGCAATCAAAGAACGAAATTAGCTTGACATTTTATTCATCCTGTCTGAATAATCAGGTTAGTCCCTGGGTAAATTCTATTTCTGATTCATTCACTGGGGTTGGCATCTTTAATTTCTTGAATACCCTTTGCCTAAACATTAAAGGTTATGGAGCTTGCATCATATCATTCTGTCACTTAACTCTTAAGACAATAAAATGCATCTATATATTTATGTTCTTCATAACCATCATGCTCACACCTAAGTAGAAGATGTATGTGTCCAGTTCTAAGCCCTCTTAATTTACAACTCGTAGCCTTTTAAATTTAATGTACTTCTAATATACAGCGTAGTACTTGAAAAATATGATCTAATAATAAAAGGTCAGAGGAGAAGAAGAAAGCAGACTCATGACCCACAGAGGAAGAAACCTGTAAAGAATATGAGGTAGCAAAGTGATAAATGTAACTAACACACATGTACATATATATATATATATAAAAGCAAAAATCTCTATGGGGTAGTATTACCAAAGTACAGGTAAATGTGACAACAAATGGAGCAAAATGGCAATTTAGGGAAAAGGATTGCAAAAAAACTAGATAATTACCGACATGGGACCACATTACATTCTTAACGCAAAAATCCTCGCACAAAGTGAAAATCTTTGCGCCAAGCATTAAAGTTTTGCATGCGCAAATCACCGTTGGAATTGCAATCCTCGCACATTTTTTCATCCGCTGATCAATAGCACGCACGAACGAGACATACCAAAATGTACGCGCAGTACCGTCTCGCGCAAAAATCTTTGCGCGCTCAGTCTTTTTTTCGAGATTCAGCCAATCAGAATTAAGAACCACACCTGTCTCACGTTAATAAATTGCGTCTGCCACTGTCAATCTGAGCATATACAGTATGCTGCAGCAATAATACATGCACACACAACTTCATCCATTGTATTGGTTTGGTATGATTTGAATGGGCCACTGTGCTTTGGTGCATTCCTTTTTATGGGCTTGGATATTTATGTTCGGCCAGGTTGTTCAAATTTGCCGTTAGCACCAGCTTTTAGGAGTTGCTAAAATTATGAGCGATAAGGCCATGCGGTAATTAATCAAATAGATTGTAATACAATACTCGTGCCAGCACGCATTCGCATTTGCGCTCACAATGTTAAGTATAGGACGTGCACTAGCGTTTAGGTATAAAGATGCAGGTTACAGAGCTGGTGTCCGGCGCTAGCACTCACAATCTTCAGTTTCAATAAAAGATATTCAGCCAGGGATCGAGTCCTCAATGAAACAGTTGATGGAGGTAGAAGAAAAAAAGGGGAAAAAAATGGAAGGGAGGAATTAAGTGCAGACTGTATCGTCCCAGATAGGAGTGAAAAAATAGGAGATATACTCACATATTCTGGTGCCGATTTAAATAAATGGGCACCAAACAGAAGGCAGATCGGTGGATTTAAATCAAGGGGCACCGATTCCCCAACCTAAGGTCCACAAGGCAGGAAACCAGATCCTTAGGAATATCTATTCAGGATGCCGAAGGAATAAATCACCCAGGATCATACGGGGTGGAAATTCACAATCGGTTTTATTAAAACAATAAATAAAATACACCGCAAACGCGTTTCGCTAGAAGTAGCTTCATCAGTGGGTGTAAAAAATGTGGGAATCGGTGCCCCTTGATTTAAATCCACCGATCTGCCTTCTGTTTGGTGCCCATTTATTTAAATCGGCACCAGAATATGTGAGTATATCTCCTATTTTTTCACTCCTATCTGGGACGATACAGTCTGCACTTAATTCCTCCCTTCCATTTTTTTCCCCTTTTTTTCTTCTACCTCCATCAACTGTTTCATTAAGGACTCGATCCCTGGCTGAATATCTTTTATTGAAAATGAAGATTGTGAGTGCTAGCGCCGGACACCAGCTCTGTAACCTGCATCTTTATACCTAAACGGTTTTGGGGATTTGCCGTTTGTTTGGACAGCCTGGCTGCTGCATCTCGAATCTGGCCAGTATAAACAGCCTTTTTTTTCTTTTTATGTATGGACTATTTTTATACACACTATCTTTTATTCCATTTTTAATTTTGTTCACTTCATTTTCTCACCTTTAATTGTTTTATTTGTTTTTATGGACTTAAAGGATTAATCCCTTTTCTTTCTTTTCACTTATTTATTGTATTTTTCTTAGTACTTTAGCTGCAGCACAAGGATCAAGCACTGTGCCTTATTTCCAGCATCTGGACAAATTACCACACCTTTTATAGAGCACCTTGCTCACTGATTGTGTTCAGCCCATATCTATGGTGTTTTAGCCTTAGAGCTACCTACAAATCATCTATTTTTGCAGAGTTCATTACGTTTAACACTGTTTGAACTTATTGTTTTATTTTTTATTTATTTTTTTGCAGCACACATTTTACTATTAAGTCACGTCCTATGTAATTTCACGGATGTCACGTTCTTTTGTGGTTCCATATGTATTTTTTTGCTTAATAATAATTTTTATCCTTTTTTATTCTATTTCTGGTCAATACAGTCCTCTCACATAGTGAGTCTCCTACTTATTTTTAGTTTTTATATACAGTCCATTTCCTTTTATTTTCCTGCCTATGCCAATAGAGCCATCTAATGGCGCCATACAGACACTACACCCATAATAAAAAGGGTTGTTACAGAAAAAAAACGCTATTAGAAAGAAAAAAAATTTAATTTCTTTTTGAAAAATGCCTAATAGATACTAAGGAAAAAAATCAACAAATAAAGAGACTAGGGATGTGCACCAATTTTTTTTTCGTTTCAGCTCGTTTCGTTCTTAATTCGAAAATTCTCTTTTCGGATTGTCTCTGGCAATTTCCGTTTCGGTTCGTTTCGGCTCGTTTTTCGTATCGACTTTTTTTTGTGAAATCAGAAATTTTCGTGTTTTCGGATCGGCTCGTTTTACGTATCGACTTTCTTTCATGATTTCGGACATTTTCGTGTATTCGTGTGGGAAATGTTTTGCCCCATAGAGTTCAATGTTAAAATATTCCCGTTTTAATTCAATATCTAATAAACCGTTTATTATTATATTCTGTAGTAAAGAGTCTCTTTATTGCTAGATTTTTTAGGATCTTTTAAGCATTTTTTGAAAATTACCGAAATGGAACCGAAAATGATTTACGATTCCGAAAATTTTCGTTTCGGACGTTTTCGGATCCGATCCAATTTGGAAAATCGTCCAAATCCGAATCACCGAATCGGGCCGATTCGTGAAAAAAACGAATCAGTCCGAAACGAAATGCACATCCCTAAAAGAGACTTTTTACTACAGATTAATGGAATAAACGTTTTATTAGATATTGGGTAAAAACAGGAATATTTTTAACATTGAAACCTATGCAGGGCTATTCAGAGAAGGGTGAAAACCTTGAGAATGACTGTAGAATTGAAAATTCTAGGGCAAACTAGTCAAAACAGAAAAATTCTCCCATTTATCTCACTTTCCAAATTGGCTATTTGGTCTAGATTGTTCATTCTCCTGGCAATTCTGAAGGTTTTTCACCTCTCTCTGAATAGCCTGATGGTGTTTGCCTGAATAAACCTGTCTAATGAAACCACTGAACATCAGGAAATGTCTATGCTGTTCGATGTCTCTGAACAGATTTACCAGGCACTGTACTTGCTGGCAGTTCACCAAAATTTGTGTGTGAGTATATGAGAGAGCTCCACAGCAATAAACCTCACAGTAATGTGCGCCGTGTTAGATTTTAATTTCTTGTCTTTACTAACTATTAATATATGTGTTTATCTTTGATGTTTTGTATTTCGTAATTTTGATATTGTGTTTTTTATATGTAATTTATGTATAGGGACTGCTTCTCTTAAAACAGCTTGCTTTGTTTCTATGTGTTTTTACTGCCTTGCCTCGTGTAAAAAAAAAGGCACAGGAAATGGAGACAATAGGGCTTTACTTTTACAGTAAATTTCAAAAATGACTGCTTTTTTTATTCTTAGCTTATGTTTGAAAGATGAACATAGAAAGTCAATACTCTGACAAGGCAGGTTACACGTGAATGTTATGTTATAAGTTGATGTATGATATATAAAAAATTAGTGTATCAAGGTGATGGGCTCAATCTGCCTTAATATAAGTTATAAATTTTCCCAAAAGAGGCGTGGTCGGTTATTTTCCTCTGGTCTTTGTTTGAGTCCAGCACTAAGGGATTGACCACACCTTAATATAGGTTATATGTTTTGCCAAAATGGCTGACTGAGATCATTTACAGTTTTTGTAACTTGTATAATGGAATATATATGTAGGTTCATGTTTAGTTGTTTGGAATCTAAGAGGATGAAGTGATATAAAGCTGAAGGATTTGAGTGAAAGTTTAAAGGCAAGCGCCTACAGGTTTAGTAGCGCTGTACAAAGGAAATTAGGCAGATTTCAAATGAGAGAAGGTGTGGTTTTTTTTGTTTTTATTTTAGTTTACTAAGGGAGATGGAAGGTTGTAGTTTGGTATCTTGAGTATTGTTTGTTTGTTTTCTTTTTTCTGCAGTGGTAGCCAGATGTCTAGTTTTATTTTTTGCTGTCTGATGTTTTTGTCTTTTGGTGTGAAGTGCAACAACGTGCCCCCATTGAATATTCTTGGAGGGAATAAAACAGGTTGTAAAATAGCTGCACAAACACCTCACGTTTGAATGTTTGTTTTTAACCAATATCCTTAATAATGATTGTAGTTTTAGATGTTTATTAAGAATCTTTTTCTCTGAGTTTCCTCTGAGAACTTTGTGCTAGTTAACGCGTCAAGTTTTTAACATGCCCTTCTATACTTTCTTTCCCAGTTCATGATATTTTTGTTATTTTTTTTATTTTTTTATTTGAATTGAAGAGCATTTTGAGAAAATTGGTGACCGTTGCAGAAGTAAAAAAATAAAAAAAAACAGTTTTCACATTTTTCTCCCAGCTCCTCCATTTTCTCTCTCTCATGACCACTCCTTTTTCTTTGTGTCCAAAAATGTGTTGCATTTGTTTTCTCCATTTCAAAAGTATTTTAACCATATAAATTTGAAAGTTTTTGACAGGTTAATAATACATTTTTTTCCCATGTTTTTTACTTTAGGTGAAAATTACCCATGCATGCCAACTTTGCTCAAGCTAGATGGAAGATTATTGAATACCAATATTGATAAAGCTGTTGGAATTGAAGGGAATTTACTCAAACACATTATCATTTCACATTGCAATGTTACATCAACCGGATAATAAGGAATTATCAGACACCAGGCAATAAAACATTCGAATTTATCAATAACTCCTCAATAAATCATGCGATTAAAGAAGATCATTGATTTGGAAATAAAACTTAAGACATGTCAGTTTTACAAAACAGTTATTTTCAACCAATAAGACAGAAGACAAAGAAAGAAGATAATGTATTTTTATATGCTGATGGATTCTCTTTGTGTTGTCTAAGTGATAATTATTTTGTGTCTTTTATTATTTTATATTTTATTATTTTTGTTGTTCGGTTACAATCAATATTGTTCAAATTCCCTGACACATTTAGGATTGCTGGAGATCACATCCAATTAAAATTAGAGTCAATTAATGTATTTAGGAACATATAATTTAATGAATTTGCATAAATACGTTTCATGACATATATAGTGGTAAATGGAGAGTTTTAATTCGGTAAAATTATAAATTGTTTTTTTTTATTTTTATTATTTTATTTAAAATCGGTGTGTTTTATAAACACCAGTTTTGTTTCAAAACACCAAATAAGAATGGATAAGATATCAATTAATTATTTTTTGATATTTAAAATGGGTGGAGTATGCACTACGGCTATTTCCCTTTTGAGCCAAAGTTGCGTATATATATTTTTCTCTAACAATGAGTCAGAAGTAGTATAATTTTTTTTCTCATTGCGTGAGGCCGATAGGCTTTGCGGGGAAATTTTAAAATTTATTATCTGTGTCTCTTCTTGTGTAAATTAACATTTTTATTGTTTTCGTGCACTTGAGAGTGACAATGAATGAATGGATGTATATGATTAGTGGGGTATAACATATTTTCTTTTCTTTTTTATTTTCTTTATTGTTGCTAAAACCGTATCACATCATCAAGACACCTGACAGTCACAATGACTGCATATGGAACGAATCATGGACATTTTGTGTCAAGGTCACAGGTAATAAGCAACCAGTGCAAAGAGACAGCTTGCTCAGGAGTCCCTATGGCGGGAGCTCTGATGACATTCAATGATTATGCGTCTCAAGCTGGGATGTTGAAAAAGACCAAACCTTGATCTCGCACTTTGGACTACGGTATTAGATTATGTGATATTATTTTTTTTATTTAATCCCCTAGATAAGTGTGAGAAAGGATTGGATTTGGGAAAATGAGAATGTATTTCTTGAGAGTGTGTGTGAATGCAGGTGTGTATGCGGTCTGTGGAATGAAGCTGAACATAGGAAAACACACAGATATAGATCTGACTCATGTTGATTATTAGATAACTTGAATGTAAAAGTTCATTTATTATACTTTTCTTGTTCGGTGAATTATATTTTGGGAAATGGGAATAAATAGTTATTTAATGTCTAGATTAGGTTTTTTTGCCTACGCTCCTAGTGGTTCGCTGGAAGAGTGAATCTAGATAGATAAGTGTATTTTATGCTCATAAAGGGCCTCTTTGGGGAATCCCTTTTGTACATTATAAAGGTATTTTAGGAGTAAATACCAGAATTTTTTTCTTCCCCTCTGAGCATCTAGAATGATCTAGAGGTCTTAGGCAAGGACACTGTAGCCCAGGTATAATTAGTTTAATTGCCTAAGTTTGGTTTATCTTTTAGATGATCACAGGTGATATGTGATCAAAGGAAAGAATTGTTAGATTTTAATTTCCTGTAAAATATAATAAATATTTTGTCTTGAAAAGCCTGTTCTTATAAAATGGGCTGTGAAATTCCCCCCCTCCATTTTGTTAGTGTCAATTCTGCATAGACCGTTGGTCCTTCTATAGGATATGAGCTGTGGCCGATTTCCTGTTATGTTCAGTGCAGGAAAATGTGCGCAGAAGCGGGAAGATGGGAAAAGGATTTCTTGTGAACCATATATGGTAATAAGTTAACTGAATGGCTAAACCTTGATGTTGTAATGTATATGTACACTGGCTATAAATTCTGTGAATTTTAACCCTTTCGCTGCTGAGGCTTTTCCCGCCCCTGTGCTGAGGTCATTTTTTACCTGTTTTGCGCATCATGTTTAAACGTGTTTTGAAGGCTTATTTTAGTATATGACATCGACATATTATATATCGTTCTTTCCGTCAGACTCGGTAGATTCATAATATGTCATTATTATATGTATACGTTATGTCATGTTTGTATATTATAACAAAAAATGCAATAAAATATGTATTTTCAATAATTTACAGCGTGTAAAGTGTTTTTTTCCACATTTTAACATGCGAGCAATTGCGGTTATATTTTGTATGGGTGCGCTTGTTAAAAAAATTAGAGATGGGGTCTCGTTACATTTTTTTTTGGGGAAAATGACACCATTTTTAACAAACGCACCGCATACAAAAATCGTTAATGCAGCATCATTGTTCACATTATAATTGAAATGGGAACAATATTGCTGCATTAACAAAACAAAAACAAAAAAAAAAAAAGTGTTTATTTTTTTTTTATTATTTTTTTTAATTTTTTTTATTTTTATTTTTCTTTTTTTTTTTTTTTTTACAATTTTTTTTACTTTCATGTTTGGTATCGTTGGAACGGCCATGCTCTGGCCGATCCAACGATATCAAAATTTAACCCCTAACTGCCACGGATCGGGAGATAGGGAGTTCATTGGAACTCCCTATCTCCACACTTCGTGGCAGTTAGGGTTAATGCTAGGACTGGCGTCATCGTGCTGCGCACGATGACGCCAGTCCTCTGGGGGAGTTCCCGGAAGCTTGGCCGACATCCAAGATGTCGGCCAGCTCCCGGGAAGGATCGCAAATCGGCGCTTTTCAGCGCCGATTTGCGATCCAGCTCCCCAGGGGTTAATGCCAGGCATCATTTGGAAGGGCAGGCTGTGCCCTTCCAAATGATGCCTGGGTTAAGCCCCTGTGAGCCGCCGATCGGGAGGGAGAGAGGTCCGAAGGACCTCCCCCCCTCCCTTTCAGGCGCCTCCTCCGCACATGCGGGGGGGCGCCTGAATTATGTGTCATCGCGGGGGCGCGATGACACATAATAATGGCGGCCACTGCTCCGGATGCCGGGCTGACATCCAGGATGTCAGCCGCACCGGAGGGGCCAGCGATCGGCCGGAACCCGGCCGAACGCTGACCCCAATGCGAGGACGCGCTCAGCGCGTCCTCCGCATACCAGGGGAATGCTGAGGACGCGCTGAGCGCGTCCTTAGCATTCAAGTGGTTAATAAATAGATCTGGCTTAACAAGGAAGGTTAGACTTCTGAGAAAGACCAACACAGTCTTGTGATTGATCCTGTATGGGGGTCTCCGCCATGGCGTAGCGCAGCTCTTACTTCAGTTTGATATATAAGAAGAAACTTGGAAAAGGTTTATGGTAATTATAATGGAAAAATAGAATTTTTCACGCCGTGTATGCGCATTCAGTGTTATATGGGAGTACTGATTTATGAGTAAGAGTAGTTAAAAAAAAAACCATAAAACTGGGGGGAGTGACACCATGAGTTACCGCATCGGGCGACACCAACCCTAGTGACGCCACTGAGGACGCGCACAGTACAGTAAGCTTGCGCATGGTTCGCACAGGTTCACACGCGGTAGACGATTGCGCGTGGTTGCTGCACTTAGTATGTAATACAGAATTCAGCGCAAATTGTTTTACTCCACGCGTTAATGATTACTTCTGCCGGCGCAAACGTTTGCGTCAAGATTGTAATGTGGCCCCTGGTATATCCATGATCCAATTGATCCATGATCCATGATCCAAGTTAGGACACACTCAAGGGTCTTCAACTAAAACTACTATATTTAAAAAAATTTAAAATGGGGGAACTGATCAACATTTTGATCTGCTAGAGGTTTTCCCCAAGATTATGGAATATGTAGAGGTCATATATGCTGTACAAAATTGTGACAAAGATACACATAGAGGGTTATTCAGAGAAAGGTGAAAACCAGGAGAAATAGCAGGAGAAGAGAACAATCTAGACCAAATAGCCAATTTTGACCTAGAATTTTCAATTCTACAGTCATTCTCAAGGTTTTCACCTCTCTCTGCATAACCCTGATAGTTATGTGTATTTGATATGTATACAATGATCGATTGTTCTACCTCTACTATTAAATGTGTGTAAGGTTATTTTTATTATTTGTAATTTTTTCAGTGGCAATCTTCTTTGGGTTCGGAATATATTCTACATGATTAGGTTTGACTAACCCATATGTTTATAAATAGGAATAACAGGTCACTTTTTGGTGTTAACCCTTTCCCAAGTATCCAAAGCAAGAGTCCTACACAGTATATTTCTAATTACCATTTCAAATTAAACCTAGGTGACTTTGCGGAGGTGCTCTACATTAACTTTTTAATCGCACTGGGATTTAAGCCTCTTGAAGTTTAGGTATTACTCTCCTCTAATCTCCATAGTTACAATAATACTTGAAAAAGGAAGCCCATGGGAGACCCACAAATCAGCCAAAGATACACTTGGTCATTCAGAGAAAGGTGAAACTCTGGACAACCTTTGGAGAAGTGAAAATTCTAGGTCAAAATAGGTGATTTGGAAAGTGAGATAAATGGGAGATTTTTTCTGGTTTGGCCATTTTGACCTAGAATTTTCACTTCTCCAAAAATTCTCCAGTGTTTCACCTTTCTTTGAATATCCCTGATAGTTTTTAACACTCGTTAAACACACACGTAGTGACCCATTGTCTTCATATTTATAGCCCTTATCTTTGTTGCCCTGTATTCGGGTATAGATTGATTTTGTGTGTCCCATGCAGGAGAGACAACCATACCCATTATCTGAGCGTTGTGCGGTTTTACAAAGCGTGAAGAGTAGGGGATTGGTCATTGTTTTACTATCACTCTACTACACGCATCGCTACATGAGCCATTTATAAAGAATTCTTGACGGGACTTCTTGACTTGTTAAAGTGAATAAAGGGTAACGAATGACAAGACTAAATAAAGCTTATTAGAATGGTTATAATAGAAGGAAATAGTCCTTGCCGTCAAAATTATTTAGTTTTTGCTAAAAAGCGCTTCAAAGTTGATAATATAACTCCACAGATGAGCTATCCCTTTCCTATGTCCCAAGTATTACAAGGTTATTTTCTCACTCTTGATGGATAGTGGACTTTCCTCCATGTAATATAGCTTCCTGTAAAGCAATGACATGTTGGGTGGGAGAGGGGACACATGATGTGTAGAAGGACTCACAGGAGGGACTCGGTCTCTGCAGGAGGGAAGATACAATGCAATTATAATAGCTTGCTCTTTTTTAATTCTGGTCGAATATAGCTATGACATCATTCATCTAATGTTTGTCCTTGATTTTTCAATTAATAAAATGTATAATTTATGCTATAAATAGATTTTGTTATGCTTGATGCAGTAATATGATGTCTGGGGAAATGACAAATCCTTTTTAAAACGCCTTTCTGAAACATTTTGAGATTTAGTTGCATCATATGGCCATAGCATGTTAAATCCACCACTGCATTAAAACCGAAGTGCCCTAATCTAGATTTTCACTGCAAGACGCAATACTTTTTTGCACCACTGTGTAGTCTCCCTATGAATCTCTACAATTTGTTTACTTTTAAAGACACTTGTTATGGGACACCGGAGAGTTGACGGAAGGGGTGGGATGTTTAACCAAAAGAATGTTGTCAAAATAGAGAGTTGTTAATATTCTACAATTTCTCAGTTGCTTGAGTATGAATTTACATAAATTTAGAAATCTCATGCTTTAATTCCCCACAATTTCCTATATGTGTCTTGTATATATTCCCTAAAATTCCCTGTATATTGCATTGGTAATTTTAGGTCACTTTTATATGGAATAAATGTATAAACTGCTAAGCCACATGAAATAACTGTTGTTTCTGATTGTGTAATAAAGTCTGCGATCTTATATTCCAGTGTGGCTATAATTTCAAAATAATTGCAATTTTTCTTGGTCCCAGGAGTCTGAAATGGCCGTATGCTTCATCTGTAAATAAAGGCAAAGCACAGAAATCACGAAGATTTTGACCATTAAGTGCTTAGAGCAAAGAGCCATTTATTATAAGAAAATCGTGACATCCATGTAAGAAATAAGAATCAGACCAGCAGACCAGCCATTCATTCTGTGGTCATGTTGAGAATAAAGAAATGAATTTCAATTTAGAGGACTCTCATGTAAATTGAACAATTAACTTTAGAGAGTGCTTCAGCTTAAATAGAGTCATGTTGAAGGTCTCTAAATATCTGCTGCAAACACAAAAGACAATAAATTACATGTTTATTAACCATCAAGCAAAAGCAATCCACTTTTCGAGTGCAGTTCATCCAGAATCTTGCTTGTGTTTTAGGAAATCTTATCATGACACATCCTTTCACCCCAGTTTAGACGTTCTATTCTTTAGAAATGCACATTTTCAGGTTGTGAGGTGTACTGGCTCCTGTTCTGACCACATAATTGGGACCTGAAAAAGGGAAATGTCTGCTCCAGCTGAAAACCTTTATCAACACCCTATATCCAGGTCTGTTACAAGAAAGTCTCCATCTTAGCAGCTGAGCTTGTAACCAGAAGGAGCAACAAAGCGATACCAGCTTTGCATCACCGCCACTGGTATCGTCTCCTGGAGTGCAAAGAATTCCATGGAGAGATGCGCAACTTTGTAGAAGCTTTGCCATTTGTTCCCAGTGTCCTTTTGCATAAAGGCAGAGGTGGGGGGGGGGGTCACACCATCATCTGCCTAAAGCCAGAGGTGGTGGATCACCCCGTTGTCTGCATAAAGCTGAGCTCCAGATTAAGCCCTTGCGGGCGAAACGCGTTGATCGATGCGACTTTGTGAGTTTTAACAGCTCAATTGTTTTATTTGTATCTCGGACTCCCACTTTCACTACGCATGCCTCCTGTGTCCTGACTCTTGTCGGTAACTGTATATTATAGATAGTGTTGTGTGTAGGCAGCATAAACTGCCCAGGTAATAGCTAGCATTTAATCGCTTACCTCTTTACAATTCTCCCATCTATCTTTAGGCTATTATGCCACTGTGATTACTGCTTTAAAGGACTGCACTTATTATATGTTACGTGAGCTGGGGTTATGCCCCTTTGAGCACATTATTGCCCTTTTTCTTTCACTTTTTTGATTACAAGTTGTAGTATTCCTTTTCATTTTAAAAGTTTCCACACATTGGGTGACATGTCCGAGGTGCTGAAACTTTACTGAAACATTGGAGCCCATTTGCAAAATCTAGCCTGGTTGAGGGTCCTGGGGATAGGATTGGGAACACTGCTCTACATGGTGTCCTTTATCTTACACAATTGCAAAAGGGATCTGCATAATCAGCATACAGGCAGAAATATCCTGTGTCAAATACAGTAAACTTGATAAAGAGAATAAAAATAGTCAGATGTCCTTCATATTGGTAACGATCATGAGATTATTACCAATGTAGCCTAAAATAAATACCAATAGACTATAAAAAGTATATCTGTCGGCATAATGACTGCATATAGAAATGACAGTAACCCATTTGTATTGTAAAGAGCATTTCAGCATTTGTAGCAAACTGAATCTTTTCCCTAGTGAGAGGTCCCAGTCGCTCCCCTTGTATTCTCCCATTCTGTCATTATTTTACAGTACGGTTGTGGCTTGCTCCTTGTAGCATATTTATTACATGATCATTTTCATCTTTCTTTATGTTACGACGCAAACATGCGTAAAGATGTTTTTGGTAGTGAAAGAGTTAACCAAAGCTATCCAAATGAATGCAGCCATCACTAGAAATTATCTTTAAACTTTTGTAAATGTGTCTAATAAAGCAATTATTATAAAAAAAAGTTACTGTACGAGTGCATATAATTATGAATATTACATCTAAAGTGGAGCAGATGACTTTAATCTTCTAAGGTCACAATCAAGTACTCAGTAATGACCTAATGCCCAGAAAACTGGCAGCAGTTCTTAAAATGTGAAAACCCATCACAAACGTGGTCTCCTTTTAAATCGCTGATAACCCCTTTGGTTTCTCTCTTATTATGCTTCATATCTGCACAAATTGCAAATTACTTCTTTTACCACAGTATCAGCATGAAATAATCGTTTGAGATTGCTCTGGGTTTCCAGCCTTAATTGGCTATTCGAAGTAGATTAAGATTCTGTATTATCTTTGTGCATAATTACTGTGGCCAGGAACAAACTAACTGCAGAAATGAGCTGCTATATTTAAAACCCACGAGCAGCATTTATGCTGATTCCACCCGCGCTGTTACATTGATGAAAGTGAAATAAACATCAGCACAGACATTTAATGTAAAATGACAAGATTACAGAAAATAATCGTTTTGTCTCCACAGGTATCAGCTGACAGACATCGCGTTCTAGTGTTTAGTCACCGACATGAATTTATATAATGAGCAATTTCTCGAATCCGTTTAGAAAAAGTTATGTGTTTTGTCTTTAGGAAAATTTATCATTTATCAAATGTATAATTCTCTTGAGATTTTAACTACTGATGTATTGGGAAAGTCTACAAAGTACAGCTTTTTGTGTTAAGATATTTATTGTATTTTATTCTCACATTTTGGGTCCTTTGCTCAAGAATAAAATATGTTTTAAAGTATTTTGAGATGCAAATTCAATGTTGAGCTGTAACAACGTGAAAAAGAAAATGTCACAGGCAAATGGAGTACTTATTCCATCACCAACCAAAAAGAGTCAAAAGTAGGGATGAGCCGAACACCCCCGAGTTCGGTTCGCATTCGAACTCGATGCAAGTCAATGGGACTCAAAATTCGATTTTTAGAGTGCCCTCCAAGAGGGCATATATGCTAGATATTTGCCATAAAAGGTGTATGGGGGTCCGGGTAAAAACAAGGAAACAAGGACAAAAAGTTTAAAAAAATACGTTTTTAAAGGGACAGTGAGTTTTCAATGAAATAAGGGTTAAAAATGAAACCGAAAAATTCCTTCAAATATCGTGCCTAGGAGGTCCCCATAACCTACCTGTGAAGTGGCGGATTTCTAGGATGTATAGAAACATTTAAAAACAATGTCCGGGTCCGGGTAGAGCCCTGGGGGACAGGAAACAAGGACAAAAAGGTAAAAAAAAAGGATACGTTTTTAACCCCTTCACTACTGATGACGTGTGGGCTCAGTTACTCCCGCTGTATGCTGAGGAGGACGTGTCCCACACGTCATCAGCTTTGCGGGACACCCGGTGGAGATACTCACCTCTCTGTCCAGGGTCCCGCGGCGTTCTGACTTCAGCGTCCTCAGACGCTGAAGTCAAGCAACTCGCGACATAAATGACATCATCGCGCCATGCGCGATGACGTCATTTCCAGGCGACCCCCCGGCAATGCCGGGAGATCGCCTGGAAGGGAGGGGGGATCCGTTTGGATCCCTCTCCCTCCCGATCGTGAGGTGCCACAAAAAAAAGCCAGGCACCGCTTAAAAGGAGAGAGTCTCCCCTTTTCAGCAGTGCCTGGCATTAACCCCTTAGGCACCGGGTCACACTTCGGCGCCTTGCGGTGCCGAAGTGCGGCCTAGCTCCGGTGGGGGCCGCCATCTTGGATGGCGGCTCCACCCCCGGGTCCCCCTCACTGCCTGACGTCCTCACGCATAGCGTGATGATGTCAGATAGCCGGGGAACCCCTAGCTTCCCGAAATCCCCTGGTGGAGATAGGGGGTTCATTTGAGGGTTCACAGAGATGCTGTGAGGTTGTGTATAGAGATGCTGTGAGGTTGCGTATAGAGATGCTGTGAGGTTGTGTATAGAGATGCGGATGGGGTTGTGTATAGAGATGCTGTGTGGCTGTATAGAGATGCTGTGTATAGAGATACTGATGGGGTTGTGTATAGAGATGCTGTTTGTGTATAGAGATGCTGTGAGGTTGTGTATAGAGATGCTGATGGGGCTGTGTATAAAGATGCCTTGCGGCGCCGAAGGGTGGCCTAGCTCCGGTGGGGGCCACCATCTTGGATGGTGGCTCCACCCCTGGGTCCCCCCTCACTGTCTGGTGTCCTCACGCATAGCGTGATGACGTCAGATAGCCAGGAAACCCCTAGCTACCCGGAATCCCCTGGTGGAGATAGGGGGTTCATTTGAACCCCGATATCTCCAGGCAGCTAGGGGGTCATGGAGGGTGTCAATTGAAAGGCCTGAGCATGGCCTTTCAAATGATACCCAACATAACTGGGTATAAATTAAAAAATAAAAATAAAAAAATAAATGTATTTTTTTTGTGTGTTATTTTTATTAACGCAGCAATATTATTCACATTTCAATTATAATGTGAACAATGATGCTACACTAATGATTTTTTCTATGGGGTGTGTTTGCTATAAATCACGTAATTCCCCCAACAAAATGTAACAAGTCCCCATTTCTAATTTTTGTAAAAGCGCACCCCATAGAAAACATAACCGCAAACGCTCATGTGCTAAAATGTGAAAAAAAAACACATTACACACTGCAGATGATTAAAAATTCAATTTGTATTGCATTTTTTGTCATAATATACAGCCAGGACATGACGTATACATATAAAAATTATATATTATGAATCTGCGGAGTCTGCCGGAAAGAACAATATCTAATATGTCTGGGTTATTTAATAAAATGTGGCTTCAAATCGCGTTTAAACATGATGAGCGAAAGCGGTAAAAATGAGCTAAGCACACAGCAGTGAAATGCAGCATATTAGAGGAAGATTTAGTAGAGAAATTAACACTTCTCAGAAGCAGACACCACACCCTCAGTATAGTCTACATACATACAATGTATCAAATTCATTAGACCAGACTAAAAACACCTGCTGTTTACCGTTTGAGAACACAGGTCATTTAGAAGTGAGAATCTTTGCACGTACACTTTAGTTTTTAATTCAATATCTAATAAACCGTTGCATATAATATTCTTCAGTAAAGAGTCTCTTTAATCCTAGATTTTTTAGTATTTTTTTAAGCACTTTTTATACTTTTTTCCAAAAAAAAATTTTGCGAACACGCCAAAAAGTTCGAGGTTCGCGAACTTGCGAACGGCCAAAGTTCGAATCGAACTCCGAACTGATCGAATCGAACAGCTCATCCCTAGTCAAAAGCAATAGGTAACCATTACAGCGGTTGGCCTTGCACGATCTGTACGACTAGGTTTAATATGACACTTAACCCCTTCGCTACCGAGATCGAGATATCTCGATCTGCAGCCCAAAAACAAATTAAATTTGTTTGCTGTAAACAAATTGACCTGCAGAAGATGACCCCAAAGTTTTAGCCCTGTGGGCATAATGTGGGCATAATGCCCAAAAGAACTAAAACTGTGTAAAATCCGCTAACTGGATGTCCTGACATCAGACATTCAGCAAGCTGATACAGTTCACTGCAACAAATGTAATGTCATTGGGAATGTACCCAAATATTTCTTACTGCATAATTAATTTAAAATGATTTTTCCAAACATCACTGGTAACCTGACAATGTTTTTTTTGGAAAATCACTTGGTAGTCAAGGGGTTAAGAAGTAAAATGATAAAAGAATAATTCAAATGGAGATTTTAAGCTACATAGTTACATAGTTATATAGGCTGAAAAAAGACATGCGTCCATCGGGTTCAGCCTCTCCCACATAACCTACTGCTGTTGATCCAAAAGAAGGCAAAAAACCCAGTCTGAAGCGCTCGCCAATATGCAACATACTGGGAAAAAATTCCTTCTTGACCCCAGAATGGCAGTCAGATTTCTCCTTGGATCAAGAAGCTTTTACCCACATATTAAATATTATAACCCTTAATATTCTGTGTCTGCAGGAAGTCATCCAGTCGTTTTTTAAAAGTCTGTACAGACTCTGACCCAACCACCTCAACAGGCAGAGAATTCCACAGCTTTATTGTTCTCACCGTAAAATAACCCTTCCTATGCTTTAAGCTAAATTTTCTTTCTTCCAGTCTAAATGGATGACCCCTTGTCCTATGTATAGTCCTGTTAATGAATAGGTTATCAGACAATGGTTGATAATGGCCCCGTATATATTTGTATAAGGTTATCAGATCCCCTCTAAGGCGCCTTTTCTCTAAACTGAACAGGTTTAAGCTTGTTAGTCTTTCCTCATAACTTAACCCTTCCATCCCCCTTATTAATTTAGTTGCCCGTCTCTGCACTTTTTCTAACGATATAGTATCTTTTTTTAAGACAGGTGCCCAAAATTGCACGGCATATTCAAGGTGCGGCCTGACCATTGATTTATACAGAGGCAAAATTATGTTTTCATCCCGTGAGTGAACTCCCCTTTTAATGCATGCCAGTACTTTGCTGGCCTTGGCGGCTGCTGTTTGACATTGCACATTGTTACTTAGTTTGAAGTCTATGATTATTCCCAAATCCTTCTCCTGCTTGGATTTCCCTAACTCCGTACCATTTAGGGTATAAATTGCTTGTGTGTTCTTCACTCCAAAGTGCATAACTTTACATTTATCTAGATTAAATTTCATCTGCCATTTAAGTGCCCAGTCCCCCAATTTATCTAAATCCCTCTGCAGCGAAGTAACATCCTGCTCACATTGTATTACTTTTCCTAGCTTTGTGTCATCTGCAAACACTGATACATGACTTTCAATGCCTATCTCAAGGTCATTTATAAATAAATTGAATAGTATTGGTCCTATAACAGACCCCTGAGGGACACCACTTACCACTGGTGTCCATCTTGAAAATGTACCATTTATGACCACTCTCTGTACCCTATATTTTAGCCAGTTTTCTATCCAAGAACAAGTATTTTCATCTAGACCATTTTTTTCTTAATTTAAGTAGTAACCTTTTGTGTGGAACTGTGTCGAAAGCTTTGGCAAAATCTAAGTAAATCACATCCACTGCGACCCCCTGATCTATACTTCTACTTACTTCCTCATAGAACGTAATTAGGTTAGTCTGACATGATCTGTGTTTCATGAAACCATGCTGATTTTTGCCAATTACATTATACCTCCCAATAAATTCCTGAATATTATCCCTTAGTAACCCCTCAAATACTTTCCCAGCCACAGATGTTAAGCTCACAGGTCTATAATTCCCAGGCACAAATTTTAAACCTTTCTTAAATATAGGGACCACGTCAGCTTTTCTCCAATCCTCTGGTACTATTCCTGAAAGAAAAGAATCTTGAAAGCTGTTACTATACTTTTCATGGCTTGTACTACATTGTTCTGAAAGCTAGGGGCACTCTAAATATCATATGCAGAAAATCCAAGTTCCTAGTTATGCACAAGATCGAAAGCGATAATATCTCACAGTTTTCATGATCTGTAAATTAGATAATTTTGCATTTAAGAAGAAACATTTGAAATGCTAACATATGTACTGGACACATGTCTGTCAAATATTTAATATGATATCCTGCTTGGTGTTAACAAAATATATATAAACTAAGTTCAAGTAGTCCCATGTATCCTTCCACCAGGCATTTGAGATACTCAACTTGGCGATTACTGCTGAGTTGTGCTTGTCGGCTCCTACTCAGTGCTTAGTTAATAGAGCCCCTAGTCTCTTATGTATAATATTGGTCACAATGTATGTTTTCACGTAGACCAGTTTTCTCAAACTAGTAATATGAAAGTTGGAATTTCAGCTCAAAGACCTAGCTAAACATTCTGGATGGAATAATTTACGAACAAGGGGTCTTGTGGAATTAGTGTACAGAGGGCCTCCTGCATACAATTGAGGGCATCATATGCAGATTGACCCCTCATACTCCAGAAACCCAGCTACCTGTTGATCATATAAGAGCGTTAAAACTATGAAAAGGTTCCCTTGGACAAACTAAGGATATTATGTAACACATACATTATTACTCCATAAAGGAAAATATGCTGCTTAAGAGTTGAGACTTGCAAATGAAATTCGAAGATAAGAATTTTCATTTATTTCAAAATTTGCTTCCTCCCCTCAGAGCTTATCAAAGAACATCTTTATAAACATCAAATTAAGCATACTTGGAGTTTCCACCACTCTCATCATTGGTAGGAGTCCTGGAACTTTATTCTATTGCTTAGGTTGTCCTTCTTTGGCTTATGTGTCTACACTTACCCTTCCTGTTTCTGATTTGTCCAAGTTGACACATAAGCGGTAAAGAGTAGACAACTCCATTTCAACGATTGGCTGATTTGGTGACTACTCCTGTTTTTTACTATGAGTCTAAGGAAATAATTTTTCTAGATATTAGTACGTCTAAGATTGTTGGGTTGAATCCCCAATTTTTATCTCTTTCTTTAGCCCCGTCCCACATTCCTTATTCTTTCTCTCATAGTATTGAAATCCTTAGGCTTGCCATAGGTTCCTGCCATAGCTCATGATTTATACAATTTTTATGATGTTCTTGTGCCTTTATTCTATGTTTTGACTATTACAAATATTAAAAAATACCAAAATTATTATTATACTTTATTTATGTAGCGCCAGCAGATTCCACAGGGCTGTATAAGAAGTTGATAGATGATACAATCTATGGGGAAATTTAACACGTGATGTAGGTGCATCCATATTATTAGGTGTCTTACCCAAGGACACTTGCTGGTGAGGATTATAGTCTGCTTTCCACGATCATAGAACAGTGACATGTGTGGTGGTGTGAGGTTGGTCCATGGTTGTATAGTAGAGACTCGTCTCTCCACGGTTGTAGAGGAGTTGGTCATACATTCTGAGATTCAGAATTCAAACCTTCTTCTCAAAGTTTGAAGAGAAGAGACATTAACGCTAGGCTAGGCAGCCGATATTGCATGGCAGGCACGTATGTGAAGGTGTTGAAGAGGTTCTATAACCAGGATATGAACCTGGGTTACCACAGTTGTAAAGCCTGCCATCTGTCTACATGTGCACGACCAACTCTCTCCTCCAAGACTTCTCAAGGGCAGCACTAGTCCTGTGGAATGACTTGCCTTGCCCTATCAAACACTCCCCTAATCTTCAGGCCTTCAAGAAATCCCTCAAAACCCATCTCTTCCAATTAGCGTACCATCACTGATGCAACTCATCCCTCTGCTCACCTACTCACAAGGGATTGAAGCGGCTTCCATGGCCCCACCATTCCCAAACCACTGGCACTAATGATCCTGCTGTCCAGTAAAATCCCTCTTGTCTTCCTCAACCCCAATCCCTCTAGATTATAAATGCCTATGAGCAGAGCCCTCTACACCACTTGTTTCCATCATATGTCAGTCTATCTCATTCCCTTTGGTTATTGTAAAGCGCAGCGGAAACTGTTGGTGCTATATAAATGATGACAATAATAATAATAATAAAGCAGTGATTTTACCTTTACTCTATCCAGCCAATAATGTAACTGCTTACAGTGATTTTTGGTCCTTGATAAAACAGATCTGATTTATAAAAACCTATAAATACATCTTTTTAAAAGTGTATGGTATTTGGTTTAATTTTCCATATTGTGTTAACTACCCGTACACTGCACTACCTGTTGTCATTAAAAAAACAAAGGGGAAAAAAAATAAAAACTTAGAATAAGATATAATTTCTTAATGATGTCCTTGAAATAATTTCCTATCTTGTTTCAGGTACAAGATGTATTGAATTGAATTAGATATTCTCACAGGGACCAGTGTATCTGTTCCCAATGCATATAGAATAGATACCAGATTCAATCATTCTTTGCCTCAGGGTCCTTCATCTAAGGAAGTCATTATTTTGACTACACCACATACCCCTCAGGTGTATGAAATTAAACAACAACTTTGAAGCTTTTCTTCCATCATGTTCCCACATCTAATTACAGTCAAGTTGCCTAAAGGTTTCACTTTTGGGAAAAGATTACTCTTTTGAGCAAAATGGATTGGTAAGACTATTGAAGAAGACGTTCATGTCTAGGGGATTGATAGGGAATTATATCTTCGTTTTGATCCTATTTGAATTGACAACATCAGATTTAGAGATTAAAATTAATTAAATTGACAGTAATTTTGCTCACAACACACTGTCAATCCCTGAAGGAGACATAATTAAGACACTATTTCCCCCCACTGGTGAAGCTATGACTTCATTGAAAATAACATTTATAGCGTTTTGTTACATTTATTATTACTACGCATCATCGGCATATTCTCAGAAACATCTCTGCTGTTTTAATTCTAATTAACTAAATATCCATTACAGAAAAAACACCATATTATTATTCTTATTAATAATAATTGTATTTATTACTAGACATGTGCACAACAAAAAGATTTATTTAGTTTTGTATTGGATTGATTCATTCCATTTTTCGTTTTGTTGCATTTGTTATGTTACCGTGATTTGTGTTTCGGATTGATTCGTTTGTTCGGTCAATCGGTAAATCGTTATTTCGTTTTTACTGGTAATTCATTTTTCGAATCAATTCGGATTTTGTTTTTATTAGTTATTTCATATTTTTTTTTACTAGTTATTTAGTTTTTAATAGTTATTTTGGAATGTGAAATGGATGAATTAATTACTTAGATTAGGAAAAAAAACAAAACAAAACATAATCCCCCTGTCTAGGTGCTGAAACTTATTCAGTACCAAGAACAGCAGCTATTCTTGGTGCTGAAACCTATTCAGAACCATGGATAGCAGCTCTGCAGGGCTCTGTAGCCCTGCAGGGCTGCTGTCCTTGACACTGTTATTTAAGGACCAAGAATAGCTGCTGTCTTTGGTACTGAATAGGTTTCAGCACAATAGACAACCCGCGTTGAACGCAGGCAGACTGAAGGAAACAAAAAAATGCCACGTTCGGCAAAAAAAAGCCTCGTTATTGTAAAATTAATTAGGAATCCAAAAATTTCACCCATAAAAATCCCGGAAGTAATGACAAAAAAATCCTAAAAGAGACTTTTTGCTGCAAGTGAAACCTATGGGATTCACCTCTTTAAGTCTGTCGAACGAAACACTGAAAATCAGGGCATTTCACTGCATTTCTATGCTGTTCAGTTTTCTCTGCATAGATTAACCATTACTTCTCTATGGAAAATGTCACTGCTGCTGAATAGCACTATGGCGCTGTCCAAAGCCTGTGGTGCTGAATACAGCAGATTCAACACCACGGCCAATGGACAGCGATGAGGTGCTGAGTTTAAGTGAAACGGTATAGCGAATTGATCCGTAAAAAACTAAATCAATTTGTTTTCTATCGTTTCATTTTGGTCCGAATCGATTCATTTTCGTTCCATTTTCGGACAGAACCGATATGTATTTCAGAAGCACTTCCGAAATACGAATCGGAAAAATTTCTTCTGTTCACTGGGCTTCCCCACAAGTCAGTATGATGTTTCCTTGAATGTTTCTTCAATATATACCCTGTCAATTGGTGTTTGTTACTGGATCTTTATTATTTAAGCTATCAAATTTCGTTACATATATATAATTCTGTCTTTCCTCAAACTACCTCCATTGGTTAGGAGCTCACTTTTACGGCTTTACTTCCACCACTGGAATGTATTCCGTCATACCATAAGGACCATATTTTCTCAACTTGTGTTCCACTGTGGGCTACATAGTTATTCTGTATCACTATAGGGGTTATTCAGAGAGCACCTAAATGTTGCTAACATTTCGGTGCTCTCTCGTTCCCCGCAGTTACCTGCACTTCGGTTAATCAATGTTTCCCACCCTGCGGTGAATTGAGCATTCACTGCTTGGTCCCCAGAGTGCACCCGTCACAATCCCACCCAACACTGAAAACCCACCAAAACCCACCAGAAAAACCACACTGAACACGCTGGATAAAGCCAACGAGCCACTGATCACAGCGCAGGCCAGCCGCCGGAAAAAGCCAACAAGCTGACGAATGAGGTAAAAAAAAACAGTACACTTGAAAGTTTCAAAATTGAAACGCTGTTTGAAAAATACTACTGAACGAAAATGTCTGAAATTAACATAGAAGATTCTATAAATGATAATGAAAAGGTGTGTTAAAGAAAAAAGAAAAAATGATTTTAAAAAAAAATGGGAAAAAAATTTTGCTGAAAAAATCCCTAAAAATGCTTATAAGATCTTAAAAAAAATCTATAAATAAAGAGACTTTTTACTGCATATTAAAATAATAAATGGTTTGTTAGATATTGAATTAAAACGGGAATATTTTTAACATTGAAGCCTATGGGGTTCGCCTGAATATACCTGTCGAAAGAAAGCATGACGTATACATATAATAATGACATATTATGAATCTGCCGAGTCTGCCGGAAAGAACGATATATTATATGTCTGGGTCATATATTAAAATAAGGCTTCAAAACGCGGTTAAACATAATGAGCGAAACCGGTAAAAATGACCTCAGCACAGAGGTGTGAAAAGCCTCAGCAGCGAAAGGGTTAAACAAGTGCTTTAATTATCACAAAGTAATTATGTGCATTAAATTATGTATTTACTTATAAAAATAACTTTATTCAATGAGAAACGGTACGTAAATATAATTAATACATTTGAAATATAATTTCTTACATTTATTTCTTTGAATAAAAAATGCTATTTTATTAAAAATGCTAGGTTTATGTAAAAACGTAAGTGCTAGACAAGTTATGTAAATCTTAATGTGCTAGAGAAGTGCTTATTTTCCCCATGATGATATATTTACTAAAATTACTTTATTAGAATATAGTTCACTGATAAAATGCCATGCTTAAATAATTATATTTGTGAAAAATATTTTAATGTGCCGCATAAAAGTACTTTTTTAAAAAACATTTTTAAGCATTAATGTATCTCTTGCACATCCTCACCAAGAAAACATTCCTATAAAACAGTGACACAGCTTACAATCAGTGTTCAATCAAAAAGGCACTGAAGAGCTACATTTAAATATTATATTATTTTCTATAGTATTAAAATTTCAATTCAATTTACGTGATATTGTGCTGCCTCATTTTCTGATGTATTCTACTATACTTTGGGCTCAAATCAAAGGTAACGATTATATATTCTCCTTGCCATTTTTTATCCTAAAATATAAATATCAATCACCCAGCGAAAATGTAGTTGAGGGATGAGCAAGTGTGTCTTTAGGTCAATTACCTGAATAATTCTCTTCACTTCTTCCACGCACATCAGATATCCCATTAGATGCACGTTGGAGGTTTCACAGTCTGAATCTCTCACACATCTTTCCATCACAAAACCTCCACTTATAACCTTTTATTAAAATTTTTGATCCAAACACTATAGCGGTTACTCAGAGAGCACCTCTGTTGTTTCCTGCACCTCAGGGAATCAAATTCCCCGATCCGAAGGTGAATTCAGCATTCACCGCAGGGTCCCCAAAGTGCAGGGAAAAGCCACCGCAAAACCTCGGAATGAAAAAAAAAAGCCGCAAAACTATTATTCAGCAGGTCTGGCGGATTATCGAATCCGATTCGATAAAACGCCAGGAACCTGACAAAATTATTGGATCCGATAATCTGTGTGGTTTTACAGAGTTTGTTTTTAAAATTCGCAGAAATTTTTCGGCGCGATTCAATAAGTTATCGAATTGGATCCGATACCGTAAGCTGCCACAAACCTGTCTATCCACGTCTGGAAAAAGCCTACGATCCGCCAAACACAGAGATGACCAGCTGCCGAAAAAAGCCGACAAGCCAACGAACGGGGTAAGAAAACAAAAAGTTTGAAAGTGTCAAAATTGAAACACTGTTTGCAAAAAAACGACTAGTTTCCCTGGTGTAAGGCACCATCATCAGGAGCAGAGAGTGCAGCCTAGTTATTGCATAGGCTTGAGAGTAAGAAGTTAATTCACTCAAGCCTATGTAATAACTAGGCTGCACTCTCTGCTCCTGATGACGCTGGCTTACACCAAGGAAACGCGTTGAGCCAATAGAGATGTTCTTTTAGTTCTTTATGTTTTAGGGACCCTTTAATCCTTGCTTTGGAAACTGTGGCCCCTATTACATTCTTCGCGCAAATTAGTCCGCGCAGCGCAAATTTTTTTGCACACAGCGTTAAGCGTTATTGCGTGAAAATTAGCGGTGGTATTACAGAAAATAACGTTCGGAAAAACGACGCGCAAAACGAAGAGTAATACGCGTGCAGTGACATAGCGCACGTAAATCAGTGTGCGGACTGTTTTTTTCGCGGGATTCAGCAAATCAGAATTAACCTTAATTGACATAAATTTACCTTAATTGACTCACTTAAGTTTTTGCGCCTGTCAAAGTAAATCTGAGTATACATGCTGCAGCAATAATAAAAACACGCACAAATTCACAATTTTATTATTTGGGTATGTGTAGAATGTGTAACTATACTGTGCTGTATTTTTTTTTTCGTGCTGGTGTTTTTAATTTCGGCCAGAACGTTCCGTTTTGCAGTTACCACCAGCTTTTCAAAGACGTTAAAATTATGCGCACAAACGTCGTTCGTAAAAAGATGCGCATTGATTGTAATACCATCCGCGTACCAGCGCACGAACGAATTTGTGCTCACAATGTTAAGTATAGGACGCGCACAGTTCATCACGCTCATGCAGGTCCATCCGCGTTAAACGATAACGTGCATCGTTTGCACGAACATTGTAATACGACGTTCAGCGCAAAGAGTTTTGCCCCTCGCGTAAATGCGCATTTGCGCACAAAAACAAATGCGCGAGGAATGTAATAGGGCCCTGTGTGTTTTCTCATGTTTTCCTATACCCACAGACCCTCGAAGGCCTGTTTCCATTCATTATATTTGGTACTTGCAATGTTTCCACACTGCCTTTTATTCCCTATATCAGTTTCCAGGGAGGGTCCAGTATTGTGCTAGTATTTCCAATCTAGCATACTCCTAAACTTGCTTTATGGCCTCTTTTTTGTAGTGGCCTTTATTTTACTTATGTTATCGCCTACGCTGAGACAACCGGCTGGGTGGAGTAGAGGTAACATCACTGCTCTATAACCGTGGAGAGAAACTGTGGAGACATGGGTTCGATCCCAGCAAGAGCACCTCTCCAGCAAGTGTTCTTGGGCAAGACACTTAACGGTACATACTCGCCACCAGGACATACTTGAAAATGAGAGAAATCTCAATGTATCCTTCCTGGTAAAAATCCTTTGTCAAAAAAAAAATGTTTATGTTATGTTTGTCTTAGGTAAGGACCGCGACTGTGTCTGTCTGCCTACCGCAATACAGCTTTGAAAGCATTCTTATACTGCATTTCTGATTAAAAGCTAAGTATTATTTTATCTTTTTCAATTGTTAAATTGGGGTTACCCCCCGTCACCAACAGTGGCAAGAGCCGTTTTTCTATGTTCAATAGATTGCTTCCTACAATCATCTCGGTACACCCTGCCAGTGTTGTTTTCATCCATATTACAATCCTGGTGCTACTCCAGTTAGTAATCCGATAGCACATCAGAGTTCGTGCGAGTTTACTGTACTTTGTGCATCTTATACTTAACTCGGCTCGATCCACCGTTTCTTCTGGCCAGGAGCCGAATGAGAATGGGAATAAATAGACCACTCAGCAGGGCTCGCAGCCCAGCGTAAACCTTCATATAGCCCAATGGAATACAGGAGGTGATACACGTGGCAGCGCAAAAGCCCTACCGCGAGTATCCCAGTGGTTAGCACCGTGTTACGGGGTGTGGTGCTGAGCTAGGACATATATGTCCTCAAGGTCACCAGTTTTAGGGCCCTATTCCTTATTTCGCACTAACATGGGGGTGCTAACATATATTTTGTTATTTCAATTGTTCTCCAAAACTCCCATTCCCAAAGATCAAGGATCTCAAATACTGTCCCACTCAGATGTTGATTGCCTGTAATTCCCAGAATTCTTTGAAAGGAGTTGCTGGCCATAGAATCAAGGAGGTTGTAGTTCAGAAACATTGGAGGGGTGAGTTTGAGTGCCCTAGATTGTAAGCTCTCATGATTCTGGCCTCAGCAGCACTGCAGAATATTTTAGCATTGTATAAAGGATAACAATATAAAACAAATAGGTCTGTATCATTTGAGTTTTTTTAACTAAATAATCCATTATTATGTCTTGTTGTGTATAAATAAAATGTTTAAATACTATCTCTAAAGTGAAACAACTACCAGTAAAATCCATTAAATACTAGAGTACAACCCTAAAAATATGCTTATGCCCATTATGCCCGTGTATTGGACATATAGCAAGCTAAATAAATGTGACAATGATACCTCCCTGGGGGGGGGTGGTGGGTTGTATTAGACAGAGTTTAAGAAACAGGGGATCAGTAAACAGTTATTGTATTTATATAGTGCCAAAAAATTCCGTAGTGCTCTACAATGAGGAGTCACAAACATGAAACATAATAAAGATAAAGATACATAAAGAAGAGATGTCCCTGCTTATAAGATATGTGACCTGCTAATACAGTATTTTATACAGGTGCTCAGCCAGACGAAGTGAGCTAACAATCTAAGGAACAAAGGTATGTGAAACATAAGGGAGCATGGGGAGTGTGAAGCTGGTGGCAAGATATAATATAGCAGACTGCATGGGGAAAGATCCAAAGCTTCAACTTGATAAGGTTAATCAGAGAGAAGCAGCTGGAAAGGAGAGCTCTAAAATTAAGATAAGGACTGGGTGGGAGGGCAGATGGAGAAGTGTGACTTTAAACATTGAAACACAGATTTAAAAAACAGCCAGAGCACAAAAAGAATTTAGAACATGGGAGAAGACAGAGGAACAAACTGCGAGTGAATGTGGAATTAAACACACAAAAACAGGGGGAAAAAGACAGATATGGCCAAAAATACAAAAGCTGAAATACAATGAACAAGTAGTCCATGGTCAATTCACACCTTTACAAAATGCTATTAACCCCTTAAGGACGGGATTAATTTTACAACTTCGGCGCTCTTTCGGAAGTGAAGTTTGCTGAAGTTTTTGCTCATCATGTTTAAATGCGGTTTTAAGTCACGTATTATTATACCACCCAGACAAATTATATATCGTTCTTTCCGGCAGACTCGGCAGATTAATAATATATCATAATTATATATATACGTCATGTCCTGCCAGAATGCTATAAAATGTGAATTTTCAATAAAATTTCAATCATCCACAGTGTGTAAAGTGTTTTTTTTTCCGCATTTTATTATCCGATCCTTTGCGGTTATATTCTATGCCGTAGACTTGGGAACCCATTTTTTTGGGGGGGGGAGGAATTACGTGATTTTAGCTAAACCCCCCCAAAAAAAAATCATTGGTGAAGCATCATTGTTCACATTATAATTGAAATGTGAACAATAATGCTGCATCAAAAAAAAAAACGTTTTTATTTTTTAATTAATTAATTGTTTTATTATTTTTATTTTTAACACTTCTATTTTACTTTGATCATTGTCATGTTTGATATCGTTGGAAAGGCCATGCTCAGACCTTTCCATCGATATCAGGCATGACCCCCTAGCTACCACCGATCAGGAGATAAAGGGGTTCAAAGAACCCCCCTATCTCCTGCATGGGATTTCCTTAGGAAATCCCTTTGCAGCTAGGGCTTCCCCAGTTAACTGACATCATCGCGCATGGCGCGATGAGTCAGTTGACGCGGGGGGACCCAGAGGTGGGGGCTGCCATCCAAGATGGCGGCCCCCACTGGAAATAGGCCGCGATCTGGCTCAAATTAGTGCCCGGTCGCGACCTGGCAACTAATGGGTTAACCCACCATACATCGCTGGAAAGGTCAGGCTGTGACCGTTCCAGCGATGCTGTCCACAGCCTTGTAGCCCCCGGCGATGGGGAGATAGAGGGATCCGATGACGTCAGTGCGCCTGGAGGCTAGAAAAGACGCAGATCAGGCTTCATCGAAGCCAGATCTGCGTGGGAGCCGCCGGGGAGGTAAGTATTACCTCCGGCTGGGCTCCTAACGCCGAGGACGTTCCATATCGTCCTGCGGCGTTAAAGCCCGCCAAATGCAGGACGGCATGGAACATCCTGCGGCATTAAGGGGTTAATATTTGATCCATTATCGACATTTTACTCTACATCAATATTTTGCATAATATTCCCTAGAAATTACATAACTGATTTTCTTTCATACTACTTAAAGAGACACTACCACCAAAAAATTAAATGTTCGTATTTGGTTTATGTTGCTGATATCTTACATGTGCTTTGTGTTTCTATTGTTTGTTTAGTTAAGGAAATATTTTACTCTATATTCGACACAGGATGCATCCATTTTTTGATCTTTTGTCCCCTCCTCCTCCGTATCTTTACATTACTTTGTTGCATTGAGCAAAGAAAGGGGTGAATGAGTCTGTAGTCATGGAAACAGACTCACATCATTGTATTGTGTAGGATGTATTTGAAGGATATCATCACGGGTAGATTAGAAGTATTTTAAGCTCCCTAATTTATCTCATTCAGCTGCCATTTCTTATCTCAGGTAGCAGGCAGAACACAAAAACCTCCTCCAGCCCTATCTAACCATTCATTCCTTCACTCCATTGAATGTTAAATACTGTAGAAGATAAAGTACAGCTGCAAAGTAAAACGTTTGCACAGATTTAGGTAAATGTTGCATCATGGAAAAATCCCTATAATGGAAACAGGATATACAAACCTAACTTTACATTTCCTTTTTACATGCAGTTACTTCACACATAGAAATAAAACCAGCAGCATGTGTTTTACAATGTGTTTTTATTTGTAATGCACAAGTAATCTAGCTGCAGCTCATGTAAGTGCTAGTGTCCCTTTAAATGACAAACATGAAGGGTTATTCAAAGAGATCAGATAGGCTGCCGAAAGGTAACCGAACGCTGAAAATCGTTTGGTTACCTTTCTCGGCCATTCGGCTATCCAGAGAGCAGGCAGTTTGCCAAATGTTGCACATACGGTGCCTGTTCATTGCCTGTTCGAGGGCAGTGAATCCCCATAGAGAAGCAATGCTTCATCTATTCAGAGAACAAAAACCAGCCGTGAAAAGTTGCCGAAATGCCCTGCCATTCGGTTTCTTTATTCAACAGGTTTATTCAGGCGAATCCCATAGGCTTCAATGTTAAAAATATTCCCGTTTTAATCCAATATCTAATAAACCGTTTATTATAATATTCTGCAGTAAAGAGTCTCTTTATTTATAGATTTTTTTAGGATCTTTTAAGCATTTTTCGTGATTTTTTTGCAAAAAAATTTCCGTTTTTTTATTATCATTCATTGGATTTTATATGTAAATTTCAGACATTTTCACTCAGTAGTTTGTTTGCAAACAGCATTTCACTTTTCAAACATTCAAG
This sequence comes from Leptobrachium leishanense, assembly GCA_009667805.1. Taxonomy (NCBI): domain Eukaryota; kingdom Metazoa; phylum Chordata; class Amphibia; order Anura; family Megophryidae; genus Leptobrachium; species Leptobrachium leishanense. The sequence goes on along the minus strand of CM019064.1, from coordinate 72,360,191 downwards.
CGTACTGTTTTTTTTTTCACTCCATTCGTCTGCGGTGTTGGGTTTTTCCGGTGGCTGCTCGGGTTTCTCCGGCGTCTTCGGCGGGGTTAATCCAGATGTTTTTTCGGGTTTCGGTGTGCATTCGCCTGGGTTTTGCGCTGAGTGCTCGGCAGGTTTGTGGCGGCTTTTCCCTGCACTACAACAGCCCTGTGGTGCTTGCTGAATACACCGCAGGGTCGCCGAAATGGGATTGCCAAATCACACCGAACTGAAGAGAACGAAAAGTCACCGAACGTGCGGTGACTTTTCGATTCTCTTTGAATAACCCTGATGGTTTGTGAAGTGAAATATCAGTTTTCATCTTCTCTTCTATCCGTATCATTTAAAGTCTTCCACATCTGAAGAGATGGGATAAATTCCAATAAATTGAGTATGTAGATGAGTTAATCTACCACGTAACAGCAATATTTAAACCTAACCTCTTTATTTCTTTTCTTTCTTCTGTCGAGGAATTTACTGCGAAAATCTTGATTCCCAATACACTGCAGATGGTGCTGAATAATGGTTACATTGTTAAAAAAGCTAATTATCATGTCTATTATTTTGAGGATTAATAATGAGTATAAATATGATTATACTGCAGTTCTCAAACACAAGGTTCATTTGTCACAACTAATAAAACATAACCAGCTAGACACCATATGCTAAAAACTGTGACTCAGCAAACAGCTTGCACGCCAGCAGCTATCATAGCTACTGTGATGGTCAGCCATATGATACGGCCAATTCCATGGACTCCAGGGTCCAAAAAAAAAAAGATATGCTCCTTCTTTTGAGAGACAAGAATTTATGGAACACCTTGGACTGATGCTCATCCTCAGGATTTTGAATGTGCTTTATAGAATATGCATTATGACTAATGGGGGGAATTAAAATATGAATATAGTGTGCCTCTTCTGCCAACTCCTTAACCTCCCCGGCGGTAATCCTGACTGTAGCTCGGGGTTAAATTTCAGCACCGAAAACGGTAACTCTGAGTCACAATCGGGCTGGTACATACGTTGTCCCTGCGTTACCTTGATGTCCTCCTGCAGTCTCCTCCAGGACGATTGTGGCGTCCTTCTTCATGGTTCCCTTCCCTGAACGTGCTGCGACGCAGGAGGGTGAGGCCCGGCAGGAGCTAAAAAAAGAAAAGAAAAAATAATAACAAGTAAAAAAAAATCCTATCCAAAAACATGTTCCTCTTTGACATTAAAAATAATGTCATAATCAGACCGCCAGGGAGGTTAATACAGAATCATTCATAGATATCCAAGATGAGAGCATAGAAGGGATAGAGAGAGACTTATATAAGCATACAAGCAATATATCTGTATTCTATCTAAATGTGCTACCATGCTCTATCCTCTACAACAGTGTTTCCCAACCCTGTGTCACGTTCCCACGTTCCAACCCTGTCTCCCTGCCCTCTGTATTCCTTATGTCTGTGTTTCCATGTGTTTCCCTGTGCTGCTTTCCCTGACATGCAGCTCAGGGGTTAAGTTCATGGCTCGTTGAGCTTCTGCTGGTGATTATGGGCTGATTACTCCCCTATATAAAACCATGGGCCCATATCACCATGCTCTTGCATCCTGGTTCACTTCAGCCACAGATTTGTTCCTGAGAGCTCCCTGTTTTCCATCCTAGTTCTATCTCAGTGTTTCCCCCTTGTCTGAGTTCTAGGTTTCTGATTGACTTCCTGGTATTGACCCTCTGGCCTGGCTGACGGATTTTCTCTGGTGCTATATCCCCGCTTTGGCTCAAGGTATACGTTTTGGTTTTGACCCCTGGCTTATTTATTGACCACTCTTCTGGATATCCCTAGCTGTCCTGTGCTTATCGTATTATATGTTGTGTGTCCCTGTAGACCACGGCTTTAGTATATTGAAGTCCTGCCCTGCAAGTTGTTGAGTATATTCTCCTTCAGGTGTCTGTGTTTTCCAGGACTCTGCACGGCTACAAGGTAACCTTTTTCTATTAGTGCAGATTCGGCCACTCTAAGGACCGATCTATCAGTATAGGGCTCCTTTGGTATTTAGCCGTGCAGAGGTCCCCAGTGTCTACTGTGGTTTATTTACTTTTCCTGATCGTTGTGTCACGCATCTCTGCGTATAGCGGCTTTTCCCCTTACCTGGGCCCTACTTGGCACATGCCAGGTACCGCCATTGTGGCTGATCGTGACACCCTGGTCCTCAGGGCCCCCTAACAGGCCAGATTTTAAGGGTTACCTTGGGGAAATACAGACTGAATCCTGCAATCACTGAGCAGCAAATTGTATCACTTGTGCTGTACTTCACATATCCTGCAAACCTGGTCTGTTAGTGGGAAACACTGCTCTACAACATCAGCAGATGGACTTACTGTTTCTAATATATTGTGAAAATGCTAAAGTTCTAAGTATCTTCAGGAACGGGTATGCAGTTTGCACCTTGATCTATACAAACCTAGGCTGATTTAGATTTTGGAATTCCTCTTAACGACTATGTGGTTTTCCATAAACTCACCAGCAGCATTCATTGTCTTTTTTGGGGGAAACCACTTTAATTACACAGTTAAAAATCATTGCACCTCATTTTCACTGTCAGTAAGTCTATGTGCCCGACAGTTAGCGCTACTGTAGCTGGAGCTCTGTGTTTCAGACCCAGGAGTCGTAGATGTACAAATTGATTCAGCACCTGGCTGACATGTACGAGGTGCTGAAAATTTAGGGGTCCATGATGTAGCCCATTTATTTTACCAGGAAGGATACATTGAGATTTCTCTCATTTTCATGTATGTCCTGGGTGGCGAGTATGTACCGTTAGGTGTCTTGCCCAAGGACACTTATTGGAGAGGTGCTCTGGCAGGATTTGAACCAAGGTGCCAACTGGGTAGAGTAGAGGTAACATCACTGCTCTGCGTGGAGAGAGCCTGTGGAGACATGGGTTCGATTCTGGCCAGATCACCTCTCCAGTAAGTGTCCTTGGGCAAGACACCTAACGGTACATACTCGCCACGCAGGACATACTTGAAAATGAGAGAAATCTCAATGTATCCTTCCTGGTAAAATCCTTTTTCAAAAAAAATAAAAAATTTGCAAATTAACTTTCGAATTGACAGTTCCTAGCGTGATGCCTTTAATTCAATGTTGTCATGTGTGAGTCCTCCCTGAGATAAAGTGATTTTTATCCCCTCTCATTTAAAGTGTTCTCTACATAGAATGTAAATCTTGTTTGCTTCCTCAGTTTAGTAGATGACTTCACTTGGTATACGTTGAGGAATGTGAGCAGTTTTAGCCAGGGTAAAGTCGAGGGGGAACGCATGGGAATGCAATTCCTCCACTATTTTTCCAGAGTTCACAATATACCACACACTTTAAAGCTTATATTCAGGTTTTCAATCATATCTTTCCCTGTTAAGTCACAATAAATTTAGGCTTTTTCATATATTTTGTTTCTAAAATCCACACATATATACATAAATATATCAGATTTGAGCGTGCGCTTGTGTTCGGTGCGAAATGATAATTGCTAATTGGAGGACAGAAATCTTGGTGAGTTTCCACACTTCTTTTTTAGGACTTGAAATGTTTTTCGTTCCCTGCACTTCGTGGAATCAAATTTCTTGACCCTACGGTGAATTCAGCATTCAACGCAGCCGGGTCCCCGGAGTGCAGAGAACGGACCCGAAAATCCACCACAAAACCGCCGAAAGCCTGCTAAACACCCGCCGAAAAACCGCTAAATATCCACCATCCGATATGATCCAGAATATTGGCTCACTCGAACCGCCGCAAAAAAACATGCCAAACACGTCCAGAAAAAGCCACCGAGCCACCGAACACAGCACCGACAAGCCGATGAACAGTGTAAAAAGAAAAAATTTGAAAGTGTCAAAATTGAAATGCTGTTTGCAAAAAACTACTCAAAATGACTGGAATTTACATATAAGATCCTATGAATGATAATAAAAAAAAAACGTCTGTTACAAAAAAAATAAGAAAATCCGCTATTAAAAAAAAACGAAAAAATCCCAAAAAATGCCTAAAAGATCCTAAGAAATCAATAAATAAAGAGACTTTTACTGCAGATTAAAATAATAAACGGTTTATTAGAAATTGAATAAAAACGGGAGTATTTTTAACATTGAAACCTATGGGATTCACCTGAATAATCCTGCCGAATGAAACCACCGAACAGCAGGGCATTTCAGTAACTTTTCATTGCTGTTCAGTGTTCTTTGAATAGATTAACCATTACTTCTCTTTGGGGGATTTCACTGCCCTCGAACAGGCACCGTACTTGCGGGCAACTCTCTAAAATTTGGCAAACTGCCAGCTTTTTGAATAGCCGAATGCCCCCGAAATGGCACCGTACGGGAAAATTCACTGTTCGGTGCCATTTCGGGACTAGATCCGCTCTCTCTGAATAACCCTGTCAGTGTGTTTTAGGAGTTAATATATAAAGCTTTTAATTATAAATGGTAATACAATTTTATGTATTAGGTTTTTACATCGAATTGATAGCATAAACCAATGTTGTTACATAGAAGATTAATTTTGCATCTATGAAATTATGTATTTGGCCATTTTAATTATTTAATCGTTTTATTTATATGTTTTTTTTGGTGTTTAGAATACAATAGAGAAATGTTGCCTTTGAAAGCCAAAATGTGCTTCCCCTTGTAAAAGACAGCATAATCAAACTATAATTACCTGACACAATAAAATTCAGTGAAGCAGTGATTATTATGATTGTGTACAGAGCATTTTTTATGGGAACAATAAGGAGAACACAATGCAAAAGTAACTGAAAGTCATTACAAGGTGTCTTAAACTCCACAAAGTGGGAGTGTGCAATATGAAATTAGATCTAAAATCTACTGAAGGATACACTTAAAAATGTTCATAAAAATGAAGAATCGCATTCCTATAGTAATAAAAATGTAAATAAAACTTACCATAATTGTATTTATGCTTGGAAAAATCTTTAGAGGTTTCCGTTAAGTCTGTGAATCTCCCCCTCACTTTATACCCCATGTTTAATTGCTTAATTAAAATTGTCGAACACATTACTCTGCAAAGTATTCTGTGCTGAGCGTTCTGGATGGGCGAAGTGGGAGAGAAAGAGATTAGGTTGGAAAGTATTAGAAGTAATCAGGTAGTTTATGACAAACAATTTATTGGCATAATAAAATAAATGTTATAAGTATGGTTCTTCCTCTTAAAAATGGACTTTATCCATAACCTGACTCCAAATGCTAATGGCGTTGGCCATTAATGAGATCTACGGCATGGCAATGGTGGATTTATTGTCAGCATTTGTTCTCTGCAGTTAAGAGTGTCCTCCATTAATGACAACAGCTGTTGGTTTAATAATCCTGGAATAAAAAGAAAATCATTAATGCACTGCACATTTCCTAGAACCAGATGGAAATAGGTAGAAAAAGTGGTAAGACATATGGACGAGCATATTGCGTCTTAGAAACATATCCCTTTTTATCCTAAAACTGAAATGATACTTCTTACATTGGATTAAATTATTATAAGTTTAGTACGTGCTGCTTCCATTGTTTGACGCATGCTGTTTTCAGTCTTCGAGCCAAATATTTAGAATTACAATATATTATTTAGTCAGGCTAATGTGATGTAGTGAGGTGTGTTAGTTTTCATATTTCTGACATCACCAACCAAAGTGCGCTTGACCAGGAGTAACATGAGTGTCGCTGTGTATGTTCTCTTATTTATGATGTATGGATCCATTGTGGTGACAAAGCAACATTGTTTTATTTTTTACTAGTATATACTTTTTACAGACCGAGCTTCAAGCAGCTCCTCAACTTCAAAAGTATCTCTTTTGTCAATATAGAAAGTCATAGCTTACACATATTCCATAGGTTCATTAATGTCAATTAGCTGACTTAGATTAGCTGCTACAGACGAAGTTGCAGAAAAAGTGTCATATAGTTCTTCACACCCTTAGAATTATTTAATTTGATATTGACCTACGTTGACTTTTTGTCATGATAGCAGTCATCCACGTAGCAAAGAGGAACTCCAAATTTATTCTGCATTCCATACGGCAACTAAGTGAGCTGTTCGCTAATGGGTGTTACTGCCAGGAAAAAAGCAGATGCTCTCAGAAGTCATTTTGTTCCTCCTGAGCCAGGAGGACTACCTAGAGAAGTCCTGGATGGTCCAGAAAAAATTACCTCAGAATATAATTCCTACTTGAAGCTGTAGAGCTTTCAGGGACTCTGAGTGAGTCATTTTCCGGACATCGTGCCAGACATTCCCCCTGACCAGCTTCTCCGAGGCATGGCTAACAGAGATATAGGACCCTACAGGAATGTCCCTTGAGATGCAATGGTACAAGTAAAGAGGTTATATTACAGGCCTGTAGAGATTGGTGATTTATTTTTCGGTACTTCAAACTACAAGTCTACTAAGATCTGTCTCCAACCATTTTGACAAAATGTTAGAGTGTGCATCCTAAAACAAATCTCCTACAAGACCACAATACTATAAACCAGGGCTCAAAATTTCCACTCTCCCACTCGCATTTGGCGAGTGGAAATTGAGTGAGGGCGAGTGGAAATGCATACACAGGCTGCACAATAAATAATTTTGTGCTGCGTATTCTGGCAGTGCCACTGTGCAGCCCCCCTTTCCCAGGCTGCGCGGTGGCAGGGATCAACTGCCTAACCTGACCAAGCTCGTCTCTGTCACTAGAAGGGAGGTGGAGAGGATCTTCTTTGCCTCCTCGCTCTGCTCACACTGGGGTCTGATGTCTGGGTATACATGTATCTGGGGTCTGATGTCTGGGTATACATGTATCTGGGGTCTGATGTCTGGGTATTAATGTTATTTTTGTATCTTTATTCTAAATAAAACCTTTAACAGTGTAATTTCATAAGATAATTTAAGGGTGTGTGTTTAGGGGCAGAGTTAAGGGCTGGGTAGGGGTTAGGTGGAGCAACTGGTGGCGAGTAACTCTTATGGCCTGGTTAGTAGCTTGGAACTTGAAATTTTAAGCCCTGCTATAGACACACGGGACTTGATTTAATTTGTCCCAATGGTTGAAATCGGGATCTTTTTCAGACATTTTTTGGTTAAGAATATTCAAATGTGAATTTACTGGCATTTTGATTTGCGATAAAAATTAGAATCGAATATCAGCACTCGTGGCTATATTGATTCATTTCAAACTTTTGGTATGCCAATTTCCAAAAAATTTTAAATGATAAAGAGGTTTTGATAAATGGATTTTCAGGCAGGGAAATAGACTGAAATCTTTTTTTTAAACATAGCGTATTTTTAATAGTCATGTTTAAAAGCACAAATCTGTATGCTGCTGGCTGAAAACAAGCTTTTTCGACCATTCTACCAACCAGCTTTTTTCAGACCAGTGCCATTTTTCCAATATTGGCTTCAGCCTAATTTTTTGGAATGAATCAGCTGAAAAAATGTCCGATAAAATTAAATCAAGCCTGTGGTTGGGTTCTCTTCACTGACTTTTTGGGTCCCCATTCCGACGGAACTGTTAATAGCGGCTCGCTATTGAAAAAATTAAAATAGCCATCATTTTAGCCCACTTTACTGTATGACATAGCAGCAATTTGTGTGCCAATAGTAGTTATTCAGAGAGAGCCGACCTGGCCCATAAATTGCACCGAACTGGGTATTTCCCAGTACGGTACAATTTCGTGGCCATTCGGCTATTCAAAAGCTGGCAATTCGCCAAATATTGGCGAATTTCCAGCAAAATACGTGTGATCTTCAGCAGCAGTGAAATCCCCTATAGAACACCGAATAGGAATGAAATGTCAGTGAAATGCCCTGATGTTCGGTGGTTTCATTCGGCAGCTTTAATCAGGTGAATCCCATAGGTTTCAATGTTAAAAATATACCCATTTTTATTCAATATCTATTAAATTGTTTATTCTTTTAATCTGCAGTAAAAAGTCTCTTTATTTATTTATTTCTCTGAATTATTTTTCGGGATTTTTTCTGCGAATTTTTTTCCCATCTTCTTTTTTTTAAATAACGGTATTTTTCTCTATAACAGACCTTTTTTTCAATATAACATTTTTTAAATTTAGAGATTTGTCAGTCAGGTTAGAGTGAACATTTTATGTATACCCCTATTTTATTTACTTTTCAGTTATTGAATTAACATTTTTAATCTTCCTTTGTAAGCAGGATAAATATAACCCAATATCCATCAGATACACGTTGACCCTATAAATATTTATAATGAGACTGGTAAGGTTATGTCAGCGTAGCTATGGAATAAGACGTCACGCTTTATTACAAATTATCATTTCATTATGTTTAATTACATACGGCTGTGTTATTTGTTTTCCATATAATAGGTTTTACTGTAAACACTCTAACAATTAGAATTTGAAATGAGTTTATGGTTTTGTTTTAACACTAAAGCATTGAGTAACGCGCACTACAAAGTGTTAACAGATAATCCGCTAATTTATATCTTGACATTCTTGTCCTTTCTTTGCTGTGAAATCTGTTACAGAAAAGCAACTAGAAATAATTCTTGTAATTAGTGACTGTGTGAGTAATTATAATAAATACTGTCAGTGACCAGGAGTATAGACTAACCTGAATCTAACAGGAGCCATTATTTGTGTGAATCGAGTGTGAATTTTAGGTGTAAAAGTGAGGGATGATTCATTATTGCTAAGAGAGCTATGAGTGTTATATCACATTCAGAGTATTTAATAATATACATGATCCTCCGGGGATCTGTGACTGTAATGAGCATGACATCAATAACAGCAGTTTTATAGCCAGAGTGAAAGTTCTGTTTCTTTTTGTAACAATGTTTTAGTGTATTATTCATGTTCTATCAGGGTTATTCAAAGAGATCCTAATGGCTGCCGAAAGGTAACCGAACGCTGAAAGTCAGCGTTCGGTTACCTTTCTTGGACCATTCGGCTATCCAGAGAGCAGGCAGTTCGCCAAATGTTGGCGAATTGCCTGCACATACGGTGCCTGTTCAAGGTCAGTGAAATCCCCATAGCTTTGTCTATTCAGAGAACAAAAACCAGCAGTGAAAAGTTGCCGAAATGCCCTGCCATTCGGTGGTTTCATTCGACAGGTTTATTCAGGCGAATCCCATAGGCTTCAATGTTAAAAATATTCCCGTTTTAATCCAATATCTAATAAACCGTTTATTATAATATTCTGCAGTAAAAAGTCTCTTTATTTATAGATTTTTTTAGGATCTGTTAAGCATTTTTCGGGATTTTTTTGCAAACAAAGTTTTTCCTTTTTTTTTTTTTTTTTTTTAACCGTTTTTTCTTTTTTCTGTAACAGCCCTTTTTATTATCATTCATTGGACCTCACATGTAAATTTCAGACATTTTCGCTCAGTAGTTTCTTTGCAAACAGCGCTTCACTTTTCAAACATTCAATCGTACTTTTTTTTTTTACCACTCTATTCGTCTGCAGTGTCGGGTTTTTCCAGCTGCTGCTCTTCGCTGTGATTGGCAGCTGCTCTGGTTTCTACGGCGTCTTCGGCGGTGTTAATCCAGATGTTTTTGCGGGTTTCTGTAAGCCTTCGCCGGGTTTTGCGGTGAGTGTTCGGCAGCTTTTCCCTGCATTACGACGGCCCTGTGGTGCTTGCTGAATACACCGCAGGGTTGCCAAAATGGGTTCGCCAAATCGCGCCGAATTGAAGAGAACGAAAAGTCACGAACGTGCCGTGACTTTTTGATTCTCTTTGAATAACCCTGTGTGTCTACTATGCAAAGACAACCAAATAAAATGTATTAAAGATGGCCCCTTAGCCTGACGTATGCTATGTTTACCAATTTATGAACAAGACATCCAATGCTCACTTATATTTGTCTGCGGGGTCACTAGCTACAAGCTTATATTTTTTCCCATGGCACCATTTTTTTTCTTTAGAGGATTTATATAGCTCTTACAGGCAAAGTGGAGAAACATTAATACTGTACAGAATCAGGGTTGGACTGGGACAAAAAAGCGGCCCTGGACTTCATCCAGATTGACCCACTCCAATATGCAAACACTCAGGACTGGATTAAGATCTCTATGAGCTGGAGCTAAATGTATTTGGATTTTTTGGCAATTAATGAAACGAAAACATATTTTATGTCATTTTAAATTGCGTGCAATTTTGGTGCTTTCTGTTTCGCTGCATTTCGGCACTCCTCAGTGATTCCATTTTGCCAAAAATACAGTGAATTCTCTATTTAGTGAATGTTCACCATGTTTTGCTGAAAATGGAGTCACCCAAACAGTTATCAGACGTTGGCGAAAACTGCTAAATTGCACTGAATTGGCATTGGAAAATTCCTCTGATGTGAAAAAAGTCTCTTATTCTCCTAATAGGAGCTTAAATCAATAAAAAAAAACAAAAAAAAAAAACGGTCCATTAAAAAATTGTAGATGTATTTCCAAAATGTCTGTAGGACCAAGGTTACTGACTCCTGGGCTGGAATGTCCCTTTTAGGCTGGCGGCACACGAGCAGAGGAAGGAACGTCCGTAAAAGTGGACGTTCCTTCTACTCTCTGCGCTCAGCGTACTTTGTATCCTTTCAGCGTCCGTTTAGCTTTTTGACGGGGAGGGCTTTTTCACGTCCGGTGGATGGCCTTCCCCGTCAAAAACCCACGGACGCAGGGAATTTGAGCCATAAATACGCTCGTGTGCCGGGGGCCTAAAGCTGTAACCTGCGGACATATGGGCTTCTTCCTGCGCTAGTGCTAACAGATCGGCCATGTTTTCCAGGACACATATAATGTATTCATGCTGCTGGGCAGTGCATGAAAAATGCTACCCCGCAACATGTATAATCCATACGCTGGAGGTAAGAGATCAAAAAGGAATCCCAGGTGACCTGCTTTGAACTCCTGCCTGAGTATGAGATTTACTGGGGATTTTGAGAGTGTTATATATTTTTGCATTTGCAGAATCCTTTAACACCAGCTTTTAGGAGTAGGTATTTCTCTCTGAAATACTCAGGGTTATTCAAAGAAAATCGAAAAGTCACCGCACGTTCGGTGACTTTTTGTTCTCTTCAATTCATGGGAAAAATCCATATAATGGAAACAGGATATACAAACCTAACTATGTTTCCTTTTTACATGCAGTTACTTCACACAAAGAAATAAAACCAGCAGCATGTGTTTTGACTGTATTCAAAGAGTTATTCAAAGGGTTATTCAAAGAGAATCGAAAAGCCACCGCACGTTCGGTGACTTTTCGTTCTCTTCAATTCGGTGCGATTTGGCAATCCCATTTCAGCAATCCTGCGGTGTATTCAGCAAACACCACAGGGCCGTCGTAGTGAAGGGAAAAGCAGCCGAAAACCTGCCGAACACTCACCGCAAAACCCAGGCGAATGCACACCGAAACCCGCAAAAACATCTGGATTAACCCCGCCGAAGACGCCGGAGAAACCCGAGCAGGAGCCAATCAGAGAGCAGAGCAGCCGCCGGAAAAACCCGACACCGCAGACGAATGGAGTGAAAAAAAAACCAGTACGCTTGAGTGTTTGAAAAGTAAAACTCTGTTTGCAAACAAACTACTGAGCGAAGATGTCTGAAATTTACATATAAGATCCAATGAATGATAATAAAAAGGGCTGTTACAGAAAAAAGAAAAAACGATTAAAGAAAAACTTAAAAAAATGGAAATTATTTTTGCAAATAAATCCCGAAAAATGCTTAAAATATCCTACAAAATCTATAAATAAAGAGACTTATTACTGCAGAATATTATAATAAACGGTTTATTAGATATTGAGTTAAAACGGGAATATTTTTAACATTGAAGCCTATGGGATTCGCCTGAATAAACCTGTCGAATGAAGCAACCGAATGGCAGGGCCTTTCAGCAACTTTTCTCTGCTGGTTTTTGTTCTCTAAATAGACAAAGCTATGGGGATTTCACTGCCCTCGAAACGGCACCATATGTGCAGGCAATTTGCCAACATTTGGCGAATTGCCTGCTCTCTGGATAGCCGAATGTCCAAGAAAGGTAACCGAACGCTGATTTTCAGCGTTCAGTTACCTTTCGGCAGCCATTCGGATCTCTTTGAATAACCCTGACTGTCTCCCGTTTGTAATAGCCTGCGCTTCCACGCTGAGGTGCACATTAACGTCTCCCATAATAAGTATAGTAGACGATAATTTACAATAACCTCGCACAGGGAAAAGCTACATCTGAGCCGCAAGCTCAGCTTGCGTCTTGACTGGAATGACATTTCCAGTCGATAAAATACAGGCGACGTTATGTGTAATGTTTCCTGCTATTTAGCTAATCAACAACAATGGAAAATAGCCTTAGGTTGGCTGGTCTTTTCATAGGTGACTCATTTCATGATGGAATCCATCAATGAGGCCATTGAATCATCCTTTTAAAACTCATTTTTAACCATTATAGCACATTGTTTTAAAGATCATATTGAAACAAACTGAATAAAGCTAGATGAGAACCTACTGTGTAAATGTAGACATGAGTGAGCACTATAGGAACACACAAGTTTGAAAAGGGAATGTATCACAGCATTTCATAGTTAGTCTAAGATACTGTATTATCGGGATGTAGTCTGTTAGCTCAGCAGGGAGAGCAGAGCGTTGGACAGCGCAAAGCTTTTTAACATCCTTTGTCCTTCTCAAAAATTTGATTATCCTAGCAGGGAGGCCTTACTTAGTGTTGCAAACTTTCAGACCATCCTTTTGGCACATTTTAAGAAATAAGATGTTTATTTTTAGAGGGAACTGACATTCAATGGATACTTTGCAAACCTGAAAGAAGGAATGCACCAACAGGGACAATACTGTAATGTCATGTTCATTATATGTACAGTGTCGCTTCTGAATCCGCCTCAATACTGATGTTGCACTTAACGGAATATCAAGGTCTAAAACAGAAGTGGGGAAATTAATGGGTTAAACGTTAAGCCCTCTTGATTCCTTTGCACCCTGCCTCCTGTTTTAGCCTCTTTTAGATGGCTTTAAATCTTGCCTTTATTCCAGCCCTCGGCTGACCTTTGGACATGTCAAGCTTTTGACTTCCAGTGAGCAGTCATTGACCATGGGGGACTGGACACTCGAGCAAACATTTAGCCAATCCAATTGCTCTTAATGCAAGTTTCTTAAGAGTTGCTTGGCCAAGAAAAGTGTCCCACTTCCAGGTATTGATCCATGAAGCTCAACGATCACAGCTTGTGGGTGACGCTAACCTACATCCCCCTTGAAGGACTGAATCAGATTTTTTTTAAATAGATTTTGACACAATGGGGTTCGATTGCCAGGCGAGCAAACCCATCTAAACCACTAACCCATCAAATACAGCTAAAACATGTGGCTATCACTAACTCATCTCTAAAGGGCCCAATGTAAGGAATTATAGGTGGCCACAATGTCTGTGAGTCACAAGCCTAGAACTTGCAGCATCAATGCCTGTCTGCACATTGCAGGAAAGCATTCAAATCCTGTAAAACTCTCCAAATATGACCACAACCAAAAAAATAAATCATAATTCTGATTGAAAATACCTGTTCACATATTTATATTAAATTTTTTGCTGGCTCTTCTTAATTATACCTAGATCAATGTTATCACTTTTAGCAATGACCAATATGACAACGCTTCAACAACATAATTTAAATGTGTATTTAACGGTCATCTATGTATTGAACTGTAATTTCTGAGGGTGTTTTACTGCGATATAACAATGTTCATATGACAGTATACCTAACAGCCATTCTCAATATTTTACAAATGTACAGTATTGTAGAAATATGTGAAACTTGCCAGCATGATTTAAATTTGCAGTAAACCCACTAGCGGATTTATACTGTACAATATGGTGAGTCAGATCAAAATCCCTGTGGTACTTTTAAAGTGTCATTGTCCCTTTTACAGGGCACCTCTCCCTTTATTTAGATCATCATTTTTTCCACTGACCTATACAATGTAAAAAAGGAGATATTCCATTTTAAATTTTCCCTTGTCCCCGTGTGACTGCGGCATGCCGCAGTGAGGAGGGAAGCTGTGAGCAGAGAGGCATTCTATAGGACAGCCCATAGCTCACTTTGAGTGATGTGCTGTCACAGTCTGAGGGACAGCCAGAGCAGTAAACTGACCAGGCAGGGGTCTGACTTGCAGGATGTTTCTCAGCACACTGCTCTCCATCACCCCTGGCAGAATGACATTGGCTTCGGGAGAGGGGGGAAACTTCAAGACAGAATATCTTCTTCTATTGCATTAATATAGGTCAGTGAAATACTGCTGACCTATATAAACAGAGAGGTGCCCTGTCAAATGGGCAAAAGTCATTTTGTCTGTAACAGCAACTGGGGTTTACTGGTCTCTGGCTTGTGGACCAGACCCGAACCTGTCACACAGCATCCGTCCATTCTCTCCAGCCAAGCTGATCCACAGCAGCTTTCCTTCTCACAACCCTCAGCCAGAACTTGAGGGAGTGCTGCATAATTCTATGTATCTCTCCCCAAACATCAGTCACAGTTTAATGCAGGGGATTGAATATATGCTTTAATGGAAAATGGGGTCCATTATACGAGAAACTAAGAGGGGGAGGTAACATGACACAATCAGCAGAATACATTGTCTACATGAGGGGGAGTTGAATTCCTTCAGAAGACACAGAAACCTAATTAGTACACACTAGACAGGGTTAGCAAACAGAGAGCATCAGATCAATCTAAGGACAAACAGATATAAATACAATGTAGACGTATTGTTCTAGCTAACACAAAATAACTCCTAAAACACAAACAGCTGCAAGATAGAGATACATTTAATTTATTCACCCTTAGGTGCCCCTTATGTCCATTGTAGTTGAGAATTGGCTTTGCCACATTAGTCCATGATCTCTTGACAGGAGGCCAGCATCCACACTTCTCCAACAGACACAGAGGCCATGTATAGTATGGGCAAGGGTGCCAAGAAGGGTAAGGGCACAAAGGTAGAGGGAGCTTTGGTTACATTGTCCGTGACAGGTGCACTTTAATTTTCACTAGAATCCTGCTTGCACATTTACAACAGATAGTATCGAAACAGTTGTCCATGTCCAACACTATTGCAAACAATTCTGCAAGGATGTGGTCCGTCGCCAAACACCACGCCTACTTGAGATGCACTTTGAAATACCATTAGTAGAGTTTTCTTTTGTAGAGGTGAGGAGATGAGCATCAGGTTTCATGATCGTACATTGTAGAGTATCCCCATTGATTCGCATTCTAAGAAAATAATACCAATATTTTATATATACTGTATTACCAGTGTAGTTTGTCCAGCTTATTACTGCTTGATGTCATGGATGAGTATATTTTTTAGCACTTCTCACTTCTTGTGTGTGTGATACCATTAAGGTTCAATAAATCAACAGAACGCATTACTTTGTAATATAACAGAAGTGTCAGTTAACTAACTCTTATTACAACTCAACCTTTTTATTCCCAAACTATTACCACTGAACAATGCAAGTGACAAGAAAAAAATACGACAAGTGCTATACATGCTCTTAATTCAGAGCCTTTGAAATGATTTCTCAGTTATGCAATTGTTAAACACAATCTGGACAAATAAAACAATGTTGTGATGCATTAAAGAAGTGAGATAACTAGCCTCTTGTCCACCCGAGACCCTTAGGAACGAAAATTCCTCCTAATGAGCTGAAAGAATTGGAGTATTTGACAGGTCACATCAGTTATAATTGCAGGAATAATGAGGAGGAGGTGTCCTCTCAGTTCGTGGTCGAGAAGTCTGAAGTCGATTTTCACAGGATATTATTTTGTCACCTTCGGTTCTAGGTGTTGTGGCTTATATTTAAATTGTTTATTGTATCCTGTCAGACAAAACCTAGATATGAAAGTGAATTTGCAAGTGGGTTTATGCCACTATACAGTATATATATATAGGGTAATTCAAAGAGATTCGAAAAGTCACCGCACATTCGGTGACTTTTCGTTCTCTTCAATTTGGTTCCTTTTGCCGATCCCATTTCGGTGACCCTGCGATGTATTCAGCAAACACCACAGGGTCCCTGAATTGCAGGGAAAAGCTACAGCAAACGCGACGAAAATGAACCGCAAAACCCACCGAATGCACACCAAAAACCCTCAAAAACATCTGGATTAACCCGTCGAAAAACCCGAGCAGGAGCCGATCACACGCAGCGAAGCCGCCGAGACCGCTGACGAGGCAGTGAATAAATTAGCAAAACAGTTTGTGTGAATGTTTGAAAATGAAACGCTGGTTGCAAAGAAACTACTGAGCGAAAATGTCTGAAATTTACACAGGAGGTCCAGGGAATGATAATAAAAAGGGCTGTTACAGAAAAAATAAGTAAACTTAAAAAAAAAAAAAAAATCGGACTTTTAAAAAAAAATTAAAATTTCAGAAAAATGCTTAAAATATCCTAAAAAATCTATAAATAAAGAGACTCTTTATTGCAGAATTTTATAATGAACGGTTTATTAGATATTGAATTAAAACAGGAATATTTTTAACATTGAAGCCTGTGGGATTCTCCTGAATAAACTTGCCGAATTAAACCACCGAATGGCAGGGCATTTCGGGAACCTTTCACTGCTGGTTTGTGTTCTCTGAATAGCCAAAGCATTGCTTTTCATGGGGATTTCACTGCCCTCGAACAGGCACCGAACAGGCACCGTATGTGCAGGCAATTCGCTAGGATTTGGCGAATTGCCTGCTCTCTGGATAGCCGAATGGCCAGGAAAGGTAACCGAATGCTGATTTTCAACGTTCGGATACCTTTCTCAAGCAATTCGGAGCTCTTTGAATAACCCTGATAGTGTCTATTTTGCCTTACTTAAAGTATCATCATGCCTTATTTTAATCTATGATATGAGCTGCTTACATAATTTGTCTTATTGTCTTGAATTCAAAAGTCAAAAATTTGAAAAACCAAATAAGTGTTAAACAATTGTAAAAGATCTGATAGTTAACCATGTTCTTGAACTCAGGACATACTTGAAAACAAGAGAAATCTCAATGTATCCTTCCTGGTAAAAATCCTTTATAAATAAATAAATAAAATAAATAAATACCATTTAAGGACAGGATCTCGGAGCATAAGACATCCATTCGTAGTTTGACATCAGAACTCCCTGTCGCTAGGCATTTCAGAGATGAGACATAATGTATCACAATTACGATATCAAATTCTAGAGAGAATTCCCACATTGGCTAGAAGAGGTGATAGAGGTACGAGCTTGTTGCAAAAAGAAGTCAAGTGGATATACCAGTTAGATACAGTGTCCCCTCATGGTCTTAAGAAGAAACTTGTGTGGCACTGGTTTCTCTGAGGGCACCCGCTGAGTCATCTGCTGTTAATGGGTGAGTTTTCCTATAGGCGAGATTAAGGGTCTCTATAGACTGATGTGGATTAATATGGATTGGATTTGGGTCCTTTACAGGCCTCTGTAAATAACTGGGCCCACTGAAATGGTTAATTTTAACGTTAGAATGTACTTAAGGTACATGATTATATCAGTGTCTGGCTATATACAGTTGCAAGAAAAAGTATGTGAACCGTTTGGGATTACGTGGAGTTTTGCATGAATTGGTCATAAAATGTGCTCTGATCTTCATCTAAATCACAACAATTTGAAAAACCCAGTCTGCTTAAAATAATACAACACAAACATTATATGTTTTCATGTTTTATTGAACAGAACATGTAAACATTCACAGTGCAGGGTGGAAAAAGTATGTGAACCTTTGGACTTCATAACTGGTTGACCCTCCTTTGGCAGCAATAACCTGAACCAAATGTTTCCTGTAGTTGCAGATCAGACCTGCACAGCGATGTTATGTTCAATAAACACATGAAAACATATAATGTTTGTGTTGTATTATTTTAAGCAGACTATGTTTTTCAAATTGTTGTGACATACAGGGTTATCCAAAGAGATCCGAATTGCTTGAGAAAGGTAACGAACGCTGAAAATCAGTGTTCGGTTACCTTTCCTGGCCATTCGGCTATCCAGAGAGCAGGCAATTCGCCAAATCCTGGCGAATTGCCTGAACATACGGTGCCTGTTCGGTGCCTGTTCGAGGGCAGTGAAATCCCCATGAAAAAGCACTGCTTCGGCTATTCAGAGAACACAAACCAGCAGTGAAAGGTTCCCCTAATGCCCTGCCATTCGGTGGTTTAATTCGGCAAGTTTATTCAGGAGAATCCCATAGGCTTCAATGTTAAAAATATTCCCGTTTTAATTCAATATCTAATAAACCGTTCATTATAAAATTCTGCAGCAAAAAGTCTCTTTATTTATAGATTTTTTAGGATACTTTAAGCATTTTTCTGAATTTTTTTTTTTTAAGTTTACTTATTTTTTCTGTAACAGCCCTTTTTATTATCATTCCCTGGACCTCCTGTGTAAATTTCAGACATGTTCGCTCAGTAGTTTCTTTGCAAACAGCGTTTCATTTTCACAGATTCATACAAACTATTTTGCTAATTTATTCACCTCCCTCGTCTGCGGTCTCAGCTGCTTCGGCTGCTTCGGCTGTGTGTGATCGGCTCCTGCTCGGGCTTTTTCCTTGGTTTTCGCAGGTTAATCCAGATGTTTTTGGGGGTTTTCGGTGTGCATTCGGTGGGTTTTGCGGTTAGTTGTCGTCAGGTTTGCGGCAGCTATTCCCTGCAATTTGGGGACCCTGTGCTGTTTGCTGAATACACCGCAGGGTCGCCGAAATGGAATCGGCAAAAGGAACCAAATTGAAGAGAACGAAAAGTCACCGAACGTGTGGTGACTTTTCGAATCTCTTTGAATAACCATGTTAGATGAACATCACAGTACATTTTATGACCAATTCATGCAAAACTCCACGTAATCCCAAAGGGTTCACATACTTTTTCTTGCAATTGTATATCTATAGTCTTAATCTTTTCTTTTTCGTGATGTCTAGCACTCTTTCACAATTACACTGTTCTATTGATTCGGTATAGGTATTCTTTATTGGAGGACTGACTGACATATTCAGTCCCCTGGTTCCACATGGACACTGTAGATATATAAAGGATGATGGACATTATTGGATAGCATAACATTGCTCTTATGGGCATTTCATGAGAGTTGCATTTTTCTATTTGTTTACAGGGTTATTCAAAGAGATTCGAAAAGTCACCACACGTTCGGTGATTTTTCGTTCTCTTCAATTCGGTTTGTTTTGCCGATCCCATTTCGGTGACCCTGCAGTGTATTCAGCAAACACCACAGGGTCCCCGAATTGCAGGGAAAAGCTGCCGCAAACCCGCCGAAAACGAACTTCAAAACCCAGCGAATGCACGCCGAAAACCCTCAAAAACATCTGGATTAACCTGCCGAAAACCACGGAAAAACCCGAGCAGGAGCCGATCACCCACAGCGAAGCCGCCGGAAAAAGCCGACACCGCAGACAGAGTGAAGTGAATAAATTAGGAAAACAGTTTGCATGAATGTTTGAAAAATGAAACACTGTTTGCAAAGAAACTACTGAGCGAAAATGTCTGAAATTTACATATGAGGTCCAGGGAATGATAATAAAGAGGGCTTTTACAGAAAAAATAAGTAAACTTTAAAAAAATCCCCCCAAAAAATCGGACTTTTCAAAAAAAAAAATCAAGAAAAATGCTTAAAATATCCTAAAAAAAACTATAAATAAAGAGACTCTTTACTGCATAATTTTATAATGAACGGTTTATTAGATATTGAATTAAAACGGGAATATTTTTAACATTGAAGCCTATGGGATTCTCCTGAATATATTTGCCGAATTAAAACCCCCGAATGGCAGGGCATTAGGGGAACCTTTCACTGCTGGTTTGTGTTCTCTGAATAGCCGAAGCAGTGCTTTTTCATGGGGATTTCACTGCCCTCGAAAAGGCACCGAACAGGCACCGTATGTTCAGGCAATTCGCCAGGATTTGGCGAATTGCCTGCTCTCTGGATAGCTGAATGGCCAAGAAAGGTAACCGAACGCTGATTTTCAGCGTTCGGTTACCTTTCTCAAGCAATTTGGATCTCTATGAATTACCCTGTTAGTTTTTTTCTCCATGATTAGTACAGGCACAATGGAAACAGCCTGTGGGCTCTGGAGAAGCCCCCGAATGACACGCATGCACAGTACGTTCGGCGTCGCCATCTTGGATGTCCAGGAACATCAGCAGCCTGTACTTTGACACCTATGACATTGGTATTTATGTTTTCATGCTCATAATCAAGTTCATGTTTGACAGGAAGGTTTCTATTTCTGCTTTACCTGCATATTGTCTTTATATGGTGTTTAGTCTGTATAGAGGCTGGTGAGGGCATTGTGCACTGAGGAAGGGGATGTGACCCCATAACGTTTGCGTTTTATGTTCTTCTAGTAAGTAAATGTGGTGATACTAATGCACCAGAAATAGCAGCGCTGGCGGTGTGTTTCATTGATTGTTCAGTGTAATACAGTAAGGGTTGAAAATGATAGTAGCTTTCACGCTCACAGGGTTAAGATGGAAAGTTACAGCTCCATGTATCCCTTTGGATTCTCCCCACTACTGTTTCACTCCACTACCGCTTTTGGGCGTATTTTTAATGATAAACATCAAATTTTAGTATCCAGGCTTCCTGACTTCTTTCGAATCTCTGCGGTGGTGGAGAGGAACAGTAGTGGGGAGAATCCAAAGAGATACATGGAGCTGGAATTCTCCATCTTAACTCTGTGAGTGTGAAAGCTACGATCATTGTCAACTTGTCAAGCCTTGCTGCATTACACTATCAGCATTCATATCTTTGCAGTAGAAACAGTCTCCCTGTGATACCTATATGTTTTGGAAGGAGTGGCAGCTACCTCTTGGAGACTATCTGCACCGTTTTTACTTTTAGTCAAGTATTTGCCGCAAATATCTTTTTGTTGTATACTTTGACCCAGATGAGTATCAGCTCATTCTAGTTGTGATAAATATAGAGACATACAGTTACAGGTCAAATGTATTGATTAAGCATCAGGGGCACTATTACATTCTTCGCGCAAACGTTAACGCATGCGAAAAAACGCATTAACGCGAGGGGAAAAACCCTTTGCGCAGAACGTCATATTACAATGTCCGTGCAAAAAATGTGTGTTAACATCTACCGCTGGTGAACCTGCACGAACCCTTTGCGAGCGTAAAGTACTTTGCGCGTCCTATACTTAACATTGTGAGCGCAAATGCGATTATGCGCTGATACGCGAATGGTATTACAATCTATGCGCAAATTTTAACGGGCAATGTTTGCGCGCATAATTTTAATGTCTTTGAAAAGCTGGTGGTAACTGCAAATCTGAACATCCTGGCCGACACCAAATACACCAGCCCAAAAAAAAAAATAGAGCAAAGTATAGTTACACATTCTACATGTACCCAAACAATAAAATTGAGAGGTTGTGTGTGTTTTTATTATTGCTGCAGCATATATACTCAGATTGATTTTGACAGGTTCAAAAACTGAACGGGGGACTATTGTGGTTCTTAATTCAGATTGGCTGAATCGCATGAAAAAACAGTCCGCCCACCGATTTCTGCGCGCAGCGTTAATTTGCATGCGGTTTTGCGCGTCTTTTTACCTTGCGTTATTTTTTGGACGGCTGAAAAAATGCGCGAGGATTGTAATACCAGTGTTAATTTACGCGCGTTATCGTTTAACGCTGTGCGCAAAAAAATAGCGCTGCGTGGGCGTTTTTGCGCGCAGAATGTAATAGAACCCCACATTTTTTATTTCTCTCCCCTAAATAGTGTGTACAGTTGTGTTCAAAATTATTCAACCCCCAATGCTGTAAAGGGTTTTAGGGAATTTAGTGTACATTTGTAATTGTATTCAGAATGAAATCCTACAAGGACTTTTTAAAGAACCATATGCAACTAAAATGACATCAATTGGTTTTGTAATACAGTAGTAAATGTTTCTTTTGTGAATTCTTCATTGACACAATTATTCAACCCCTTAAAGACTACCACTCTGAAGAACAGAGGTTCATTCAAGTGTTTTCAATCAGGTATTGAAAACACCTGTGGATGTCACGGAGCAGCAATAAAGCATAATAAGCACCAATTAGGCAGCTTTAAAATGACTGTGATACTCAGCTCCTTCTAGACATTTACTGGTGTGGTTACAAACATGGTGAAGTCAAGAGAATGGTCCAGGAAAACAAGAGAAGAGGTGATTACTCTTCACAGGAAGGGCAATGGCTATAAGAAGATTGCAAAGATGTTAAACATACCAAGAGACCATAGGAAGCATCATTCGCAAATTCAAGGCAAAGGGCACTGTTGAAATGCTACCTGGTCGTGGCAGAAAGAAGATGCCGACTTCGACTGCTGTGCGCTACCTGAAGCGTAGAGTGGAGAAAAGTCCCCGTGTGACTGCTGAGGAACTGAGAAAAGATTTGTCAGATGTGGGTACTGAAGTTTCAGCTCAGACAATACGGCGCACACTGCGTTATGAAGGCCTCCATGCCAGAACTCCCAGGCGCACCCCCTTGCTGTCTCCAAAGAATAAGAAGAGTCGACTGCAGTATGCCAAAAGTCATGTGGACAAACCACAGAAGTGTTTTGTGTACTGATGAAACAAAATTAGAACTGTTTGGGCCCATGGATCAACGCTATGTTTGGAGGAGGAAGAACAAGGCCTATGAAGAAAAGAACACCTTGCCTACTGTGAAGCATGGCGGGGGTCAATCATGCTTTGGGGCTGTTTTGCTTCTGCAGGTACAGGGAAGCTTCAGCGTGTGCAAGGTACCATGAATTCTCAGGAGATATTGGATGACAATGTGATGCAGTCCGTCACAAACCTGAGGCTTGGGAGACGTTGGACCTTTCAACAGGACAATGATCCCAAGCATACCTCCAAGTCCACTAGAGCATGGTTGCAGATTAAAGGCTGGAACATTTTGGAGTGGCCATCGCAGTCACCAGACTTAAATCCGATTGAGACCCTCTGGTGGGACTTAAAGAAAGCAATTGCAGTGCGCAAGCCTAATAATGTGACTGAACTGGAGGCTTTTGCCTATGACGAATGGGCGAAGATACCCGTAGATCTCTGCAAGACACTTGTGTCAAGCTATGCTTCACGTTTAAAAGCGGTTATAACTGTAAAAGGATGTTGTACTAAGTACTAAGATTGAATGTCACTTGGGGGTTGAATAAAACTGATAATGATGTGAGCACAGAAAAGACATTTGTGGTTATTTCATTATAAATGTTATGTTATATTTGTCTGACCTACACGTGCCTCTTTGATTTAATTGTAAGCAAGATGACTGAATGATCAAAATCAATGTCAAACTGGCCAAAACACTCAATTTCAGTGGGGGTTGAATAATTTTGAACACAACTGTATATATAGATATGTTTTTTTTGTTATGATTTCATGTTTTATCATATTCTTTGTGATTGCAGCATCACATTACACAAAGATCTCTCACCTCCAACAAATTCACAATTGGAAGCTACTTGAGTTGGCAGTCGTTGCATTTTTGTTTTCAAATATCTTGCCTGTCTGGGTTACCCGCCCTTGCTTGAATGTCTCCTTCTTTTGTTATTTTGACTTTTTGGTGCAGACGTTTTAATGTAGAGTTTTATGTTCAACATAGACAACTAAGTGCTCTATTATAAATGTGAAGGACTCTGAGTGCCAGGCAGAAATTGCTATTCTTTAAAACTTTTTAATTATGCATGGTTAACAATTAGTGACAGCCATTGTGTACAATATGTTTTATTGTATGCAATTATTTCTTTTGGCCAACATTTTCAAAGGAAACACACTTATCTTAAATTGCAAAGTTACATTTTAAAATTTAAGCACTATGCTTTCTGCTCCTGGAGGTTTCTAGCTGAATACTAATTCAACAATTCTTGCTCTTTGAGAAAATCCTATGATACCAATTAATATATAACATACTTACATGGTTTCTGGTGGATATGCAAACAAATGACTATATAAGAGCGTGTGTATTTAAATATAATAAAGTTAATAAATGTAGAAGACATTTACACATCCCAGAAATTCAGAAAACTGCTTTACAGAGCTCATGTGCAACATTCCCCAAATGAAGCACAGAACTCTGGGTAGGACATGCAAATGAATTCTGCAATTTCTCACTTTCTTGCATCCTGAGTTTGTTTTAACACAGTGCTGTTAGATTTTATTTTTCTGTAGGATTATAAATGTCCTATAATTGAAATACGTGCCATATTTCAATATGCATTAGTGTGAAATTCCCCCCCCCCTTCTTGTTCCAGTACGGTGTCTGTTCAGTTTCCTTTCCTTTCGAGGCTGGTCAGTGGGGTGATTGAAATAGATACCCCGTGTTAACTTAGAAATGCCCGCAAAATCTTTGTTACATGATGTAGAAATGTATCTGCTTTGATTGGCTGTTATATCACATTCCTATGTTAGGAGTGGACAGGAAGCCCTTTTCTATAACGAACATTTCTATTGAATGTTGAAATAATAAACGGGTCTGACTGACCACGAGCTAGTCAGATGTTGATCTGCCATATCTCGGTGTGGTTGTTTTTTATCATCTCCTCTGATCAGAGTCACGCAGCTCGCGCAGCTCGCGCAGCTCACGCAGCACCTTACTTCATCTTTAATATATGGGAAGAAAACGGTCTATTGAAATTTCACATATGGTAATTATAGTAGGAAATTTGTTATTGTTTGATTAAGATTATAATTTAATAGTTGGTCTCAGAAGTGGAATCTGTCATTCAAATGTGTTACATTTGCTTTTTCAGATCACGAATCTTCATGCCTTTTTGGTGCAAGGTTGGACACTCTTTGTCTTGGTTTGTTTTTGTCATTTTGTGTATTGTAGTAAAGGAAAAATCATTCGAGGACCTCACGTGTGTTGTTTGAACTCGCCCGCTGCGCTGAGTGTATTCTGTTGAAAAGTGCTGGAAATTGAACTCATAAAAAAAAGAGATGTTTCTAGTTGTATTGCCATTGTGGAGCTGTAACTCCGTTCTGTGTCTATCTGTCTTGTACTTCCATTCTGGAGTTTTTTGACTCGTCCATATCTGATTGTAATTTGAGCATTTTATATTAATTGATTAAGATTAGATCTAATTTCTTCTCATATAGCAAAATGGTTTCCTGTGCTCCCATTGAGAGCAATTTTCTTTTACGCGCTATTACAATTTTTTTGCGTTCTTGCCATTTTTTGCGCGCGTTGCTGTATGTTTGCGCGCTGTTTTATTTTATAACCTAACTGATTCTAAAGGATTTGCAAACTGTTTTTTCTTTCAAATATCACTTTTGTTTTTGTTTTTTTTTTTTTAATTATTGTTTCTTGGCATTGATTACGTCTGTTTCTTTCACTGTTTGTCTTTACTAATTATTAATTTATGTGTTTATCTATGTTTTATATTTCCTAGTTCTGATATTGTCTTTTTTCATATGCAATTTATGTATAGGGACTGCCTTTTTTATCACAGGTTGCTTCGTATGTGTTTTTACTGCTTGCCTTGAGTAAAAAAAAAAAAAAACCAGACAGGATATGGACAGACAATAGCACCTTTCAAAAGCGCTTGCTAACTAATTTTTTTCTCTTATAAATTCTTTGTAGAAAAAGTTTTCTTTCTTTGTTTTTTATTAATAGTTCTTTCTATTTACAATATGTAGTAGGTAATGATGTAAATTGAAAAATGTATTTAGCTGTGAGTTCTGGAATGTGTTTTATTTTCATGCTATAATGGGAATAGGTAGATATTGATAATAACACGTCTAATGCCTTAAATATATAATAGTAACTAAATTCTGGAACTGTTAATGCTTTATAAAAACTGTAGCTGTGGCTGTTGAGGAATTGGGCGCAGTTTGAGCGCGTTTGACTGTGTTCATATGTGGAATAAAGAAAGAAATTATGGGAGCTGGAGTTACTGTGAATGAATGATATGATAAAAAAACTAGTGTATCAAGGTGATGGGCGTCGTCAATCTGCCTTAATATAAGTTATACATTTTCCCAAAAGAGGCATGGTAAGTTATTTTTTCCTCTGGTCTTTGTTTGAGTCTAGCACAAAGGGATTGACCACACCTTAATATAGGTTATATGTTTTGTATAAGGGACAAGCATGCCTGTGTAGTTTCTTCGTTGCTGAACGAATGATAATCTCTATTAAAGATATAATTATAATAATATTTGAGTCCCCTATTGAATAATTGCCAAAATAGCTTACTGAGGTCATTTACAGGTTTTGTAACCTGTATACTGGAATATATATATATATATATATATATATATATATATGTTCATCATAATACAGTAAGCAAAGAGGTCCTGTTTAAGAGCTTACAATCTAAGAGGATAAAGTATTATTGAAGGATTTGAGTGAAAGTTTAATGGAAACCACCTACAGGTTTTGTAGCGCTGTACAAAGGAAATTAGGCAGATTTCAGGTGATGAGTGGAGATAGAAGGTGTTTTTTTGTTGACAAAGGGAGATGGAAGGTTGTAGTTTAGTATCCGGAGTATTGTTTGTATGTTTTCTTTTTTCTGCATTGGTAACCATATGTCTAGTTTTTTTTTTTTGCCATCTGATGTTTTTTCATCTTTTGGTGTGAAGTGCAACAATGTATGACTATGCCCCCATTGAATTTTCTTGGGGAGGGAATAAAACAGGCTGTAAAATAGCTGCACAAATACCTCACGTTTGAATGTTTGTTTTTAACCAATATCCTTAATAAAGATTGCTGTTTTAAATGTTTATTAAGAATCTTTTTCTCTGAGTTTCCTTTGAGAACTTTGTGCTAGTTAACATGTCAAGTTTTAAACATGCCCTTCTATACTTTCTTTCCCAGTTTATAATATTTTTGTTATGTGTTTTTTTATTTTGATTGAAGAGCATTTTAGAAAAAAGATGGTGACCGTTGTAAAAGTAAAAGGAAGTTTTCACATTTTTCTCCTAGCCCCCTCCATTTTGTCTCTCTCATGACCCCTCCTTTCCTCCATTTTGTCTCTCTCATGACCACTCTTTTTTCTTTGTGTCCAAAAATGTGTTGCATTTTTTTTTTCCTCTTTAAAGAAACCTGGAATCCATTTTAAAGTATTTTAACCGTATAATTTTAAAGTTTTTCACAGGTTAATAATACATTTTTTTCCCAAGTTTTTCTTTTACTTTAGGTGAAAATTACCCATGCATGCCAACTTTGATCAAGCTAGATGGAATATTATTGAATACCAATATTGATAAAGCTGTTGGAATTGAAGGAAATTTACTCAAACACATTATCATTTCACATTACAATGTTACATCAACCGGATAGAAACATAGAAAAATGTCGGCAGATAAGAACCTTTCGGCCCATCTAGTCTGCCCAATTACATGGATACTTTAACTGGATTTATCTTTTGTTTAGGATAGCCTTATGCCTATCCCATGCCTGCTTAAATTCAATTACTGTTTTGGCCTCTACCACTTGAACTGGAAGGCTGTTCCATGTATCCACCACCCTCTCAGTAAAATAATGCTTCCTGATGTTACTTTTAAACCTTTGCCCCTCTAATCTAAGACTATGTCCTCTTGTTTTGCTACTTTGTTTCCGTTTAAATATACTCCCTTCCTCTACCTTGTGGATTCCCTTTACGTATTTAAATGTTTCTATCATATCTCCTCTGTCTCTTCTTTTTTGCAAGCTGTACATGTTAAGATCATTAAGCCTTTCCTGGTAACTTTTCTCCTTCAAGCCGTACACCATTTTAGTAGCCCTTCTCTGAACTCTTTCTAAGATGTCTATATCCTTCTGGAGATACGGTCTCCAGTACTGCACACAGTACTCCAAGTGAGGTATCACCAGTGCTCTGTACAGTGGAATGAGCACTTCCCTTTTCCTACTGCTAATACCTCTCCCTACACAACCAAGCATTCTGATAGCATTTTCTGCTGCTCTATTACATTGACTACTTACCCTTAGATCCTCTGAAATAATAACCCCTAAATCCCTTTCCTCAGATGTTGAGGTTAGGACTGTATCAAATATTCTATATTCAGCCCTTGGGTTTTTACGTCCCAGGTGCATTATCTTGCACTTATCCACATTAAAACTCAATAAGGAATTATCAGACACCAGGCAATAAAACACTCTAATTTATCAACAACTCATCGATAAATCATGCAATTAAAGAAGATCATTGATTTGGAAATAAAACTTCAGACATGTCAGTTTCACAAACCAGTTATTTTCAATAAGTGAAACAGAAGATAAAGAAAGAAGAAAATAATGTATTTTTTTATATGCTGATGGATTAGCATTGTGTTGTCTAAGTGATAATTATTCTGTGTCTTTTATTATTTTATATTTTATTGTTGTTTGGTTACAATCAATATTGTTCAAATTCCCTGACACATTTAGGATTATTGAAGATTACATCCAATTAAAATTAGAGTTAATTAATGTATTTAGGAACATATAATTTAATGCATTGGCATAAATACGTTTCATGACATATATATAGTGGTAAATGGAAAGGTTTAATTCAGTAAAATTATAAGTTGTTTTTATTTTTTGGATTTTATTTGAGCATTGGTGTGTTTTATAAACACCAGGTTTGTTTCAAAACACTGAACAAGACTGAATAGGATAGTAATTAAATATTTTTTGATATTTAAATGGGTGGAATATGCACTTCGGCTATTTCCCTTTTGAGCCAAAGTTGTGTATATATATTTTTCTCCAAGTGCAATGAGTAAGACGTAGTATGATTTTTCTTTTTTTGTTATGTGAGGCCCATAGGCTTTGCGGGGAAATTTTAAAATTTATTATCTGTGTCTCTTCTTGTGTAAATTAACATTTTTATTGTTTTCGTGCACTTGAGAGTGACAATAAATGAATGGATGTATATGATTAGTGGGTATACCATATTTTATTTTTATTTCTTTATTGTTGCTAAAACCATATCACATCACAAGAAATCTGACAGTCACAATGACTGCATATGGAACGAATCATGGACATTTTGTGTCAAGGTCAAAGGTCACAGGTAATAAGCAACCAGTGCAAAGAGACAGCTTGTTCAGGATTCCCTATGGCGGGAGCTCTGATGACATTCAATGATTATGTGTCTCAAGCTGGGATGTTGAAAAAGACCAAACCTTGATCTCGCACTTTGGACTACGGTATTATTATTTAATCCCCTAGATAAATGTGAGAAAGGATTGGATTTGTGAAAACGAGAATGTATTTCTTGAGTGTGTGTGTGAATGCAGGTGTGTATGCGTTTTGTGGAGTGAAGCTGAACATAGGAAAACACACAGATATAGATCTGACTCATGTTGATTATTAGATAAATGAACTTTTACATTCAAGTTATTATATTTTTCTTGTTCGGTGAAGTACATTTTGGGAAATGGGAATAAATAGTTATTTAATGTCTAGATTAGGTATTTTGGCCTAGGCTCCAATTGTGGTTCACTGGTAGAGTGAATCTAGATAGATAAGTGTATTTTATGCTCATAAAGGGCCTCCTTGGGGAATCCTTTTCGTATATCATAAAAGGTAGAAAGGTATTTTAAGAGTAATTACCAAATTTTTTCTTTTCCCTCTGAGCATCTAGAATGATCTAGAGGTATTAGGCAAGGATACTATGGTCCCAGGTATAATTAGTTTAACTGCCTAGGTTTGGTTTATCTTTTAGATGATCACAGGTGATATGTGATCAAAGGAAAGAATTGTTAGATTTTAATTTTCTGTAGGATTATAAATGTCCTATAATTGAAATACGTGCCATATTTCAATATGAATTAGTGTGAAATTCCCCCCCCTCCTTCTTGTTCCAGTACGGTGTCAGTTCAGTTTCCTTTCCTTTCGAGGCTGGTCAGCGGGGTGATTGAAATAGATACCCTGTGTTAACTTAGAAATGCCAGCAAAATCTTTGTTACATGATGTAGAAATGTATCTGCTTTGATTGGCTGTTATATCACATTCCTATGTTAGGAGTGGACAGGAAGCCCTTTTCTATAACGAACATTTCTATTGGATGTTGAAATAATAAACGGGTCTGACTGCCCACGAGCTAGTCAGATGTTGATCTGCCATATCTTGGTGTGGTTGTTTCTATCATCTCCTCTGATCAGAGTCGTGCAGTTCGCGCATCACCTTACTTCATCTTTGATATATGGGAATAAAACGGTCTATTGAAATTTCATATATGGTAATTATATTAGGGAATTTGTTATTGTTTGATTAAGATTATAATTTAACAGTGCAATGTCATACTAGATGGATTTTGGCAAAGATCAGGTTAAGCAACGAGTCACAGTTACTCCTGGACAGCTGTTTTGGGTTTATTATGCCCTCATCAGCAGGAGAGAGACCGTGACTCATTGTTGTTTGATGCTTTAGCCCTAGAGCAACTCCATACACATTTAAGTAATGGTGGAGGGCAGAAAGTGAGATTAAAAGCCTCCACACACAGCAAATAATAAAGTTTATAATTGTAGAAGCCCTTTACACATCCCAATTCAGAGAACTGCTTTACAGAGCTTATGTGCTACATTCCCCATATGAAGCAAGGAACTCTGGGTAGGACATGCAAATTAATTCTGCAATTTCTCACTTTCTTGCATCCTGAAATCTGTTTTAACACAATGCAATGTCATACTAGATGGATCTTGGCAAAGATCAGGTTATGCACCGAGTCACATTCTGCAATTTCTCACTTTTTTACATCCTGGGTCCGTTTTAACACAAAACATACACATATATATGTAGCGCTCACCCCAGGAGGAGGCGCTGAATAAACCTCAGGTTAGTCTCACCGAACTAGGGAATAATTATACACCAGCATTGTTGTGGATTTTTATATATTATATTCTTTACTGATCCCAATAAAGCAGCATATATTACGCATATACGGCATTTGAATGACAAGAATTCGCAACGCGGGAAAAACATGCTGCGGCAAAAGAAACGGTTAACGCCCTCAGTTCTGGAGTGTAAGTCCCGTGAATAATAGCTCAAAGATATATATGTGTGTTGCTTAGGGTACCCGGGTACTGTGTTCAACTGGCCAGTGAATGAAACAAAACAATCTTCAACTAGTCACCGTTGGGGCCCTGTGAATTTAAACAATATTGCAGCGTGCATTTCTGTTTTGGAACTGTGGCCTGGAGGCCTCTCACCAATCCGATGAACGAAACTGTTCAGCACTTGATGCCTCGACTACAAGATCTTCTCCCTGTATACTGGGACTCTGTGCAACTGAATCTGCTCCCTGCTTGCCAAATCTCCGCAACTGGAACAACGATCCACCGCCTGCACTCCCAATCGATCAGCGCGGTCTCCTAACTCAGAGTCCTGCCGGATCTAACTATTCCTCCAGACCTCTCAGCACTGCGCAGGTAGATCTTAACACGGCCACTGTCCCGATCTCCAGCACCAGTAAGACAGCGTCTGTACTCCGGCCTGGTTGCGATCCCTGACAGCTCCAACGTGCGTCCTCCACCTTTCACTGCTCCACTCACTCTCCTCTCCCTTACATGAGGCTGCTGAACTCTTTCCTCTTCCTATACCACCTCCTTCCTGTCCTCACGCAAAGGCTGATGGTAGTTGTAGTTCAGTTTTGTCCAGCATATTCCACAATGTCTCTGTCTCCCTCTGGTGGCAGCGATAGTTCAATGCACCAGAATACAGTGTTTTTAAAGCAGCGCTACATATATATATATATATAAATCCATGAACATGCCAACACTACAAGGTTTTTTTTCTGCAAAAAAATAAATAAATTTATTAATCCATGTTACAAGCGACGTTTCAGAACTTGGATCAATAAAGTTATATTTTTTTTTAAAAAACACTTGAAGTGCTGGCATGTTTGGATTTACAGGTGAAACAGGCTTGTGCTACAGCACCTGCAGAAGAACTAAGCGTGTGTGTGTGTGTGTGTTTGTCTTTAAAAATAGTTAAATATTTATTGTATTAGAAGACAGCTCAGTTTTTAAAAAATATATATTTTTATATTCAATTTGTTTCCCTTTTTTTGTGCTTCTTTTCCAGGCTATACATGTCTATATGTGACAGTCTTCCTGTTCAAATCCATACCCTTGTCCCCAGGTTGCCATATAATATGCAGCTCCCGAGTTGAGTTTCGAATACAGCAGCTAACTGGTAACTGAGCCAGTAATAGAGAGCTGCACTGACATGATGGCTTGTGCGGGATTTATGACTATGCAGCTCCCTATTCCTGAACAACCTAGAATATGGTCCTGCAAGTTTACATTCTATATATTTATTACACTAGCAGAAATAAATGATAAGTCAACCTTATTTATCTTCTCTACCGTTATAACAAAGTATAGTACAGTATATATCTAGTTATCTTGCACATTCTATAGAAATCAGTCTGAGAAAACTAATCGTACATTATTGCATCATATATTCATATCTTACCTTGGGGGGGGAATCACACACAAATTTACTTACTTGAATATTTCTGTTTGTGTCTTGAAGAAGACATCTGGTAAAGGAAACAGGTCAGTGGGCATCTCAGTATATTCTATAAATCGGGCTTTATTCAATCATAGCTAGACAGATACAGTAAAACCCAATGGGCTCTTACATTCCTTGCGCAAAAAACCTCGCACAGTACAATTTTTTTTCACGTAGCGTTAAACGTTAACGCGTGTAAATTAATGCTGGTATTACAATCCGAGCGCATTTTTTCATCCGTCCGAACATATCACGCGTAGAAAATACGCATTAACGTGATTTTCACGTGATTCAGCCAATCAGAATTAAGAACCACAATTGTCTCCCGTTAAGTTTTTGCGCCTGTCAAAATCAATCTGAGCATATATGCTGCAGCAATAATGCTGCAGCAATAATAAAAACACGCACAACTTCTCACTTCTCCATTTTATTGTTTGGGTATGTGTAGAATGTGTAACTATACTGTGCTGTATTTTTTTTGTCTGCGCTGGTGTATTTGGTTTCGTCCGGGACTTACAGATTTGCCGTTACCACCAGCTTTTAAAAGACGTTAAAATTATCTGCGCAAACGTTGTTCATTAAAATTTGTGCATCGATTGTCATACCATCCGCATACCAGCGCACAAACGCATTTGCGCTCACAATGTTAAGTATGGGATGCGCGCACAAACTTTCGCTCGCACAGGGTTCGCGCAGGGTCACTCGCGTTAGACATTAATGCACATTTTGTGCGCGAACGTTGTAATACGACGGTCAGCGCAAAGGGTTTTTCCCCTCGCGTTAATGCGTTTTTGCGCACGTGCAAAATTGTGCACGAAGAGTGTAATAGTGCCCAATGTTTTGGCCCCATATGCCTGTCTACCTATGATTGAAGAAATCAACTAATATATAGCACAAGCTAAGTTGCCCACTGACCTGTTTACGTGATAGTTCGAGGAGGAGCAGCCCACCAGCAGTGGAGCACCACACTGTGATGGTCGGCTGTGGAATGGGTTCCCCTTCTGCTTGGCATGTCTTATTGAGTTTTACATATCTGGTAAAAAAAAGGGTTTGGAAGTAGGGATGAGCCAAAAGTTCGAGTTCGAACGCGAACACGAACCGAACTCAATGCAAGTCAATGGGACTCGAAAGTTCGAATTTTAGAGTGCCCTCCAAGAGGGCATATATGTAAGGTATTTGCCATAAAAGGTGTATGGGGGTCCGGGTAGTGCCCTGGGGGACAGGAAACAAGGAAAAAAGTTTTTAAATTTTTTTTAAAGGAACAGCGGGTTTTCCATGAAATAAAGGTTAAGAATAAAAACAAAAAATTCCTTCAAATATCGTGCCTAGGAGGTCCCCATAACCTGCCCGTGAAGTGGCGGATTTGTAGGATGTATAGAAACATTTAAAAAGAAAAAAATTGACATTTAAAATGAAGGTAAATGGTTTTACTTTAATCTATTCATAAACAACTGCTTGGGGCGGCAGTCTGTATGAAAAGAGGAGACATTTTAGGACACGCAGAACAAGTTTAGTGATTTTTTTGGCTAAATTATGGTGAAACTTATGCAGGCTTTGGATGAAAGTAACTATAGGTGCTTTAACCCTTTCGCTGCTGAGGCGTTTCACACCTCTGTGCTGAGGTCAATTTTACCGGTTTTGCTCATCATGTTTAAACGTGTTTTGAAGGCTTATTTTAGTATATGACCCAGACATATTATATATCGTTCTTTCCGTCAGACTCGGCAGATTCATAATATGTCATTATTATATGTATATGTCATGTCCTGTCTGTATATTATAACAAAAAATGCAATAAAATATGAATTTTTAATAATTTACAACGTGTAAAGTGTTTTTTTTTCACATTTTAACATGCGAGCAATTGCGGTTATATTTTGTATGGGGTGTACTTGTTAAAAAAATTAGAGATGGGGTCTCGTTACATTTTTTTTTGGGGAAAATTACGCGATTTTTAACAAACGCACCGCATACAAAAATCGTTAGTGCAGCATCATTGTTCACATTATAATTGAAATGGGAACAATATTGCTGCATTAACAAAACAAAAACAAAAAAAACTTGTTTGTTTTTTTTTTTAGAATTTTTTTTTAAAATTATTATTATTTTTTTTAAAAAAAAATTACAGTGGTGTTTGGTATCGTTGGAACGGCCATGCTCTGGCCGATCCAACAGTACCAAACATTAACCCCTAGCTGCCACGGATCGGGAGATAGGGGGTTCATTGGAACCCCCTATCTCCACCGTTGGTGGCAGCTAGGGGTTAACTCCAGGACTGGCGTCATCGTGCATAGCACGATGACGCCAGTCCTCAGGGGGAGTTCCCGGAGGCTTGGCCGACATCCAAGATGTCGGCCAGCTCCGGGAAAGGATCACGAACCGGCGCTTTTCAGCGCCGATTCGTGATCCGGCTCCCCAGGGGTTAATGACAGCCACCGTTTGGAAGGGCAGGCTGTGCCCTTCCAAGCGGTGTCTGTTTTAACTCGCTACTCCCCGGCGATCGGGAGGGAGAGAGGTCCGAAGGACCTCCCTCCCCTCCCTTTCAGGCGCCTCCTCCGCACATGCGGGGGGCGCCTGCATTAGATGTCATTGCGTCGCCGCGATGACATCTAATGTCCCCGCCGGGGTCCCGGATTGACGGGCTGACATCCAAGATGTCAGCCCGCACCGGGGGGGGCGCAGTAATCCGCCGGAATCCGGCGGATTGCTGCCTCCTGTGCTCGGACGCGCTGAGCGAGTCCGTAGCACAGGGAACCACTTGGCTGGACGCGCTCAGCGCGTCCATAGCAGACAAGTGGTTAAAATTGGGCCTTTAGTGTCAGCAACAGTGCCGCCACACCGTAACCCCTCTGTGGTATTTTGGAAGAGTGCAGGGTTGGACCCTGCAGTCCAATATTAAAATGATATGAATCTGGTATAGGCATCAGTGGCAGTGCACCCAAATAATGTGCCTTTGGTGGCAGCAAGTGCCTTCACACCGTAACCCCTCTGAGGTATTGTGGTGTGCAGTGGTGGTGGTTTTGGTAATGCATAAGAGATCCCCGATCTATTCAGTTACATCAGCAGCTATAACAAAACCGGGTCAGCAATGTTTAGGCACTTGTACTGCGCTACTGTATATGGTGAGAATCGGCGCACACCAGTAGCAACAGGAAGCAAACAGAACAGGCAGGGAATACACAGAGAGAATAGTCAAATGGCAGGCAAAGTCGGCAACAGATCGGGTCCTCAGAACAAGCAGGGTCAGTAACAAGTATACAAACTGATTCGGTAAACTAGCAATGTGGGAATAAAGGCTGAGACACACTGAGCATGTAGCGACACACAACGTAGCGAAGCGAAGAGAAGCAAACATTTTGCAGGCTTGACTTCACTCCGCTCCGCCTCGCAGCGTGTCTACACTACATTACGTTTGCTTCTCACCACACTGGACAGGAATCCACTAACTAAATTAAAATGTACATACAAAACCGTTTTATTTTCACAAAGCACATGTTATATAGGCAAAAAAAGTTTCTACTCAATATAATACATAAAGAATTACTGTTAATGTAATAGGAATAGTATAAAAATATAAAAAAGGTAACCCCATATCATATATATTATAGGGACACGGAGCGCCGTGTGTAGAGTAGGGATGCATTGATACCACACACAGACATATATGTATATATCAACACGCAGACCTATATATATGTATATATCAACACGCAGGTATATATATACACCCACCCACAGACCTCAGACCATATATACACATACGCACATGGGGGGGTGGCATGTGGACAATCTCAACTAAATGGGCCCCCCCCTTTGGCTGATCCCTCCAGAAGAAATGTTGAACCGACAGAGCAGAGAATATATATATTATTCTCTGCTCTATCGGGTCAACATTTCGTCTGGAGGGATCAACCAAATGGGGGGGGGGGCAATTAGTTGCCAAAATGTGTGTGTAATACAAGTCTGGATATATATTTATTTATAAGAATATAGATATATATCTTATCTATATATATATATATATATCATACCTACCCTCACCTTCTCCTATAAATTTGCTAAAAATATACACACAAAAAAAACAAACCACTGCCTGAGACCCTGCACAGTCCACATGCCGCCCCCTCTACCTGGCTGAATGTATCTAATATATATAATTTAAAAATTTATAATTTAAAAATGTCCTCGGATTTTATTTTTTTTAGAAATGTGTCGCCTTACCTTAGCCTGGTGGTCAGTGGGGGCTCCCTTGATCCTGGTTGTGGGGGGGGTCTGCCGTGGCCGCAGGTGCAGTGGCTCCCTCCCTGCGCTGCCTGTCTCTGCCACATGCATCCGGGTGGCTAGCCCGCACAGTCGCAGCTCTGTCATCACATGCTCCTCAAGGGGATCCTTGGGAGGCCCCTGCAGGCTGCCTCTACAGTGCCTGATTAGAGGGCCGTGTCTGCCTGATGTTTTAGTAACAAGAATGTTTTATCCCATAGGCTTCAATGTTAAAAATATTCTCGTTTTAATTCAATATCTAATGAACTGTTACTTATAATATTCTGCAGTAAAGAGTCTCTTTATTTCTATATTTTTTTGTATTTTTTAAGCATTCTTTATACTTTTTTTTCGAACTTTTGGCGAACGTCCCAAAAAGTTTGAAGTTCGCAAACTGTCGAACGGCCGATGTTCGATGCGAACTCCGAACAGATCGAACCGAACAGCTCATCCTTATTTGGAAGTTGTTATGGCTAACAACACTTAGACGCAATTCCTCTCAACACAATTAACGTAGAGCAAGTATCATTCTGCTGTGGGAGAAAGATGAAGCAGTAATATTTGCCATTGTAGGTGATGCATTACTGAACTACAAAAGCAGTATAACCTAATGTTACTCATCTCAGGCCAGGGAGCCCAGAATGGGCAGGTAAAACTGAAATTACTGTAGAAAAACACACAGAATATGCTACAGGTTTTTGCTGCCATCTTTAATTTACTGTGGCTAGAGCAGCCCGCTTCTCCTTCCCCCAGGAAACCAACCCTCCTCTACAGGAGGCACAAA
Organism: Leptobrachium leishanense; assembly: GCA_009667805.1. Lineage (NCBI taxonomy): Eukaryota > Metazoa > Chordata > Amphibia > Anura > Megophryidae > Leptobrachium > Leptobrachium leishanense. The sequence continues at coordinate 72,322,680 of CM019064.1, read as the reverse complement.
GGACCAAAATTGATTCTTAGTAATCCCATTTACGTTTAAATGAAATAAGTATAATCAGTTACTGATTTCAGCATTGCAATATATATATTTAAATAAAGGGGAACATCTTTTTATTTCTGACTACAAATTTCCAGTTCACTAAGCTAAGCTATTCTCCATAGTTGCATTGGAAAGCCAATTAATTAAAATAGGTCAGGGCTCAAAATTTCAAGCCCCAAGCTACTAACAAGGCCATAAGAATTACTCGCCACCACACACATACTCTTAAATTATCTTATGAAATTAAACTGTTAAAGGTTTTATTTAGAATAAAGTTGCAAAAATAACATTAATACCCAGACGTCAGACCCCAGATACATGTATACCCAGACATCAGATCCCAGTATGAGCAAAGCGAGGAGGCGGGGAAGTTCCTCTCCACCCCCCTTCCAGTGACAGAGACAAGCTGGGTCATGTTAGACAGCTAATCCCTGCCATAGCGCAGCCTGGAGAAAGGAGGGCTGCACAGTGGCACTGCCGGAATACGCAGCACAAAATAATTTATTTTGATGCCTGCCTGTACATTTCCACTCGCCCTCACTCAATTTCCACTCTCCAAATGCTAGTAGCCGAGTGGAAATTTTGAGCCCTGAAATAGGTAATCATTAAAATTGGCTTTATTGAGTGCTGTGACAGGAAAACAGGATTCCTAGGCCAGGGAGCACCCCTAAATGGTACTATAGCTCAGTGGTCCCCAACCCTGGTCCTCAGGGCCCACTAACAGGCCAGGTTTTAAGAATTACCTTGGGGAAATGCAGATTGAATCCTGCAATCACTGAGCAGCAAATCTTAACTGTACTGTGCTTCAGATATCCTGCAAACCTGGCCTGTTAGTGGGGCCTAAGGACTAGGGTTCGGGACCACTGCTATAACTTGTTTATATAAATTTTGCACATCACCGGTGAATAATGTTTTTGTCTAATGTAACGTCATTTTAGCTGCAATGGAATCATCCCATGACTGAACATTACACTTCTAAATACTTTATCACATAGATTGCTCCTTCTTTATAAAGATGATCCAATACTATTGGTAAATAATGATGATTGTAATTATTATCATTTATTTATATAGCACCACACAAATTCTACTGCGCTTTACAAGATCAGTTGATGCATTAGAATACCACTCATGGATGATATGGCCTCATTCAGCGGGATCCTGTTCCCAAAAGAACTTACAATCTATGAGATGTACAAGTATTTTGTGAGGTAGGCACATCCATACTGTTAGGTGTCTTGCCCAATGACACTCTCTGGTGGTGTCTTGTGAGTGGGATTGGGTTGACTTTCTATGATTGTAGAGCCGTGACCTGGTGGTTGGGTTGATCCCACTTCTCGTAAAGTCGAGGCTTGCTGCTCCACCGTTGTATCGGAGGGATGTGCTGAATGGGATTTGACTTGCTCCTACACAGTCGAGGGGCAGAGATGTTACCACTGGACTCCACAGCCGATTTTGTGCGGTAGTCTAGTTTGTACTGTTAGGTGTCTTGCCCAAGGACACTTGCTGGAGAGGTGCTCTGGCCGGGATTCGAGCCTGGGTCTCTACGGTTAAAGAACTGTGATGTTACCTCTACTCCATCCAGCCGGGCAGTTTACTATTTTTTTTTCTGTATGTAATATTCTTTTGCTTTAAATATTCCACAGATGTTCATTTAAAATCTTTGCCACAACATCGCCCTTTAGTCTTTGATTTATTGCTTGGTACATAATGCAAATAATAATTACTTTTACAAATGTTAAAAAAAATAATAAACTGTTACCGTAATGTTCTTCTTCTTCCAGTAGAAAATAACTGCTTCTTGTGTATTCCGGGAAATATTTATCATCACTTGAAAAAAATAAAAAAACAAAAATCTTTTTAGCCACATTTGTTAGCACCGAAACTGTAAGACAGCAATAAAGTAAAAAGAAAAACAAAAAACATTTAATATAGCTTTGTGACTATGATATAAAATGAA